>CAWUFW010015285.1:0-368366 GCA_963921515.1 Calotriton arnoldi
CCCCGCGGCCCCCAGCGCGACCGGCCCAATCCAGCTCCCCTCCCCGCTCCCGCCTACCAGCTGTCCAGCCCTCCCCGACCCCTACTTAATGGCGGCCACTGCGGGCGCGTCAAAGGCAAGCCCGTCTGCGCCCATCTGCGCCCGTCCGCGACCCGACCGCGAGCAGCGCCAGGAACCCTGGACCTCCGCCCCGCCAACGCTACGACCCAGCAGCACTCCACGCACTCAACCCAGGCCGCAACAACAACTGCAAGCTAGCATCACCAGCCGACTCCCACGGACCCTTCAGCTGTCACCGCTGCCGGCACACCTGCAGCACCGCCAAGAACACGGATCCAGCACAACCCGCCCACAAGAACACAACTGAACCGAAGACCCTGCAATGCATCCTCCTCAACGTCCGATCCCTCCACAAACACGCCACAGAAATCTGGGACCTCCTCGACAGCACCACCCCGGACGTAGCGTTCTTCACCGAAACCTGGACCAACACCACCTCGGGACCGGACATCGCCATCGCCATCCCCCAAGGATACAAGATCTCCAGGAAGGACCGCCCCACCCGCCCAGGAGGAGGAATCGCCATCGTCCACAAATCCAGCCTCCGCCTGAGCACACTCCCTGACGAGCCCACAGAACTGATGGAACACCTTCACTTCAAGATACTGGCCAGCCCCACTGCCACCCTCCGAGGAACCCTCATCTACCGACCCCTGGACCCCGCGGACCCTTCGCCTACGCCATCACGGACATTATCTCCCGCAGGCCATCGCATCCACCAACTACACCCTGCTGGGAGACCTCAACTTCCACCTCGACAACCAACTGGACCCCAACACCACAGCCCTCCTGGACAACCTCCACAACATTGGACTGCGCCAGATCGTGACTGAGCCCACGCACTCAGCAGGATACACCCTCGACCCCCTCTTCACTACAGGAAACTCCATCACCTTCAGCCACACCACCGAACTCCCATGGACCGACCATCGTTGCGTCCACTTCACCTTCAGAACACCCACCATCCACAGACACCAGCACCTGCTTCCTCGAAGAAACTGGACCAAAATCACCAACGACCAGCTCACCTCCTCACTCAACAACTCCACCCCAACCATCACGGAAAACGACGACCCCAACACCGCAGCCCGAACCCTGCATAGATGGATCTCGGACAGCACCAACACCATAGCCCCCCTCAAGAAAAACAACAATACCCGCGCCAAGAAAGCCAGATGGTTTACCACCGAACTTCGAGAGTCCAGAAGCACATGTCGCCGCCTCGAAAAGGCCTGGAGGAACACCAAATCCACAGAAGCCCACGACAACTTCAGAGCCGCCACCAACGCCCACCATCAACTCATCAGAGAAACGAGGAAAAAAGCGATTGAAGACAGAATCTCCACCCACGCGCACAACAGCAAGGAACTCTTCAGCATCATCAAGGAGTTCGCCCAACCCACTAGCGAGTCTACCGACATCCCTCCCTCACAAGACCTCTGCGACAAACTCAGCACCTTTTTCCACCACAAAATCAAGAGCATCTACGACAACTTCGACGAAGACAACCAACACACTGAACCCTCACCAACCACCCCCGACACCCGGAAACCAGCGATTGACGACTGGACAGCCCTCACCACCGAAGACACACTGAAGACAATGAAGTCAATCCACTCAGGGGCCCCCACGGACCCCTGCCCCACCACATCTTCAACAGAGCCGCCGACATCATCGCACCCATGCTCCGCCACACCATCAACCGCTCCCTGGCGACCGCCTCGTTCCCTGACGACTGGAAACACGCCGAGGTTAACCCACTCCTAAAGAAACCCTCAGCGGACCCCACCGACCTCAAAAACTACAGACCCATCTCCCTGCTCCCGTTCCCAGCGAAAGTCATTGAGAAAGCCATCAACAGCCAACTCGCCACATTCATTGAAGAACACAACATCCTCGACTCCTCCCAATCTGGCTTCAGAAAAAACCACAGTACGGAAACCGCCCTCCTCGCCGCAACAGACGACATCCACACCCTACTGGACAAAGGAGAAACAGTAGCCCTCATCCTCCTCGACCTATCAGCGGCGTTCGACACAGTCTCCCACCACACCCTAATACGCAGACTCTACGACGCAGGAATCCAGGACAAGGCCCTCGACTGGATCCGCTCCTTCCTCTCCGGCAGGACGCAGCGGGTCAGACTCCCCCTTTCCTCTCGGACCCCACACCTACCACCTGCGGAGTCCCCCAGGGCTCCTCCCTCAGCCCGACGCTCTTCAACGTCTACATGGCTCCACTCGCCCCCATCGTCAGAACCTACGAACTCAACATCGTGTCATACGCAGACGACACCCAGCTCATCCTCTCCCTATCCAACGAGCCCAACACCGCCAGACGCAACTTTCGAGAAGGCATGGAAGCCGTCGCCAAATGGATGAAAAACAGCTGCCTACAACTAAACACCAACAAAACAGAAGTACTCATAATGGGCCCAAACCCCGATGCCTGGAGCAACACCTGGTGGCCCCCCGCCCTCGGAAACCCGTCAACCCCCACGGAGCACGCACACAACCTGGGAATCATCCTGGACTCCGAGCTCAAAATGGACCGCCAGATCAACCCTGTCTCGTCTTCCTGCTTCCACACCCTCCGCCTCCTTCGTAAGACCTTCAAATGGATCCCCCTCGAACACCGAAAGACCGTCACTCATGCCCTGGTCACCAGCAGACTCGACTACGGCAACGCACTCTATGCCGGAATAAACAAAAACCTCACCCGCAAGCTACAGAACATCCAGAACGCCGCCGCAAGACTGGTCCTCAACCTGCCAAAACACTGCCACATCTCACAGCACCTGCGCACACTCCACTGGCTCCCCGTCGAGGCGAGAATCACCTTCAAGATGCTCACCCACGCACACAAGGCCCTCCACGGCACCGGACCAGCATACCTGAACAGCCGACTCAAATTCCACGCACCCCAAAGGACCCTACGATCAGCCCAGCTCTCCTACGCTGTGGTCCCCCGCATCAGAAAGACCAGATCGGGAGGCCGCTCCTTCTCCTTCCTCGCGGCCAAAGCATGGAACGCCCTTCCGCTCCACCTCAGACAGACAACATCGCTCCCCATCTTCGCAAGAAACCTCAAGCTTCGACAGACCCCCTCCTTGATGGATGGAACCTGCACCCCCCCACCCCTAGTGCCTTGAGACCCTTACGGGTGAGTAGTCGCGCTTTAACAAACCCCTGATTGATTGATTGAATGTCCCCAAAAATGCAGCTTCACGTGTTACAGCGTGGTGGAAGGCCCTTTGCAAAGCTGGAATGGTCACGTGTTACTTATTGCTAAATGTGGGTGTTAAATTGGTACTAATGGTGCACAAACCTCTCTTCTTTCTGTGCCTGTCTTGCCTCTTTCTGCATTTCTCTTCCATCTTTCTGCACCTTTCTTCCTCTTCCTGCACCTCACTGTCTTCTTTCTGCACTTCACTTGCCTCTTTCTGCATTTCTCTTGCCCCTTTCTGCACCCCTCTTGCCTCTTTTTGCACCTCTGTTGGTTCTTTATGCACCCCTTTTGCCTGTTTCTGCAACTCTCTTGCATCTTTCTGTAGTTCTCTTGCCTCCTTCTGCACCTCACTTGCCTCGTTCTGCATGTCTATTGCCTCTTTCTGCACCTCTCTTGCCTCTTTCTGAACCTCACTCTCTTCTTTCTGTACCCCTCTTCCCTCTTTCTGCACCTCTCTTGTCCCTCTCTGCACACCTGTTCCCTCTTTCTGCACCCCTTTTGCCTGTTTCTGCAACTCTCTTGCCTCTTTCTGCAGTTCTCTTGCCTCCTTCTGCACCTCACTAGCTTCTTTTTCCACCTGTGTTCCCTTTCTGTACCTTTCCTACCTGTTTCTGCACATTTCTTGCCTCTTTCTGTACCTCTGTTGCTTCTTTCTGTACTTCTCTTGCTCTTTCTGCACCCTTCACACCTCTTTCAGCACCTCTGTTGCTTCTTTCTGCACTTCTCTTCCTTCTTTCTGCACCCCTCCTGCCTTTCTGTACTTGTCTTGCCTCTTTGTGCACCTCTCCTACTTATTTCTGTACCTCTCTTGCCTCTTTTTGCACCTCTGTTGGTTCTTTCTGCACTGCTCTTGCTTCTTTATGCACCTCTTTCACAAATTTCTGCATCCCTCTTGCCTCTTTCTGTACCCCTCTTCCCTCTTTCTGCACCTCTCTTGCCTGTCTGCACACCTGTTCCCTCTTTCTGCACCCCTTTTGCCTCTTTCTGCAACTCTCTTGCCTCTTTATACAGTTCTCTTGCCTCCTTCTGCACCTCACCTGCCTCTTTCTGCACTTCCATTGCCTATTTCTGCACCTCTCTTGCTTCTTTCTGCACCTCTCTTGCTTCTTTCTGTACCCCTGTTGTCTCTTTCTGCACCCCTGTTGTTTTCTTTCTGCACTCGTCTTCCCTCTTTCTGCACCTCTCTTGCTTCTTTCTGCACTTCTCTTGCTTCTTTCTGCACCTCTCTTGCTTCTTTCTGTACCCTTCTTCCCTTTTTTGCATCCCTCTTGCCTCTTTCTGCTGTTCTCTTGCCATTTTCTGCACCTCTCTTGCCTCTTTCTGCACCTCAATTGCCTCTTTCTGCACTTATCTTGATTCTTTCCACACCTCTGTTGCTTCTTTCAGCAATTCTCTTGCCTCTTTCTGCACTTCTCTAGCTTGTTTCTACACCTCTCTTGCGTCTTTCTGCACCCCTGTTGCCTCTTTCTTCACCTCACTTGCTTCTTTCTGCACCCCTCTTGCCTATTTTTGTACCCCTTTTTTCTCTTTCTGCATCTCTCTTGCGTCTTTCTGAACCCCTGTTCCCTCTTTCTATACCTTTCCTGCCTGTTTCTGCACCTCTCCTGCCTCTTTCTGCACCTTTCCTGCCTGTTTCTGTACTTCTCTTGCATCTTTCTGCACTCCTGTTCCCTCTTTTTGCACCTCACTTGCTTCTTTCTGCACCTCTCTTGCCTCTTTCTACACCTCACTTGCCTCTTTCTGCACTTCTCTTACTTCTTTCCACACCTCTGTTGCTTCTTTCAGCAATTCTCTTGCCTCTTTCTGTACTTCTCTTGCATGTTTCTGCAGTTCTCTTGCGTCTTTCTGCACCTCTGTTGCCTCTCTCTGCACCTCACTTACTTCTTTCTGCTCCCCTCTTGCCTATTTTTGCACCCCTTTTTGTCTCTTTCTGCACCTCTCTTGCGTCTTTCTGTACCCCTGTTCCCTCTTTCTGCACCTTTCCTGCCTGTTTCTGCACCTCTCTTGCCTCTTTCTGTACCTCTGTTGCTTCTTTCTGTACTTCTCTTGCTCTTTCTGCACCCTTCACGCCTCTTTCAGCACCTCTGTTGCTTTTTTCTCCACTTCTCTTCCTTCTTTGTGCACCTCTCCTACTTATTTCTGCACCTCTTGCCTCTTTTTGCACCTCTGTTGGTTGTTTCTGCACTGCTCTTGCTTCTTTATGCACCTCTTTCGCAAATTTCTGCATCCCTCTTGCCTCTTTCTGTATCCCTCTTCCCTCTTTCTGTACCTCTCTTGCCTCTGTCTGCAAACCTGTTCCCTCTTTCTGCACCCCTTTTGCCTGTTTCTGCAACTCTCTTGCCTCTTTATGCAGTTCTCTTGCCTCCTTCTGCACCTCACCTGCCTCTTTCTGCACTTCTATTGCCTATTTCTGCACCTCTCTTGCTTCTTTCTGCACCCCTGTTGTCTCTTTCTGCACCCCTGTTGTCTCTTTCTGCACCCCTCTTGCCTCTTTCTGCACCTCTCTTGCTTCTTTCTGCACTTCTCTTGCCATTTTCTGCACCTCTCTTGCCTCTTTCTGCACCTCATTTGCCCCTTTCTGCACTTCTCTTGCTTCTTTCTACACCTCTGTTTCTTCTTTCAGCAATTCTCTATCTCTTTCTGCACTTCTCTTGCTTGTTTCTGCACCTCTCTTGTATCTTTCTGTACTCCTGTTCCCTCTTTCTGCACCTTTCCTGCCTGTTTCTGCACCTTTCTTGCCTCTTTCTGTACCTCTGTTGCTTCTTTCTGCACTTCTCTTGCTCTTTCTGCACCCTTTGCGCCTCTCTCAGCACCTCTGTTGCTTCTTTTTGCACTTCTCTTCCTTCTTTCTGCACCCCTCCTGCCTCTTTCTGTACTTGTCTTGCCTCTTTGTGTACCTCTCCTACTTTTTTCTGCACCCCTCTTGCCTCTTTTTGCACCTCTGTTGGTTCTTTTTGCACTGTCTTGCTTCTTTCTACACCTCTTTTACAAATTTCTGCATCCCTCTTGCCTCTTTCTGTATCCCTCTTCCATCTTACTGCACCTCCCTTGCCTATCTGCACACCTGTTCCCTCTTTCTGCACCCCTTTTGCCTCTTTCTGCAACTCTCTTGCCTCTTTCTGCAGTTCTCTTGCCTCTTTCTGCAGCTCACTTGCTTCTTTCTGCAGCTCACTTGCCTCTTTCTGCACCCCTCTTGCCTCTTTCTGCACCCCTCTTCCCTCTTTCTGTACCTCTCTTGCCTCTTTTTGCACCCTTGTTCCGTTTCTGCACCTTTCCTACCTGTTTCTGCACCTCTCTTGCCTCTTTCTGTACCTCTGTTGCTTCTTTCTGTACTTCTCTTACTCTTTCTGCACCCTTCACACCTCTTTCAGCACCTCTGTTGCTTCTTTCTGCACTTCTCTTCCTTCTTTCTGCACCCCTCCTGCCTCTTTCTGTACTTCTCTTGCCTCTTTGTGCACCTCTCCCACCTCTTTCTGCACCCCTCTTGCCTCTTTTTGCACCTCTGTTGGTTCTTTCTGCACTTCTCTTGCTTTTTTTGGCACCTCTGTTGCTTTTTTCAGCAATTCTCTTGCCTCTTTCTGCACTTCTCTTGCTTGTTTCTGCACCTCTCTTGCATCTTTCTGTACCTCTGTTTCCTCTTTCTGCACTTCACTTGCTTCTTTCTGCACCTCTGCCTCTGAGGTAGTTTTAATCCCCCTGCCCTATTATGTACTACGGCCTTATAGGGGAGGTCATGCCAATCACAGGGGTACCCCAACCCATAGTGTACCTTAGTGTATGTAGGTGTTTTCACTGTATTCTAAGTGCCTTTCAGCATAGCACTGGCTCCGGGCCTGGTTAGTCAGTCAGTTACCACCAGTACCAGTCAGCAAAAAGTTGGGGGCACAGGATGACTTTGCAACAAGGCCTCTTTCTGCACCTCTGTTGGTTCTTTCTGCATATCTCTTGCTTCTTTCTGCACCTTTCTTCGTCTTTCTGGACTTCTATTGCATCTTTCTGCATTTCTCTTGCTTCGTTCTGCGATTTTCTTCCTCTTTCTGCACATGTCCTACCTCTGTAGGAATAGTTAGAAATTAGCATTTAAAAAACCTTTGCAAAATTCACTGAAAAAAACATAGTTTTCAGGGGCGTTATAGTTAGGAATTAGCATTTAAAAAACCTTAGAAATTTACTGAAAAAAACCATAGGTTTTAGGGACGTTATAGTTAGAAATTATCATTTAAAAAACCTTTGAAATTCACTAAAAAAACATAGGTTTCAGGGACGTTATAGTTAGAAATTAGCATTTAAAATTTAAAAAACCTTTGAAATTTACTGAAAAAACCATAGGTGTCAGGGACGTTATAGTTAGTTGGACATTTCACTCGTACAAAACCAGAGAAATTCAGCCGTTATATTTAGTTGAGCTAACTATAACTCGCGCCCCCGCAATGCACTGCTGATGACGTCACATATTACATCATTCATGACATGGTCAGTGACATCACTGATGACATCACTGATGACGTCTCAAATGACATCACTGATGACATCACTGATTGCATCATCTACGTGATAATCTGATGCACCTCCTCATACCCTAATATAACCTTTGATACACCCACTGTAAAATAGAGACTACCATTTTCGAAACCATAGACACACAAATACCAGTTACTACATACCCACTCACTGATTCCTAGCTCTACACACACATCCACTCATTCACCCATACAGTCACTCATACATGCAGTCACTCATCAATACAGCACTATCATATGCACTCATACACCTATACAGACACTCACACACCGCCACTCATCCATAGAGTTACTCACACACCTAGTCAGTTATGCAAAGAATCAATCACACTCCCATTTACTCACCTATACAGTTATACACACACCACCTCACTTATTCATACAGATACTAACACAAACTTACTCTCTTATACAATCACTGATACAAGCACACACTCATCCATACAGCCACTCTCACAATCACTCACTCTCACATATAGTCATTTATATACTCCAACACTCACATATACTGCCTTTCACATATGTAGTTACTCACACATGTACCACTGAGACATCTATTCACTCACCAACACACCCATACACACACTCACCCACCCATACAGCACTTCACACATGCAGTCTTGAACCCATACACCCAGTGAATCACCCACTCACACATCTCTGCACAGAGTAACACACTCCCCACCCACCCACACAGACACTCAGGCACCCATACAGATACTCAGACAACCAATCAATAACCCACATAGACACTCATGTAGCTCCTCACCAACCCATGCAGCCGCTTATACACCAACTAACAGACTGATACAGACATTCACACAGTTTAGTCACTAACCCATGCATTCAGTAAGACACGTTTAATCACTCACTTATACAGTCAGTCACGCACCTACTAAATCATCCATTCAGACACTCATACACCCACTCATTCTTCAATACACCTTGGCATTAACATATATAAAACATATTTAAACTTTACAGAAACACACAGTCACTGGATCATGTCATCAGGGATGTCATCAGTGATGTCATCAGGGATGTCATCAGTGATGTCATCAGTGATGTCATCAGTGATGTCATTTGAGATGTCATCAGTGATGTCACTGACCGTGTCATGAATGATGTAATATGTGACGTCATCAGCAGTGCATTGCGGGGGCGCGAGTTATAATTAGCTCAACTAACTATAACGGCCGAATTTCTCTGGTTTTGTACGAGTGAAATGTCCAACTAACTATAATGTCCCTGACACCTATGGTTTTTCAGTGAATTTCAAAGGTTTTTAAATGCTAATTTCTAACTATAACGTCCCTGAAACCTATGGTTTTTTCAGTGAATATATATATATATAAATATATGTATGTACTTGATTCATTTCTGCAGAATACCAGTTCCATCCACCTAGCGGGGTTGGTGCTGAGCAGTGGGTGCAGAAACCCACTAAACATGAAAGGAAGTTGTGTTGCATCTTATCTCCGGCAACAACAAAACACTCGCACTCCAGGATGTATGTTAACAGATTTTTTTATCCGCAACTTGTTTTGACCTCATAGTCGTCTTCATGGCCCAAACCACTTTAAAAGCATACAGTAAAACATAGACATAGAAAACATATTCCTTTGGTCTGCTATAACATGTTTTTAAATTTTTCTGATTTTGAGTGAAGTGATTATTACATGATAATGCAAATAAACGCCATGTGGCCATTTGTTCCCTCCATATTAATTCAAGACAGATTAATTGTGAACAAGGTAAAATACTAAACAAAGCATAAGGTAATAGCAGCCAAGTGGCCATGTTCATTGTGATTATATGTTACTGTTACAAAGCAGACCACACATATCCTATGTATGCGACTCCTATCAAAAAAAGAAGAAACATGGAGCAGGTATTTGACCTGCATCCATTAATCTCTAAATGTAGTACTAGGGAAACTAATAAAAAAATTATCAAAAACATCTCCATGCGTATTAGTGGTTTTCGTGAATAGTGATTTTTAAGTCCCACCCATGCTCTATTTATATGTTACTCCTTTGAAGTGATGGATGCAGAACGATACCTTTCACTATTATTTTGTGTTTTTGATGATTTATTTTTATTATAAATAACATAAATTAATCTAAATAAAATGAACGTGATGACAATATACTGAAATAAAAAGTACGCCTCAGACTCACAAATAAAACAGACAAACATTGAAGTAATTATTTTCATAATAAACGTCCCTTTAAAAGTGATGTCTCAAAAATGTTTTAGAATTTGGGGCATATTAGCAAGACCCACGTTAAAATTATCGCTGTTTTAGCGGCAGGAAACTGCCGCTAAAACGGCGATAATGGGCTTGCTAATATGCGTTATAGAATTCCAATAGAAGCCCAGGTTAGATGTGCTGGACATCTAACCTGGGCTTCTATTGGAATTCTATAACGCATATTAGCAGTTTCCTGCCGCTAAAACGGCGATAATTTTATCGCCGGTCTTGCTAATATGCCCCTTGGTTTGTGGCAAACTAATTCAAACTGGTTTCTCCCAGCTCATCCTTTTCAGAAAAAGATTAGCCTTTTTTTTTTTTGCTTCTCATTTTTGGTGACAGCAAACCTTTAGAGTCCTTATATGGAACACGCCGTTGTATGTTTCCATTGGAACCTGGTGTTGTACCACTTTATCAACTTTTAACTATCGGCCTGCAATTTTACAGACAGCAAGATATTGACTTACACAATATTGTCAAGGTAAATAGATGGGGATTTAAAATAGTAAATCTAAAATTATCGATGTATGGCTACTTTGCCAATACTGTTTGTTACAGGTTAATATTTTTGTATTCAATATTTGGACATGTAACCGGGGATTTTCTTTCTCCTACATTCTTCTGAAAAAACACTTCAAAAGTGGAATCTATTCCAATTAGGAGACTGTCAGAGTCATTGAACTAGAAGAAAGAAGTAATGAAAGGAAACCAAGTATACTTAGTAATTGGTTGAGCTTAACTCATTACACCATAGTACATGTGCTCCAGAACTCCTTCAATATTTCCCATACCCTTGAATGTCAATAGGCACAGGAGAGCAAAGGAGAGGCAAAGAGAAGACAGAAGCAAGGAAAGGAATTTCAGGCTGGAGCAAAGTGTGTGTGTGTGAGTGCATGTGTGGGCGGGTCAGTGTGTGCGGGTTTCTATAGCTCATTCTATGAGAAATAGAGTGATGGTAAAGTCTGACTGACCCAAACACCTTCTGTGAGAGGGCCAAGTGCACTACAGGAACTGGTACTCATAACGCCATAAGGCAAACTTATCAAGGCTTTGCGCCAGTGCAAATCACAAAAGGTAATAGAAACTGAGTCAAAGTCTTCACAAATGATCTGCTTTTCAGTGCAAATTTTGTTTTGTATGGCAGGTGTCAAAAGGTAACACAAATGACGCTTCACACCACTTTGCGTGACTTTCTGTCAAGGGTTGTTCCATGGGTGTTCATATGCAATCACATATGAGTTTTGACAAAAACTATCTATTAATGGTAGACAGGGCCTAAAGTCAAAAAATAGTGTCTACTCGAGGCATGTGTTAAAAAGGAGGAATGTTTTTATTTCCTAAATTTCCCAAAATTGCATGTTTTCTGTACTGTACAGCACACATCCAATGTGGGAAAAGTTTAAAGTTAGTCTAAACATAGGTTTTTGTACTATTCTAGACATAACACATACACCCTTGCATTATAGTGCAATAGTGTTTGTGGTTCAAGGCAGCTAGGCACGCACTGCAGAGCTGCAACTTTGGTTCAGTACACTGCGTTGTGTGACATATTGATAAATATGCCCCTGTGTGTGTGCGCACATGCTTGCAGTGTTATTTATGAGCATGAGAAGTATTTTGCAGCAATGCCATTACTGACGTTGGATTGTCTGTCTTCCTTTTAAAAGCCTCGCACTGCCTTACATCTATCAGCACCAGTGTTAGAAGCAGCGATGTTCTCCATTTTTGCAGTAAATTTGTTTGTTTTATCCCTATTTCATGTACGTTTAAGACCGCCATTAAAACAAATATGTTGTGCATTCATGAGACGTACTTAACATTAAGAAAAACAAACACGGCAAGCCATTTTCTGTTTGACTGGCTTAGTATGTGACTTATCTTGTTTCTGTAGTGCATTAACACATGCAAATATTTAGTCCCTAATAAGAAATTATTTACTTAGTTTATTTACCAGAGCACTGTGCAACCCCATAAAATAGTTCCAACTTTGCCTGAAGTATTGGGCACATCCTGGTCTATTTTTGGACTGTAAGTGCACTAGAGAGTTTAGTGACTTGCAAAAACACTGAGGAGAGGGTTGAGCGGGAGCAGGATGCAGTCAGAATGTCAAGGATCAAAAGAAAGACATAGTTCTATATTTAATGTTTTGTGAAAAAAGTATGTGTTGTATCGCCTAAGGAATTAAAGAATTAGAAAACTGGAAGGTTGGGATCTACTTAGAAGAAAAGACAGTGACATAGAAGGAATAATGACTTGCATTGACATTCTGCTTCAACATCCCCTTGATTTTCTTTCTGTTTCTCCCTGTTAAATTTACAATATTTTACCTTATAATGGTTGGAATGTTCTAATAGCATTATAGCCTTTCTACCTTGGGATATACAGGCCATTAAAAGCCAGGTCTCTGGCTATAAGACTCTGTTGTGACTTGGGCCTATAGATCGGGTAGAGAACTTTAACGACTGATGCAGACTATGACAGCGAGTCACATGCTATATTATAAAACTGTGAAAACCGTGTTCATTTCAACTGCTGACACAGGTTGTTTTTCACCCTTAACTGCCTATAAATGAAAAGGCCTGGGCAGAAATGCCTTAAAGAATTGGACATCTACTTAGGAGTCCCCATTCTCTGATCTAAAGTACTGCAGCAAAATATTTTCTGGCTCGTCCACTGAAGGCAAAAACGAATACTGATAACTTTAAACTTTGTGCAAGGCCTTTGGACCCCAGAGACATCCAGTTTGCCTTGACTGACCCTGCTGCAGTAATACTTTATCCCCTCTCCCAAAATGTGCTCTACTACTAAGGCCGACATTTTCACCATGCTAGAATAATGAAGAAACTTTAGAAGAATACTACAGTGCACCCTTTCACTTGATGGTGAGCAAAGCGTGACTTAAGTGGGTGTGTTGAGACTCTTTCATTAAGCTCAATGTAGTACCATAAGTACCTCTTACTGGAGAAGTTATACAGGAAAGCATACTAAAGATTATTGCATACCTGACAGGGACACCTATAAAGGGGGAATAATTGCATTGAGAATGGTTCTCCATCCACAGAAAAATCCTACACCACACCGTGTCTGTCTAGCACATACTGAACTATTTTGATGTACAACAGCATGAGGTTGATGAGAACCACACCACTTGGTGCAGATATCTGGACTGGCATGACTACAGGATGCAGGATGTGATGACACTGATCCTCAGAAAGGAGTTGCTGACTGGAAATTGCGATGGAGTAAGTATCTTGACATGGGTTGGGATAAAACAAGTATAGGCATTTGATGATTTTAGGTCACATTCCAAATCCGTGTCAAAGATCACGTAATTGTATTCATATAGCACTTACTACCCCTGGCGAAGCGTTGAAGTGCTTTTCGGCAAGTAGCATGCAACTCTGGAATCCAAGGTTAGAGTTTTTTTAGTTAGCAAATTAGTGAAAAGTTATTTTTCTTGGGGGTTAGTGGTGGAAATTGTGTTAAGTAATTGCTCATTGAGATTTCATGCCTTAAGTGTCTTGCTTCGAATGGATAGATTAGTTTTGGTGGATTAGTAGAAAGTGTAAATGGTTATTGGGAGTGGTGGACATGTATGCATTTTAGTTGGATCAATAGGATAAACGAGGGATAAAGGAAGACCATATTAGTATGATAGGTTTGGGATGAGTCAGAGAGCAGAGTTAGAGGCATAGTTTGAAAGAGGTTTTGGGTGAATTAGAGAGTTAAGGTTTGGGCAAAATTGTTAAGGTTTTTCTTTTTTTCTCTGCAGTAGGTGGAAAATATATAAATATATAGAATCATACCCACACATAAAAGGTATACATACTTAGAGATGTTAATATATGACACATATGCAAAATAATGTAGAAATATAAAATTGTACTATATAAATACCCATATGTACATGCATGTATAGATGTTTAGAAACTCAGGCATTTATATTTTTGCATTTGATAAATAAAGTGTACACATTTATTTTCTTCTCCCAATATTTAAATAGTTAAGCATCTATATATGCATTTCCTATAATCATATATACACATTGTGACAGATATGAGTTATGATAGAAAAATAAACTCATAAGCATACATTCATCAACTTATATGTTATCTATATATCGACCTACTTACTGATATGGATAAATTCATATAAAAAATTCATAGATCTGAGTATTCTCAGAACTTGGTCTAAGTGGAAAGACTTAGGCCCCGATTACGATTCTGGCGGTCCACGGACCGCCAGACCTGCCGGGGCGCAACGGTGGCGGTCTCCCGACATTCCTATTACGAGATAGGTGGTGCGACTGCCACAGCCCCACTGCAGCCACCAGGGAACTGCCATTCCCTGGTGGTGTTGTTGCGGCGTAGAGGCATCCATATGCATGGTGGGACTGCCGCAGTCCCGCCAAGCATATTAGGAGTTTCCTCTCCACCAGGGTTTTCATGGCGGTTCCCCCTACATGTAAACCCTGGTGGAGAGGAAACAAAGGGGTCCTACAGGTCCCCCTGGCACCTCTGCGCCCTGTGGATGCACACAGGGGGGCACAACATACCCCCCGTGTGCATGCACACCAGTTCCTGCACGTCATGGACTTTTCAGTCCATGTCGTGCAGGAACTGATTTTGGCGCTCCCATTGTGATGCCTGTTTTTAGAGGCACTGCCATGGGAACACCAAGAAAAGCCCACCAGACAGGAGGAAGTGCCTGATCTAGTGGGCAGCCCAACCACGGCTTTGGCAGTGCGTCAGCGGGGCGAACCCGGTGCTGAACTGCAAAAGTCATAATCGAGGCCTACGTGTAAACAAAAGGTAAAAATGGTAGGCGGAGATGTGGTCTAACATCCAGATCTGCCAACTTTGAAACTGCAGCATCATGTTTGGGTCCCGTCTCTGCTCACCATCCTGTAATTCTGGGAAAATCACTTAGGGCCTGATCTGATTTAGATGTTGGCAGATGCATTACTCCATCACAATGGTGATGGATATCCCATCCGCCGAAATATTAATCCCATAGGATATAATGGGATTTATATTTTGGCCGATAGGATATTTGTCACCGTTATGACGGAGTAACCCGTCCACCAAGTTATAAATCATGCCCTCAACCTCCCCATGCCTAAAAATGTCATGTGTAGTATAATTTATTTTCTTGTATAGTGCTCCAATACCCTTGTGCCAAATTTGTGCTACATAAAACTGCAAAGAAAAAAAAAATTAGATCCAACTATTTTGAAATATTTCAGAAAGATGAATTACCTAAATCTGTGACTCACTGTATATTAAGTGAAACTGAATTCAATCAATGGCTATCACTTTTTGTCCCTTAACATAAAAAATTCATTAGTCAATATAGAGTGATGTTGGTCTCCTCACTGTACAGACGAATCAAAAGATTAATGTCAATAATAACATGTATAGGGGAAAATCACACAAAAATTAAAAAGAACACATTCTGAATTCTGGACCTGGCCTTCTGGAAGTAGACTGGTTGATCTTGGGAAATTCCAATTTGTTAATCTTTACTCTTTTAATAGATCCCAAATATTAAATATAAAAAGTAAAATGGAGTTGATTTCCCCCTACGGCAGTTGAGACAGGTTAATTCTAAGATTTTGGTTCTAGTGGATCTGAGAACTATAGTGCAGATTTACTCATTTTTGGCTCAATGCAGTGTAGCAACCAAAGTTGCTGCACTGCACTGCGCCAACAGAGAAGACAAAAAGAGAGCCATTTCTACAACAATATGGCGCTGTTTTTCTCTCCTCCAGAACTGGCCCTATTTTGTTTACCATGCTTCAACTCAGCCAACCTTGCACAATAGTTCATGGGGGCCCTTTGAGCGCAAAAACGATGCTTTAATGCTTTTCCCACTTTGTATGTGTGCTGAACACTGCAGCAAAGGTAGAACGTTTTTGAGGAAAGAAAGCGTTTCTCAAACCTTACGCCTGCCTCAAGGATGCATAAGATTTTCGAGCAAATTCTTGTCTACCAATGTCAGTAGATAAGGATTTGCATCAAAACTCATGGGTGGTTACAAGGGAAAGCCAATGTGCCACTCACAGAACGCCCCCTTTGTTTCAAAGTTGTGCAAAGTGGCACATAAGTGCTACTTTGTGTTACTTCAGGAAAAGTTCCAATGCAAACCAGGTTATGCATTGGAAATGAAATGCCAATACAGAAGTTTGCACTGGGTTTGCATCATTTTTGTGACACAACTCCGATGGAAAGTGTTTATTAATTTCCCCCTATGTTCCGTAATGATAACGGTACTAGCTTGACAAGTCCAAATGATTCTGAAATTAGAAAGTTTACTGAAGGGACAACAATCTTGTGTCTTCATGAAAGCTGGATTTAAAGAGATTTTGAATTGCGGCCACACCAGTGGTAGATAAGTCCTCTTGTCAGGAACAGATTTAAGGCTGTACTGGGAACACATTTATCATCCACAAAAGGGCTTGCTACTTACAAAAGTTTATGTAAAGCTATGCATTCCTAAATGGACTATCTTAGTCTGTAACATAGATATACCTCTGGGTAAGAGTGTGATTCTCTTCTTCATTCTAATTTGGCCCAAACTGAATCTCTGAGGTGTCACTATCCCAGAGAATTGTTCAAACTAATGGGTGTTTCAATGCTACAATAACCTCCTTCATCCTTCACTGATACTGGATCTCTCATGGCTGAGAATGATTCACATTTGGATTTCCCTCCCCCTGTCAGATAAAAGGGGGAAGACAGACGCATCAGAGGCAAATTGAAACCTTTTGTTGCAAAATGTAGAAAGCCCAAGATATGGAAATTCAGTCCAAACAGGTGTGGAAACAACTCCATGTATAAGCGCCTGGGCTGTATGAAGCAACATTACATTCTTTTTTGTTCTCAGTTGTAGACAACGTAGCTGTAGGCAGACCAATTGTTTCCAATACATAACATATAGATAGAGCGGGTTTAGATCAGCCCTTTGCTCATAATGGAATGGCTTTGTTGTCTAACTTAGTTGTGGCTTCCCTCCCTATTCTTATGTTTGTCCTGAACAGGAGCATTTCGGTCACACGGTGCTCTGATTTGATCAGTTGAATTCAGCCACTGCATAGCTGAGGGGACTGTTTTTCTATTTAGTCTGGAGCACTTCGAGAGAGTGCATGTGTTTTCTTGTTACTGACTTCCAGACTCAGCTGGGGGGAAAGGGTATGAAGGGCATACTGGGTCACAACTGTAGGTGTTGGGGTCTTTAACCTCTGGTGTCGTGGAGTCCATCCTACTGTGAAGCTGCAAACTTCATCAAGTACACCCCTATCACACTTGACTCTCTGGGTAGCAAGATTGAGCACTCCAATGCCTTTCTGAAAAGCAGTGTGGGGGGTAGAGACTCAGAACTCAGGCAGTCAAACAAAGGGCACACAAAGTGAATGTCCAACCCAGCACTTTTCTTTTAATATAAAGAGACGTACCATAAACACACCATAACTCAATGCTATACATAAGGAGTATGCAGCTCTACAGGAAAGATAGTCTATGGATGCTACAGGGTTAATGCATAGACAAACTTTAGATTTAGGGACAAGTGCAGGCTCACTGTAGTGAACTGGAGCAGATTCGAGTTCTGTGACCCATAGACAGTGCACATGTTTTAACTTGCCAGCTCTCTTAAGCAGGTTGCAATAATCTCCACAAAATATTTTAGTCAAGTTTTCAGTCAATGTTCCATTCAGGCCCTAGTGTTACCAGAAAAGACCAGGCTTCAACCTCACTGTGCAAGGAATCACGCTTGTAGTTGCAGGGACTTGTTTGGCCATCCCTGCCTTCTCATTTTAGCCTGAACCATTTGAAGCAGATTTGAGTGTTCGGTTAAGTTATGATTTATTCTAGTCTCTGTCACAAACAATAATACTGAAAAAATGCAAGGAGCAGCTGAATGGCTTGCCATTTAAAAACATTGGTAATAAAACAGCCACATCACTGATTGTATTTTAAATTAAAACATTTTTTCGCAAGCATAAAGTATGCATGTTTATGTCGTGGCATATTTTTTGTTTCATCTGCTTGTAATAAAACATTTTTCAAAGATATAACGATCACAGCTAAATGTGATGCCAGACCCATTGGCTTTATCAATGCTTGTTTACTAATATATATATGTTTTTTGACAAGGGTCCAGCAGCTGCACAGAAACAATTCTTTATTTCACAATGTTTCCAAAGCATATAAAGTATTCAGAATAAAAACAATAAACACAATTTATATAAAGTCTACTTCAAAGATAAAACCAAATATAAAAACATTAAAATAACAGACAGAGGCCATCAACATAGTCAGGAGTATTATAAAATACCTAACACCATCAACATTTTGATAAGGTCATGTTTCATCAGACCACAGGACTCCAAACTGGACCACCTCATAAATATAGACTTTATAATGTGCAAAGTGCCATCAAATATTAATAAATTCAAATGTCTTCAGTCCTCAGGGCTCCCAATCTAAACAAGCTCTCCTACATTTCAAATAAGACCAAAGAAATGAGGCTGTTACAAAAAATACTACTGGATATCTGAGTTTTTAATTCAATAAATAGCTGGTCGGCATTGTCTAAAATTATATTTTCTTAAAAGAGGAAAAATCTACTTCGTCCTTTGTATTTTATGAAAATTATAAAGGAACAGTATATGGAGAACAGACTGCTCGGACCTTCCATCACATGAGCAGGCTGATAAATCTCCTAACGAGTACCCTTTGCTTGGCAAACCCATCTACAGGGGAATTAAATTCAATCAAAACCTCACCAGGATGAAACAATGCTGGGGGTTTGTCACAAACTCTAAATACGAGTGTTCACCCTGCAAGATGAGAGGGGTCATTCCAAATAGCCTTACTGTGGATTTTGATCTATTTTCCTCCTCTCTCTCGTGCGCAGCCTTTATTAAAAAGATTTCTTTAATTCTCGTTTTGGAAATAGTCAAACACCTAGTAGGGTTTACATATAAATCGACCAGCCCCAGTGATCTGAATGTAAATTTCACATACTGCAAACAGTCCTTGAGAATGCTCTTAGTTAAATTAACCGTATCCCTCCTCCAGATCGAATGCCATATTAAAATAGGGGCAAGCCTAATAACATCGGAGAGGTATGGGGAACCAAGTTTGGTATGCCAATTATAGTTGGAACAACTGCGGGGAAGGGCCAATAACTTTAAAAATAAATAAATCCTCTAGCAGTCGTAGAGGGTCTATTGCCACGATCCCACAAACCCCTGCCCCTTACATTACAGAGGAGATGGTCTTCCCATTGTATACCTTTTTTATTGTCTCAATAGGCTTAGACCCTAGCTTGTTCATAAAATTAAAAATGGCGTCCACACTCTTTCCATTATGAGAGCTTTATTAGCCACCCTCTTTAGCCAAGAATGTTTATTATCAAAAAGAACCCCCCCAGATAGGGAAATGCTTCAACCACCTCCAGCCTACATGACTCTATATGGAATGCAGGGAATTTCTTAGGACGTGCCCCTAGCCACCAATACAAAGGATTTTGCTTCATTGACGCGAAGCTCCAAACGTTTCATGAACTCTGCGAAGGCCTATGTCAATCTCTGTAAGGCCACCCCCATTCTTGCTATTAATACAGCATCATCTGCATAAACTAATATTAGAAGGGGAGCTGCATTAAAATAGGGGACGTCTGTTGTAGACCCTGACACTGCGGCCTCCACCCCATTCGTATAGGTTGAAAATAAAAAAGGGTCGAGAAGCAGCCTTGTCTGACACCCCTCTTAATCTGAAAAGTCCTTGTGCACTCCCCACCCCTACAGTTGTGAACACACACAGTAGCTTGTGAATACATCTGATGAATAAAATCATTATAGCAACATCTATGCCCATATCCTCTATAGTTGACCATAGCTTGGGGTGGGTCACACAGTCGAAAGCGACCGACGAGTCCATAAAAGCCATAAAAATATGCAGTGTCTTAGCCATTGTATATTTAGCAATGATCAAGCTCAAGTTAAGACATTGGTCCATCGTCCCCATGCCCGTTTGGAAACCATACTGCAATTGTATCGAAATATTCCTCTCTCATGCCCAATCCTCCAACCTTTTCAGCAATAAGCGCCCCATCAGTTTTTCAGTACTGTCTAGTAGGGAAATGGGTCTATAATTCTGTGGCAATGATTTATCCCCTTTTTTAAAAATGGGGATTATTATGTTGCTTTTTCAAGAAGCAGGGGGACCCACCTTGCTTATTGCGTTAAAAATATTAGACAACAATGGGGCCCATAGTTCTTGATGATCTAGGAGAAAGTCTATGGGAACCTCATCAGGACCTGGGGCCTTAGTGGACCTACATTGGGCCAGTCCACACCTCACCACTGCCAGTTCAAACTCCAGGTAATCCTTAGGTAGTACCTGCATTATATTGTTGGGGGAGGCCGGGGGTCCATCGGCCACCTCAAAAACGTTCCCAAAATGGACCACCCAAGCTTCCTCACTGACATGAGTATCCAATGTCGGGTCAGTATCATCTTTAAGGAAGGGCGCATTTATCACATGCCAAAAGTCCTTGCAGTTTTTCGAAATCGCTGCTTGGCAGTGGTTCCCCCAGGCTATCTCCCTCAAGCCCCTTAACCTGGCTTTCTGGGACTCTATATATGAATTACGCAGCTCCTTAGCCAGTCTTTGGGCTCTTGGAGATGATCTAAGTGCGCTGTGCAAATCTCTTAGGGTCTTTGCACATGCCGCATCGAACCTACGGACTAGCGAGATCTCCTTGCGGGAATTAGATTAGTCCTAACCAAATTGCTTTTGACTTCACCCAGTATCTCGGTAAAAGCTGTCAAGTAACTCTCCGGCTGAAGTTCAGGATCTAGACATATCATTACTTCACGTAATTATTTAGATAGTATCAGTGGAACCACCTTCTCCTTATACATTTTATCCCATTTTAATAGGAAGCCATTCTTTCGAGTAAGAATTGGCTTTGGGGCCTTAGCTGCTACAGTGTTGTAGACACCCTCTCATAACATAGATATAAAAAGCACTGCATGATCACTGTATACAAAAAAGTTTGTTCAGCTTGGGTAATTTTCCCACGCAGGGTAAAAAAATCTATGGTTGAATCATACTCATTACGGCCAAATGTCTTTGCAAATTCACCCGTAACCGGGTCTGACTTAATAATTAACTCAAGATTTCAGGTTATTAACATCCTATTTAACAGGTTGCCATAATCATTGTGTATGAAGTGGGGAATGACATCTCCCTCCTCATCCGCTAGGCCACATACGGGGTTCCTCACATACTTACAGCAATGAACATTAAAATCTCCCAACTATACAATATTAATACGGTTTTTACAATATGCTGCACAAATGGCATCAATCTCCTCTTCTAACAGCCCCACCACAGAAGCCATATTCCCACCAAAATTATTATTGTAATAATTAATCAATAACCAGTCCTAATCAGCATGGCCTTCACATAACAAAATGTGGAAATATGAACAGGGACTGTAAAACATTTTAGCGTATTTGCTATTAGCGTAACAATGCCATCTCTCGCTCTACCAGTCGGGGAAGGGACTGCTGCCCTTTGCAATGAGCTGTCCTCATCTAGAAAATTTGGGCCTACTGCCATAAAACATAGGGGCATATTCTCAAGGAGCTATCGCCGAGTTATCGGCACTTTAATGCATCCAAACTGGCGCTAAATTTATCGCCCCATTCACAAGCTGGTGCTAACAGCCCATAACACCAGTTTTCCTGCGAAAGCAGTGGCCAAAAACATTGCCACAGATGACCCCGGCAACTAACGCTAATGAGATGCAGAGTAGGCGTTCCTGAGCAAAATGCCGCAACAACACCACACCTCAACATTCTCAACGACCAGCCACATCGGCGGTAGGACCACAAAACAGGCGATAAGGCGCGTTAGCAGCAGGAAATTAACACCTGCTCCAACCTGGTGTAAAGTCGGACGACAACCTGCACCATCAAAGGGAGCCCAGCCCAGAGCCACACATGAAGAACAACAATTGCCATGGAGCCACTCACCATGCATCCCGGAGTCCCAAGAGGGCAACAACACCCGCCGCCACCACCCCTCAACTCCACAATCATGCAACTCACAACTCTGGCACTGCACACGTCACAAAATCACATACAACATGCCAAACAACATGCCCACCCACCAGACACGACAGCATAACTTACTGTGGCAACCCTGGTTAGCCATGTACATGAGCCATCAACGGCATGGCACCCCAGCCACACAATAGCGGAATGTGGGGAGAGGTGGGAACCAGGCATGTGCAAAGGAGGCAAGTCACCCATGAATGAGATTGTACACAATGCCAAGTGTGGCGGAGATGTGCTGGACAGACTGCAGTATGCAGACCACAGACATATCCATGTCTACATGCACTTCTGGTGTCTGGAGTGTAGTGGACAGTGGACGCAACCATGTCACCCCAGCCAGTGGGGAAGCCCAAGGAAATGTAGCTTGTGACGTTCCCCCCTGTAAGCGTGTGCGGAGTGGGCTGGCCCAGCTTACGCCAGGCCAGCGTAGGGGTGTGAATAAAAAGCACGTAGCTCTGGGCGTGGTTCTCTTCCGGAATGCCCAACGTGTCTGCCAGGGCGGCGCTTCCCACCCCGCCACGAGGCCAACGCCGTCGCCTTCATCAGTGTGGCCTGCGATTCTGTGCGCCTGCTGCACCCCGGGCCGCAGGTCCCCGAACCCGTCATGCCCGCCCCTGCGCAGCCAGGCCTCACTGCTCATCTGCCGACACCGGCGTGTGTCAAAGAGGGCCCACCACATGCCGGCGCAAGCTCCAAGCCCGAAGCCCGCGACCTTGGCAGCCTCCTCAGACCATCACGGCGTCCGCGACACAGGCCCGCTTTGCTCCTTTTTCGTTGATGTACTCCACCGCTGCCTCCAGCCTACACTACGGTCAAGTAGGACACACATTTGGAACTGAGTCTTGATTATGCAATGGCAGAGTACACACTTTATGGCTGCGTTTATATCACTGTACTCCCTTCGATGTGTTGCCACCAACTCTGTGCATAGCATTCGAACTACACCTGTCTGTGGTCCCTTGCTGACTACTGCCTTCGGCCTACACTGCGGTCGAGTAGGTCACACATGTGGAACTGAGACTTTATTACACAATGGCCGAGTACACACTTTATGGCGGAGTTTATATCACTATACTCCCTTCGATGTGGTGACACAAAGTATGTGCATGGCATCCCAACCACACGTGTCTGTGGGCCCTTGATGACTACGCATTGGGCCTACACTGGGGTCGAGTAGGTCACACATTGGGAATTCAGTCATGAATCATTTATGGCAGACTTGACATCATTGTACTGGCCTCATCGCAGACTGCATCCCCTTTCAACTCCAGTGCCACTAAGTCAGTTCCCCGACATCCATGGACACTTTCTGGTTGAACTTTGGTGGCGACTGAGTCTATGGACTGGGGCTTGTCTTCATCATCATGTCGGTGATACTGACTTTGTGGCAAAAACGAGGCTGTAGCATTCCACTCCTCCATTTGCCGCTTCCGGACGGCTTCTGCCCTCTGCATCATGCCCTGGAGGACACCTTCCACTGTCCCCCGCAAACCTCTGCTACATTCACCATCGACATCGATGAGGACCCGCTCACCTCGCATGGCCCTATTTCACTGCACCGCAAGTCACCGTCCCATGGCGGTGTGCCTGTGCCGGCTGCAGTGCATCCGGGGCCACTAACTCTGTGCAGCTCAAGTCATGGCCCCTGTCTGATAGCATATTGGATGGCCTCTGGGTCGATGGACTGGGGGTCATCAAGGCCATGTGTCTGTGTCCCTGCGCTGTCCGCCACCTCCGGCCTCAACTGCGGCCCACCTGGGCTCACACATCAAATCGAGTCCTGGCCTGCCCTGACGTCGCATCACCGCAGGATGCACACGCCACCACCGCCAGGACCAACTCCAAACAACAGGTGCCAGAGTCGTAAGTGTATTACTGCCAGACTATCAGAGTTGCTCACACCAGTCATGGGTGCCATCATCAGCTTGTTCGCTGCTCAGCTCTTCAGGTGCCACTAACTCAGTGCACCACAAATCACGGACCATTCTGCTTGCATGTTGGGTGAACACTGTACTTCCTCCGGCTACCACCATGATGCTTCACAGTTGTTTCTGTTATGCTGGTGTTTTCTGTTTCCGCTTTACTTGTGATCACTGTTCAAGTTGTTGCCACCACCAACGACTCCATGAGGGCTGGCTTACACTCACCTCACACACATCCAGCACATGCGTCACTGTACATGTGACCATGCCAATAAAGGTGTCGAGCGCACGGGCCCGTAGCCAGTTCAAAGAACTATCTGAGTGTGTCCGTGTGCTCATGATGTATGCATTTGTGCCCCGGGCACTACAACATTACATTGTGCCGTGTACATTGGACGCAGCCATGTCACCGCAGGCAGCGGGTGGGACATTGCACATGTAGCTTTGTCGCCCCCACTCAATACGTAAGAGGAGTGAACAGGGCCGATGTACGCCAGTCCAGCATGGGGGTGTGGATGATCATCCCGTGGCTCTGGGTGTGGTTCAGTACTGGAAATGTGCAGAGGCATGTGTCTCTGTCGCAGTGTGGGTCTCCGTTGGGGAGTGTAGGTGGTCCCTGAGGGGACTTAGACACCCACGTATGTGATCTAGTTCAGCTTCCATGAGGTACAGCCCCATCCGCACATGTTCGGCCACCCCCTTCTGGCAGTCTGAAACCTGGCCTTGGAATGCGATGTGTGCTTGGGTGGGCTGCTGGGAGCCAGCCGGGGTGGTGGGTGCGTCCAGCTGTGTTGTCTGTGCAGGGGGTGGGGTATCCTCAATGCAGCAGTGCTGCCCTGCTCCTGGAGGTCGATTGCCTAAGATGTCCATGGACTGTTGTGGGGCGTAGGTGTCGGAAGTGTGGTGGTCCTCTTCAGCATCACTGTAGAGTTGTCTGGTCTGCTCTGCTGGAGGTGTTGTTTGTCCCTCTGCAATGTGAAGGGGAGATGCTTGTTGACATTGTGTTGGCATGTATGTTGCTGCATTGTTCAAGTTTACATACAGACTTCATGACAGTGTACATTGTGACTGTTTGGGAGGGGCGGACTATTTGATGCGGGACAGTGGACATTTGGACTACGTGACGTAGGTGAGGTTGTACACGTACATTTGCATCTCACAGTTTCCTGCTATGTCAGATGTGATTGGCCGTTTTCTACGCACAGGCGGACCCAGTTGTGTCCTCTGTTCTGCAGTGTAGGTGTTGGAACTGTGTACCACATTGTCGTCCATGTGGGTGTGCTGTCATTGCTATGTGTGTGTGCTGCATTGTGTGGGAGTCGCACCTGCAGCTGTGATTTTGCTGCCCCTTATCCCTTGGAGGCGGTGTGCCTTTGGCTTTTGTGCTTTTGGGGTGCTGTGATGTTGGCGACTTGGGTCATTTGTGCTCTTGGACGGTTTTTGTACTCTTGTGCATTGTTTGTCTGCAGATGTGTTCTTGACTTCAGTGGTTGTTTGTGCAAGTGGATGTGTCAGAGTGTGACCTGCTCCTTTCAGGATGTGGTCCACACTCAGCCACCTCAGTCTCGTGGCGTGCACAGTCTCATGGTGATTGTACTCCAGCCATGCTGCTGGTCATGTGGTGTCACTTGCATTGTCAGTGTGGCTCTCACATACGCATCTTTGCTGTGTTTCGCATGGGTGCATGTGTGTGTTGTGTAATTGGTGATGTGTGGGGTGGGACCCCTTTGGGCACATGGTGAACGGGGGCCTACTTGATGTTTATATGTGTGCTGCAGTGTGCCACAGGGATCAGGGACATGACCCAGGGTCATTGTGGGTGTGCGGTGTGCTACACGTCGTTGTGCATGTGTGCCATTGTGCCCGTCCCCCCAGTCCCTGTTCGCTACTCACCCTGTTGATGTTGTGTCAAATCATGGCAAGCAATGTCCGGACTCCAGACTCCTTGCACCGTCTCCACAGTGATGACTGTGGCCACCATTTGCTCCAGCTCCTCCTGTGGCGCAGGACTCCCACCTCCATTCGCCGTTGCTGCCTTCCTGTTGGCAGCGGGTTTCTGCTTGGTTTGGCTTTTGACATCGTGCCAGCGCATCTTGGCCTCCTCGGCACTCCGACTGCATTCACGATGGGATGCCATTTTTCAGTCTGTATTGCCAATGACACGGTGGTGGTGACGGACAGTTGTTATTAGTGCTCTGTCACCTCCGTGACGACGATCGGGTTTTCCTGCGGACTGTACCCCGTCTTCCTCCTCCTCTTCTCCTTGGCCTTCCCCGACCCCGAGTTTCCTTGCTGGTGGTCTGTGGGGCTTGTGGGGTTCGCGTTGACCTGGGCACTCGTTCCGGGTGCATCCATGTTGCTGCGCAATTTGATTTGTTTATGGTGTGTTTTTCTTGTTCAGCTTTTATGGTGCATTTTCCCGCCAGACGCGTGGGAATTGCAGGCCTATTGCTGGTTGTCGCTGGTTTTTTTTTCGGGGTTGGCCTCATCGCAACTTTATTCGCGTTGGTGTTTCGCATTTTTTTGGCGTGCGTTGATTTTTACGCGGTCATTTGTCGCGTTATCGTGGGACTATCGCATGGTGACGCCAGGTTGAGAATGCTACGTAAACACGGCGTTGTTTTCCCGCGATGGACTGCTATGTGCAAAGTTGTGTTAAGCTAAACTTGCGGTGGTTATCACACGTTCTTGTGAATATGCCCCATAATGTATCCTACTCCCTTTCAATGCTTGTCCAATCTGCATTGCCCAGCTTTTGACTGAGACCTGCTACATTCCAGGTTACTATTTTTAGGCAACAATTACCTACACCTTTTATTTTTGCCTCCTCCTACTTTGTTAATTCTTGCTGATTAACCAGAAGAGGAACTGAGTGGATAGTGCTTTTGTCAATCTCAAGAATAAAAATCCATCAAGGGGCTAAAACGATTTTCAACCCTTACTTCAGACCTGGCAGGGACTGCATTATAAGCGCAGTAGGACGAAGTGTGGTAGTACTACCCTCAATGAGATCAAAGGTCTGCGGCCTTATGGGTCTAAAGAAATAACTTAATGGAAGAGCAAAAATCTGTGCACCCCAAAAAAAGGAGCCTTAGGAAGTTCCCTTAGAAGATCTCCAGTCAACCTTCAATCATTAAAGTTAACAATTATACAATCACCCTCTTATACTTTTATTGATGGACCCATCCAGCTCTCTTTGCCACAATGATGTTTCTGCTGAGGTCACCTATCCCTCTCGTATATCTCGTCAGCCAATGAAATGCTGTGGCCATAAGCTGCTCAGTTGTTTCCGTCTGACCCTCCTTCAGCTCCGGGGCATTAGCCAAGACAAGGATATATGGGGTAGCAGCTGGAGGGAGTTCTAGCTTGTGGTGCCTTTTTCCACCTTGCCTCACCCCCTCCCTAGAGCCTTCCCATTCACTCTTTCCCCTTACAAGCATCTGTGCGGGCGGGGGTCTAGAGGCCTCCATTACCCTAACCTGTGTAAAACCCATTGATAAAGGGGCAGACCTCATAGAAGGCTTAATTGTTTGGGTTGAACGATCTAATTCCCTCTGAGAACTGGATTGGGGTGTTTGGATATTCCTATTCTTTTCGCCCACAACTTCACCCGACAACATAGGCTTCGTCGGTGGTTTATAATGAGCCACTGATCTCAAACCCCCATCATCGACCTGGACTACAGCCCCTCATTTAATCAGTGCAGATAGACTCTCTTCAATTACACCCCACGTAATGGTTCTGCACCGCGGGACGCTGTCACGCTTATTAGCACGTGAAGACTGCAGAGGCTGCTGGGGAATGAAGTCCTCTCCCCTTCTCCAAGGGCTCACCCCTCTCACAGGCGGCACTGGCGGGTACAACGGCCACAGGGTGCTGTCGCACTTATTAGTGCGTGAACACTGCAGAGGCTGCTGGGGGATGAAGTCCTCTCCCCTTCTCCAAGAGCTCACCCTTCTCACAGGTGGCACTGCCGGCTACACCGGCCGTAGGACGCTGTCGTGCTTATCAGTTATTTATTTATTTTTAGTGTTTTCTATAGCGCGAACAAGACCCTGAGTAGGGTATCAGAACGCTTTACAATACAAAGCAAAACAAGTACAAGAATATTTTAGTAGGGTCAGAGGTATAGATATGTGGTAAATATGAGGTTCGTCAGAGAACAAAACGATAGTAGAGATGATTTGATCGGTGCAGTAGGAACTGGTTCAAGTACGAACAAATCATATAAGCGAGGGTGTCATCACGGGCAGTATAGATACAAGTTTATAGTAGTTGATTGGTTCAATGCAAGCAGGAGTGATAGAGAGTAGAGCTTCCGTCGGAGTTGGAGAGGGGCAAGTCAGAGAGTTATCTGTTGCAATTGATAGGGCCCAGGAGGGTGAGGATTGTTAAGGAGTTAAGGGAGGAATTTGCTCATCAGGAAGGATTTAGCTTCCCTTTTGAATAATGGTGCTGAAGAGATTTTTGTGATGCTCGGAGGGAGTGAGTTCCATATTCTTGGTGCAGCTCCGGAGAATGCTCTGTCAAAAGTTTTTTTTTTGCTGAAGCATGAAGGTTTCAGAAGTAGATTGTCGGAGCTCCTAGAGTGTCTGTTTCCTGCAGATATAGTAAGTTTCTGGGATAGGTATTGAGGGGTTTTGTGGTGTAACGCTTTATGAGTGATGCAGGCCATCTTTAGGTGAATTCTAGCTTCGTAGGGTAGCCAGTTGAGCGCTTTCAGGTGTGGCGAGATATGGTCAGATTTTCTAGATCCTGTTAGGAGTCTTGCGGCTGCATTGAGACAGGCTTTTAAAGGGGCTGTTGAGATTATGGGAAGCCCCGATAGGGTAGTACATCCGTACTCCAACCTCGAGATGACTAAAACCTGAGCTGCAGTTTTGAGGTCAGTGTTCTCGATGAATGGTTTCATTTTTCTGAGATAGCTGAGGTGAAAGCAGGCATTTTTAGCCAACAGGTTGATGTGTGTTTGCATATTAAGGTTCTTATCCAGTGTGATTCCAAGCAATTTGGAGGAGTCCACCAGAATTGGAGTACAATTTAGAGCAGTGATCATCTTGGTCCACTCCTTTATCACCAAAGAGTTTTTGGGAGGGAAATTAGAAGAAATTCCATTTTTTGCGAGTTTAGCTTGAGGAAGTTAGTCGTTAGGCAGTGGACGGTCTTTTGAAGAGCTTGATTCATCATCTTGATCTCTTCAATGGAAGTGATCTTGATGTACAGTTGAGTGTCATCCGTGTACATGTGGAAGGAGATATTCGCCTGTTGTAATAGTTCAGTTAGGAGTTCGACATAGAGGTTGAATAGCGCAGGGGATAAAGTTGAGTCTTCTGGTACTCCTAGTAGATTAGGGGATGAGGGAGAAAGATTTTTATTCACCAAAAACATTTGCGTTCTGTTTGCCAGAAAGGATTTGAACCATTGAAGGACTGTGCCAGATAGTCCCATCCTGTTTTCCAGTCTTTTTAGAATTTTGTCGGGATTAACAGTGTCGAAAGCAGACGAGAGGTCGAGCAGGACTAGTAGACAGGTTTCATTATGGTCGAGAGCGAGTAGGGCGTCGTCGACTATTTGAAGAATTGCTGTTTCTGTGCTATGCCCGGGTCTGAAACCCGATTGGCAGTCGTCCAGTAGCTTGAAATCCGTGATGTGTTGGTTTAATTGTTGCTGAACACATTTTTCCAAAACCTTGGCTAGCATGGGAATGTTGGTTATTGGTCGGAAGTTATTAGGGTATGAGGGGTTTTCTGTCGTTTTTTTTAGGATAGGGGTGACTTGACCAATTGTTAGGCAATCCGGGATGTGACCTTGCGAGAGCGAAGCATTGATGATTTTGGTCCAGAGAGGGGAGATGATATGGTAGATGGGAGGTAGGCAATTTGAGGGGAGAGGGTCATTGAAATGGTATTAGGTTTGATAGTCGCTAATGTTTTTGAAATATCACTGAGATCGTAGAGTTTGAAGGTTGACTAATGAGAGTTATTTTTGGGCATAGGCAGATGAAGTTGAATAGGATCTTCAACTTGTGAGTTCTTTAGGGTAGCTGAGTTGTTTGCTGCTGTCCTGAGCTCGTCTTGGAGGGAGTTGGCTTTAGCTGTGACGAATGAAGAAAATTCTTCACTACTTAGCTGCGATTTCGAAGTCATGAGTGCGGTTTTGGCCAATTTGTTTGATTGTTGTTTTAGCATTTTGAAGAGTTTCTTCGGTCTATTTTTGGCATTGTCTAGTTCCAATCTGAAGAAATCTTTTTTGATTTTAGAATACTTTTGTTATAGGAGTTTCTAGACTTTCTTTGTAGTTTGAGTTGAAGGGGGGAGGGATGTTGGTTCCATTTCCGTTCGGTTAGTCTTAGTTTACGTCTTTCTTCATTCAGGGCTCCGTTGAACCACAGGTTTTTGTCTTTGTCCGGTATTCTTTTGAGTTTTGGTGGGGCTACGTGGTCAAATAATTTGGTCATCGTGGAGTTGTAGTGATCAGTGAGATCATTGACGTCTGACATGTTATTAGGAGGAGTGAGTACTTTCTCACAGTGGGAAGCTAGATTGTTCCTGTTAAGGTTTTTCGTGTCTCTGATCCAATGTCTGGGCTTGATTTGTGCGAGTAAGTTTTCCTTTTAGCGGAGGGTATTTGGAAAGTAATAATGAAATGGTCTGACCAATTACAAGGGGTGATAGAGATAGATTCTACCATTTTTTCTTTAGAGATGATCCAGTCAAGTGTAGCACCTTTGGAATGGGTAGGTATTGAAAAGGCTTGGATCAGGGAATGGTCTGCTAGGAAGATTTTGATAGCATTGACCTGCTTATCTAAGGGGTCTTCCCAATGAGGATTGAAGTCGCCAAGGAATATGTCATTGGAGCGAGGGGTTGAGTTAGTTGTAATGATTTCCATAAGTTGGTCTGTGAATAAAGCGTTTTTACCTGGGGGATGGTAAAGTATATGTAGTTTGTAAGGGTGGTTATCTGAGGATTTTATGGAGAGCCTGAGGTATTCACACGAGATAGGGATGTCGGCTATATATGCAAGCAATGCCTCCGCCCTTTTTGTGAAGTCTGTCTAGTCTTATGATGTTGTAGTTCGGGGGGACTAGAAGGTCTAGGCATGGGGAGGATGATTCCGTGAGCCAAGTTTCTGTTAGGATGATTATGTCCACTTTCCGGTTCAGAATGATGTCGGCGATGTCAGAGGCGTGTTTTAAAGCTGAGCGGCAGTTTAATAGGAGGCAGGAGATCTGGTTCGAAGCATTCTCTAACGTAAGGTCATGATTTTCAGAGGTTAGGGTTATTCTTTGAAGGTTATTAGGGTTTATCTTTCTGTGATTCGGATGAGAGGTTCTGTTTGGGTTGATGGGGACTGGGTGAATAGAGAATTCGTCCTTATTGGTGAGGGGACATGTAGTAAATTCGTAGGATAGTAGTAAGGTTTGAATTTCAGAGTCTGTTAAGTAGTTGAGGTGTTTGCGTGTACGGAATTGCCAGTTACACAGAGGCAGTGGGATATTGTTTATCTCCCTGTTAGCTGAGGCTAATGATTTTTGAAAGTGGTCGATTTTTGAGAGACAATTTTCTGCGAGTTGTAAGATATTTCTAATTTCTTAGATAACATTTTGTAGATTCCGGAATGTAATGTCAGTGTGTTAAGACTGCAGAGGCTGCTGGGGGATGAAGTCCTCTCCCCCTTCCCCAAGGCCTCACCCATCTCACAGGCGGCACTGGCCACTATACTGGCTGTGTAACTCTGTTGCGCTTATCAGTGCATGAAGGCTGCAGGGGCTGCTAGAGGATGAAGTCTTCTTCCCTTCTCCAAGGGCTCAACCCTCTCACAGGTGCCACTGGCGGCTACACCGGCCGTGGGACGCTGTTGCGCTTATCAGCGCATGATGACTGCAGAGGCTGCTGGGGGATGAAGTCCTCTCTCCTTCTCCAAGGGCTCACCTGTCTCACAGGTGGCACTGATGGCTACACTGGCTGCGGGACGCTGTCCCCTTCTCCAAGGGCTCACCCCTCTCACAGGTGGCACTGGTGGCTACACCGGCCGCAGGACGCTGTTGTGCTTATCAGCACATGAAGACTGCAGGGGCTGCTGGGTGATGACATCGTCTCCCCTTCTCCATGGGCTCTGGTTTACTAATATATTTCTTTCTTTTACAAAGGCCAACAGCTGCAAAGTTTTGCTGGGCTCCTCATTTTCTTTTTTGCTGTTTACCTGGACTTCTATGTGTCTTTTATCATTTTAATTCACTGTTCTATAATGCCAAACCATCATTTTAGAATTGTAAATTTAAAATGGCCACCATACATTATGGCACTAGCACATAAATGCATCACGATGCATGTGTAATCGTCACAACGCACATTTGCACATGCATCACTGCATATGCATGTGCCCAAACAGCCACTTTGGAATGGATTTTATTTAATACACAGTCCTTTTACAGATTGCCAGCCATATACGGGGATGCGTCTTTACACGTGCGATTGGCAAATTGCATTGGCAAAGCCAGTAGCTTGGCCTTTTAGACCCAAGAGTTTTTCACAATTCTTTTCAACACTGTTGTATATGAAATAATAAAAGATGTTAATTAGTTTTAAAGCTTCATGCGATGGTATCACTACTGGTGCTTAAGCATGATGTTAGAAAGTTTACAAACAGTGATCAAAAACACCAGGGTCTGGTAATCTTACCAGGAGTACCCTTTCTGAGAACCTAGTTGCTTGCCTTTGGTTTTGTGAATTAACATTCCCAACTGACTTATTCGTTTGTAAGCCAATTCCGTGATTTGTTTCAACTTCCCTGAATCACTGCTTTCTAACTCCCTTGCCCTTCCTTTTTTTTTTGGTATGTGATTCCACTTTTTGGTGCAGATTTATGGCCATGGCAGAGTTTCACATCATGTGCCACATCTATTTTGACATTTGTGAATAACGAAAATGTACACAGTATTCAGCATGTATGCTTTTCATAAATTCTTCCTAGCTTTTGTAAATTAAGGTCATTGTTAAGAAAACAGGCGCCATATTTATGTCCCAGTTTGCGCCACATTTGAACCATGCAATGTGGTCCATGTGCAACGCAAACCTTAAGTGAGATTTATGAAGCCACGTAAGGCCACTTTGCGTGGTCCTGAGTGGCTCCATAAATTTGGACTAAAGCAATGCAGCGCAAATCGCTGCGTTGCCTTACTCTGCCTTGGGAAGGCATTCCATGGGCGTTGCATGAGTATTCCCAAGCAACTCCCATGGATTTCGCCACATTCCCAGATTTACCAGAATTGGTAAACCTGGGAATGCGCCTAAATTATACGCGTTCCCAAGAGAGGCGTAATGAGGAGAAATATATTTATTTCTCCTCGTAACTTCCTCTTTCTAGGTGTGCTGCATTCTGCATTCTGGCAGCTCGGGCTGGAATGTTCCCATAAGGAACAGGGTCAAGACTGATTTGCATGGCTGGATCCAGTCTGGGGAGCAGTGGTGAGCTAAAGAACAATGGATTAAACCCAGATCTTTGTGACTAGGGGTGAATGTTTGCATTGTTCAGCATTCCGTCCATCATTTGTTACTTTTGCATTTGTCGCCCTAAGAGGGAAGGGTATGCCCAGACGTGGGTCCTGTGCTCACTGCACCACTGGATTCAAGCTAGCCTGGCTGATGAGGGGTGATGCCCCGAAACTGATCCCAGGATGCTTGTTTCCGGTATAGGGAGGACCTGGCAGGGAAGTTCGGGCTGGAATGTTCCCATAAGGACCAGGTTCAAGACTGATTTGCATATGGCTGGTCCAAACTGGGGTGGTGTGGTGAGCAAAGGAACGATGGATTAAACCCAGATCTTTGTGACTGGGGGTGAATGTTTGCATTATTCAGCATTCCGTCCATCATTTGTTCCTTTTGCATTTGTCGCCCTTAGTGGGAAGAGTATGCCCAGAAGTGGGTCCCGTGCTCAATGCGCCATTGTATTCAAGCTAGCCTGGCTGATGAGGGGTGATGCCCCGAAACCGGTCCCAGGATGCTTGTTTCCAGTCTAAGGAGGACCTGGCTTGGAAGTTCGGGCTGGACTGTTCCCATAAGGAACAGGGTCAAGACTGATTTGCATATGGCAGGGTCCAAACTGGGGTGGTATGGTGAGCAAAAGAACCATGGATTAAATCCAGATCTTTGTGACTGGGGTGAATGTTTGCATTGTTCAGCATTCCATCCATCATTTGTTCCTTTTGCATTTGTCGCCCTAAATGGGAAGGGTATGCCCAGAAGTGGGTCCCGTGCTCAATGCGCATTGGATTCAAGCTAGCCTGGCTGATGAGGGGTGATGCCCCAAAACAGGTCCCAGGATGCTTGTTTCCAGTCCAGGGAGGACCTGGCTTGGCAGTTCGGGCTGGACTGTTTGCATAAGGAACAGGGTCAAGACTGATTTGCATATGGCTGGGTCAAAACTGGGGTGGCGTGGTGAGCAAAAGAGCGATGGATTAAACCCAGATCTTTGTGACTCAGGGTGAATGTTTGCTTTGTGCAGCATTCCGTCCATCATTTGTTCCTTTTGAATTCTTCATTCTGCAGCACACATAGAAAGAGGAATACACCTCCCAGGATTATTTTTGTACAGGAAGGTGGCCCTTCCTGCACAAAAACAATCCTACATGCAACAGAGGTAATCTTGCCTGCATTGGCGCTAGGCTGCCAAAAGGATGCCAAAGCAGGGGAAAAGGTGGGAATGCGCTGTATTGACTTAAATACAGTGCATACCTGCCCTTTCCCTGTCACTCAGTGCAGTGCAGCAAGGTGAGTTGCTGTGCTGCACTGCATGACAAGTTCGTAAATCTACCCCCAGGTATGAGTCAAACTCCACTTCAATCCATGAAAATGTGCAAAATGTGGTAATTTACAGATGTGCATAGGGTTAAATTGTACATGTTGTGGACTACACTTCTTTTTCTTTGTGAATTGGCACTCTACTGTTTTGAGTTTAGGTTCTTGAAAAGCCTGCAGACTGCACCTCCATAAAGAATGCATCTCTAAACATGATGTCTATTTTCCAGCTAGTTGCATAGACGATTACAGCCTTATGCATTTCTGCTTTGAGATGAGTCACAAGACAAATTAGATTCGGAATTATGACATTTTGTCAAATATATCTTTGGGCTCTGGTATAAAACTTCATACGGAATAAGAAGATGAATTGGACCTTCTTGAAAATTTAAAAAAAATCATCTCACGAGCACAATGTGTTAGTTCGATCCCAGCCCAGAGCTTGAGTAATGCCTTTAAAAAATAAATATACATAGGGTTTATAGTTACGTTTTTGCAAACTATCTCACAGATAGATTGGTATTCAGTTTATTAAAATCCGTTTAATTTCATGTTTTCACCCCACCTGTGAAGATATCTTGGAAAATGGTGTTGTTTTAACTTTACATTCCGGAAACAAATTGTGACCTTGCAAGCTTTCAAATACGCCCGCTCTAACAGGGCTGCACTTCATTTTTTTCAATACTTAAACAGGAAAGAAAATTATTCTCATTTTTTGAAGTGGCATTGTGTCCAGGTGTGTTTGAACGCTTCAAGAATACATGGCTTTCAAGCTGCTTTATTAATCTTTACAATTTATGGGGCGAATGAAACCATAATGAGAGAAAACCACTATGCTAAGACTGTACAGGATGGGACTTCCAAATAAATCCTCCAAGCAACTAGAGCCCCTGCAATCAAAAACAATGAAGGAATGAGTAAAGGGAAATCTATCACAGTGACAAAAAAGTGTAACTGTATTTGTACCCACACTAGAAAAGCCTAGAACAGAGTTGGTGCTTTCACGCTTCCGGGATGGTAAATGCTTCCATTGGGTGGAGGAACTTGTCCTGATTATGGAGCTATTTGAACCAAAACCAGTAGTATTAATTTGGTCCATTACTGGTACTTCCAATCGAGTGATGAAAAGTGTGGTCTGTAAACACATAGGGTACGACTGATTCAGAAGGAGACAGATCAGGGGCATCAGATACAGTGGGGCCCTGTTCAGCATCAGCTAGAGCCACGCAGGCAGAGAATTAGCGTTAGCCCTCACCATCTCCTTTTTTAGCTCGAGGCCGGAACAGAGGACGCAATCGATATCAGAGACATGACAGGGAGAGATTTTACCATTAAGACCCTCAACATCACTAACTGAAGACCAGAAACCAACAATATTGGAGGGCTTAAGCACACTGAAAGAGACAATTGATGAGACTATTCCGATCTCTGATCTGTCATCCGAAGAGATGGGCAAAGGAGAATGTGCATTGCTAACTAGAGTACTTTGTACCCAGTACCAGAAATAACATTTAAACCAGGATGTATTTTCATTCTTCAGGAAGATCAGGTTAAAATAATTCTTTATGCAACATACCTCAGACAATCAAGAGACCAACTGCTCAGGTTGCAAACCTAAATCTAAGTTCCCACCTACCCTTGAGATGTTGGGTCCAGAAGTAGCTGTGTTTGAAAGGGCAGTAGTGAAAGACATCAACAATATTACCAAATTAATTTTCTCTGTACCACCGAACCTGACAAAAAGAGAGGGTGATGCCCTCAAAAAACTGCAACAAAATCCGAATTTCACAGTAAAACTGTGTGACAAGGGAGGAGGCATCGTGGTTATGGGCACTAGACAATACATTGACAAAATACAAACTATGTTAGAGGTCCCTGAACATAACGAAAGGGCTAACCTCGGAGTATTCACATTGAACAAGTGACAACGAGAGTCTTGCAGAATGGGGACATCTGTAAGAAGGAATATGAATTCATGAATAAGGGCAATCCGGTCATTTCAGCCCTATATGGAGATCCTAAGACCATCAAAAACACTGAAGATCCTCCTCTCCACCATATCATCTTTTCCATCAACTCTACCACGGAACCCCAGTCTAAATATGTGGATACCTTTCTTTGCCCATGATGAAGAGTTATGCCTCATATATCAGGGACACAGGGAATATGATCTCGAAAATAGAAAATATGCCTAAAATTTCCATCGAGAGATCCTGGTAACTCTAGATATCGAGGCGCTCTATACAATTATTCCACAGAGTGAGGCGTTAGAGGCAGTGGAAGCTCTCATGTAGAGAGCACCAAGGGACAGACCAAATGGTTTTATTCTGGAATGCCTCAAAATCATGCTTTTCAACAACTTTTTTAAATTCAATAGGAACATCTACCAGCATATTAAGGGGACCAGTATGGGGGCCTCTTGTGCCCCCAGTACAGCGAATATCCATATGGGTGACTATGAACACAAACACATACACAACGAAGCAGCACCCTTCTTTGAGAACGCTAAATATTGGTCATGGTTTCTAGATGATAGCTTTTTCGTATGGGCTGGGTTAGAAGAAGATCCCTAAGAATTAATTTTGCGGCTTTATTTCAGTAATAGAAACTTAAATTTTGCTGCCAAATTCAGCAGGAAGAAGAAGAGTTCCTTGATACATGGATCTCAGGCTAGCTAGGGTACGTGCAGATAAGTTTGTACAGGAAACCTACAGCACGTAACACTGTATTACAGCACGCTAGCTACAGTCCCAACTGTCAGAAAGATTCAATCCCCTTTAGGGACTTTTTAAGGAACAGGCGCAATTTCTCCACTATGGAGGTGTCTATGCGGCATGGAGAAGAACTAAAAGCAAGACTTCTACATAGGGGATATCCAAGACGACTAATCAGTCATGCCTTCAAAAGAGCTAAATATTATAATCGAGTTGCCCTTCTGCAAGAAAAGACTACAAACAAGTATGAAAGACTAGTATGCGTCACTAATCACTACAACCTGAACTACAAAATCAAAAGAGTTTTTGAACACAATTGGAAAATGCTCAGTACCAATGAAGATGATAGGAAATTGGAGAAGCCAATATTTGCGTTTCCGCGCAATTCAAACCTCAGGGACAGATTGGTACATACTAGAATGAGACAGAACATAGAAAATCAACAAGGAACCCTGGGTAAAGAAAATCCTCAATGTCGCACGTCATGCCTGAGCACAGCCTTGGTGACCAAACGATGGGACTACAAAGGACAGAATGGGCACCTAAAAGACATGTCTGATTGTAGAAGCTGCAATGTTGCCTATGTGCGTGTGGCCTCGGTTACATCGGGGAAACAGGCAGAGAGTTCAGGATTCGCTATGGAGAGCACTAGTCAGCAATCAGGACTAATGGCCAGATGTACATAGACTTCCGTTTGGGACTTCCTAATCGGGAAAATTTGTGATTTGCTATTAGGAAATCACAGACAGCTATGCACAATAGTGTGTTTTACACTGTTTGCGATTCCCAATGGGTCACAAGGGACCTGCCTCATTACTATTCACGAGGTGGGTCGCAATTTGTAACCCACTGGGAATGGCTAGCACTCACAGGGATGGTGGTCAGCAGACCACCATGTCTGTGACTGCTGTTTAAATTTTGCAGGTTTTATTTTGAAATGCAGCCCGCTCTCCTTAAAGGAATTTCATTTTCATTTTCTAAGAGTAGGCAGTAGTCAGTGGGAGAAGAAAGAGTAGAAGTGCTCATAAACAGGCTGGTGTTGCCAAATTCCTCATATCAGGGTACTGGCGGATTGCTCTGACCGAGGGGGCAAAAGAGGTGTGCATTCTCGACCCTAGAGAGCCACTTCCAACTTAGGGTGATGTCCTTTGCTTAAAGAATGCCCCTGCCACCTTTCAGAGGTTGGTCAACAGGGTCCTAAGAGGGAAGGAGACATTCTGTGCCACCTACCTGGACAACATAGCTGTCTACAGCTCCAGCTGTGGGGAACACCTGTACCACCTCCAGGAGGTACATCAGGCCCTGCGGCAGGCGGGCCTGACTATGAAGGCCAGTAAGTGCCAGATTGGGTAGGGTTCCGTGGTGTGTCTAGGCCACAGGGTGGGCTGGGCAAGGTGCATCCCCTCCTGGCAGGCCAAGACCGAGACTATTCTGACCTGGCAACCCCCTAAAACACAGACTGAGGGAAGGGCCTTCCTGGGCCTGACAGGATATTATAGGAGGTTTGTTAAGGGATATGGCACCATTGTTACACCCTTAACAGAACCAACTTCAAAGAAGCAGCCTAGAAAAGTGATCTGGACAGAGAACTGCCAGAAAGCCTTTGCTTCCCTAAAGGAAGCCATGTGTACAGCACCGGTGCACAAGGCTACTGACTTCTCTAAGGAGTTCATGGTGCAGACAGATGCTTCAGAGCATGGCATAGGGGCTGTCTTAGTGCAATTAAATGAGGAGGGCCTAGACCAACTGGTACCCTTCATTAGCAGGAGGTTACTTCCCCGGGAACAAAAGTGGAGTGCATTTCAAAGGGAGGCCTTTGCTGTGCTCTGGGCACTGAAGAAGCTAAGACCATACCTGTTTAGGACTCACTTCCGGGACAGTCAGACCACAGGCCCCTCAGATGGCTCATTCAGAGGAGAGGTGAAAATCCCAAACTGCTAAAGTGGTACATCCCTCACAGGGAATGGACTTTACGGTGGATCACCATCCTGGGTCTGACCACACCAATGCTGATGGTATATCCAGGTTCTTACACTTTAGTAATGAGTACGCCCAAGAGGCTGCGTAGGTTTTCCAACTTTTCAGCTGGGCAAGACATATGTTAGATCTGGCAGCCTTAAGGTGGTCTTTCCCCAAACCTTTTGCCTTTCTCCTCCATTTTTGCTGATCTAGTTTTGGCTGGCCTTATGACTCTGCACACTTTACCACTGCTAACCTGTGCTAAAGTGCATGTGCTCCCTCCTTAAAACATGATAGCATTGGCTTTTCCCGGATTTGCATATTTAATTTACTTATAAGTCCCAAGTAAAGTGGTACTCCATGTACCCAGGGCCTAAAATTTAAATTCTACTTGTGGGCTTGCAACACTTACTGCACCACCCAGTTAAGTAGCACTTTAACCTTGCCTCAGGCCTGCCAGTACAGCCTGTGTGTGCAGTTTTAAAGTGCCATTTCGACCTGGCAAAGTAAACCTTTTGCCAGGCCCAAACCTTCCTTTTTAATACATAAAAGTGACCCTTAGAGTAGGCCCTGGACAGCCCAGAGGACAGGGTGCGGTGTATTTAAAAAGTAGGACATATACTTTTATATTGTAGATGTCCTGGTAGTGAAAAACTCCCAACTTTGTTTTTCACTGCTGCAAGGGCTATCTCTCCCACAGGATAACATTGGAGTCACCTTATTACATAGGCTGTAATTTTCAAATGGGAGCAGGTGACCATTTCATGTTTGGTGTTTTGGGAATTGTAATGAAAGTGCTCTCTTATGGTAAAGTTAGATTTTAAATTACCATTTTGAAAATACCACTTTTAGAAAGTTGGCATTTTCCTGCGTTAGCAATTTAGTGCCTGTAGCCTATCCCTGAGCTACATAACTGGGTGTAACTGACAGTTGGGCTTTGCATATTCCTCCTGAACATCCACACACAATAGAGAGCTTAGGTGTGTCTGGATGGGCCATCACTGGCAGGAAGGCAGGGTCAGAGCTCAGCACAGCCCTGCTAACACTTGAATAAGCTGTGTCCTGCTTCCACACAAAGGCCTGCATACCCCTTGTAGGTAGTCTGGAACCAGGACAGGGAAGGTAGAATGCCTGGGGACTTCAAAGGGAAGCCTCTAGAAGCTTCTCCCCCACTTCAATAGTACAACTGGGTAGAAATACTGGACCTCAGACACCAACCCTTCAGTATACTTCTGGACCTGTGGATACTCTGCCAAGAAGAAGGACTGCTGCCCTGCTCAAGGACTGACACTCTGCTGGATGCTGCCTTGGCGTGCTGACCTGCTAACTGCTGCCCTCATGCCTGGGTGAGAAGGACTGGACCTGCATCTGTTGAACTCAGGACACCAGAGTGACTCCAATGGCTAGTTGGCTGGCCTCCTGACTAGAGACTCAGGGACAGAAGGCTCCAACGACCTTGAACCCAGCACCTGGACTCTGCCATCTGTAAGTCTACCCTGCTAAGTGTTTCCACCCCAGTTCTGGGCCGTTGGAAGTGGGCCTGAGATGCTGTACCAGATTCGGTGAATCCAGCAGAACTGTTGCATCTCATCTGCTGCGAGCGCAACCCTGAACATAACCGATGCATCACCGCTGCTACATGGATTGGATTGGTCGCAAAGACCCACATTGCTATGGCAGCCTCTTTGGAACCACCACGACACGACGCATCCTCAGCGCAGGCCCTGGCATCTCTCATCGACAGCAGCCTCGGCGATGACGTTGAACTCCACATCCCAGCCTCGCAGCTCCTCGAAACTGACGCATCGCCCTCACTGCTCAATGCCTTCTTGACACTGGACTTCGCATTGCAAGCCCTCATCAACAGGATCCTCAACGACAATGCCAGACCTCGCATCGCAGCCTCACTGCATCTCACAACCGATGCATCGCTTCGGCTGTGTGACGCATCTTCAATGTGAATCCTTGCAAAGCTCAGCAAACCAGGATTAAAGATACTTTGTTTAGCGAGCCTAACTGTGTTCCTGTAACCATCCTGTGGTCGGCTGAACATGTGTCTTTCTCCTGGTCCAGCATGACCACAGTTGGCGCTTTGTGCTTTTTGGCGTTATTTTCACTAAAATCTTCAAAATTGCTTATCTCTGGTTCTACTAATTGGATTTTTGCTGTTTTGGTCTTATTTTAGTAATGCAAATTCACTCTCCTTTTACTAAATTGGTGGGAAATCCTTTAGTGGTGTGTTTTCACTGTGTTGCTGTTTGAAGTGTTGCACAGATACTTTACATATTGCCTCTGAGTTAAGCCTGACTGCTTTGTGCCAAGCTACCCGAGGATGGAGCACAGGTTAATCTGGGTTTTGCTTGTGACTTCACCCTGAGAAGAATTGTGGTTGCTGCTTGAGTAGGATTTGACCCCCCTCAATCAGTAACCGAATTTCTTACAGTTAGTAGTCACTGAGTGCATTATTGGGTAATATAGGTGTTTCTTGGATCCCAATTAGAGAGCAATGATCTTTGCGTGCACTTCACACTGGCTATTTTTTCCAACGATTTGCTTGATTTCCAGAAACTAGCTTTTGGAGATAGGATTGTATTGCTAAAGATGATCACTGTGATTGTTGAAAGCTTTCATCTGTGAATATTCAACTATTCCAGGAATGAGAGAGACTTAGACCAATTTGTAAGGCATTCATCTGTAAATGTTTCACAATTCTACAATTTACATCCACATGCAAAAATGACTTACTCCTGATAATAGTCATCATTTGCAAGCAAATTACTTCTAAGTCACTTGCACACCTAAAACTACTAAGATATGCAGATTTAAATTCAAAATTTCTACCTAATGATTCATCATTTAGACAAGTGTTGGGTAAATAACTCATGAATTGGATGTGAGCAAGTGTGAAATGATGACTTCCTATGGTGTTAAATATTAAATACATTGAGTGGCAAATGATGAAATGCAAATTTGCTATCTACCCACAATTTAGTAGACTTCACAGACGTTAATGGAAGTTTTCAAATGCACCTACAACCGTTTTGGGAATACCTTATTCCTACTGGGATGTCATAAGTGGGTAATGTGGACCAGCTAAACCAAAATTCACAAGGGGTGGTAATGACGTAAAGTCCCTGAGTCCTGAATCCATTCTGGTCAGGCCCTTCAATCCATCTCGGACTACATCTCTTCCAAATTCTGTCATATCTGCTGTAAACAATAATACCATGAATGTCGTCTGCTCTTCTCATTAGTTGAACTAAGAAGAGGACAGAGAGTGTCAAGGCATTTGGGTAATGACACAGATAAAACACCTGATGAAACACACAGTCTTGAATGAGTGTTCCTTTGTTCCTTAATCAATACGGCAAGGCCATCAAGAAACATCCCTAGATGATTCATTAAAAAGGTATAGTTCAAATTGATGCCTCCTCATTTCTCATTGCCTTGAAGATATGCCTAGGATCACTTCTCTGCTGCCTATAATCTATACACCACATTCCTAAAACTATGTCAGTGGTTTTGAACCCTGATGACTGTTCCGTATTTAAGGACCACCATTCGACCCCTTAGGTAGAGAGGTTCTTCATCCCTGATTGTCCTTGAAGATGCCATCCGAAGATGATCTTGGTCATTGCAGACATCTAGAGAAGTTCATGCATCCTGCCTAAAGCTGATAAGAGCCGAGTTCCCAAGGAGAGCTGCTACAGCAGTACATGCTTGCCTTTCACAGGGAACACTTCCTCCATGGCTTTTCTGATAACGACAGCTCGAGCTGTCAACAAGGTGCGCAGTGCACCGCTTTCCCCCAAGAAACTCTAGTTCGCAATTTGCTTTATTATAGCCTTATGTACCTACTGCTGAGGGCTATACTGGTTTTTAAAGGCCCCAAACCTGAGGGCTTACAACGAGGGTGAGGGCTTTTAACAACCGGTATAGCCCGAGGCAGAAGGGCTATAAGGCTGAATGTTCTAAATTTAAAAGAGAGATGTATGAAGCCAAACATTGGAATGTTGGAGCTCCAGGCTTATACCAGTCATTATAAGCCCGGAGGTACTCCATTGTCTTCAATGGAGCTCTCAACATTTAAATGTTCTAATATATGCCCTCCTACGGTAGCGCATAGAAGTAGGTTTTGGGTGCTAGACTTTTTAGATTACATTTTAACCATGTTAGAAATGTTCATTTTATTCTTGTTATTTTCATCATTACTTTTAGTTCAAAGTGTTCTTATTGGTACTGTGTCTATGTGAAGCTGTAAAGAATGAAATAGGTTTATTGTTAACACAATGCCCCTGATTCTCTTTCGGGAAATATTAGTAACCCAAAAGCAAATGATTTCACTTCAACTATGTATTGAGTGGAGTTTTGCGGACTACAATAACCTGTCTTTCACATTCAGCACTGGTGCATTCAACTAAGTTCAGTTAGGTCACCCGTGGGTGGGAGAGCAAACCTTGTAGATCTACGTCAAAGTTGTAGTTTGCGCAGCAGTAAGTAGGGAGAAGGTTTGCACGGTACCAGAAGTAAAACAAAACAGACAAAATATACATTTTTAAAATTCCTGATCCTGCTTGTGCTTTGAGGAATTTACTCACATGGAGAATTTCTGAATTTGAAGGATGTTAGGTTTCTGAATTAGGAGTCCTGAAACCTTTCTGTGGATATTAGGCATTGTTTAAATTATGCAATGCGCAAATTATTCAGGCTTTGATTAATCACATACAGAAATTTGTGTGAATTGTCATAGCGTAGCTGAGTAGCCATATGTGTGAAGTGAGTACGTTTTTTTTTTTTTTGCAGTTTTATGTAGCTCAAACTTGACCCCAAGGTATTGAAGCACTTTACATGACCACCAGCTATATTACATAAGGTCACATTCATAATATTTATTTTTTTAGGCACGGAAAGATTGTGGGACCACTTCACAAAGGGCGTCCGCACTCATGGTGGAGGCCCAGCACTTGTGGTGGAACCTCCGTAATGAGTAACTGCAGTGCTAAGTGTTACATTTACTTAGTTTGTGTACGTTACTGTTTATCTTCAAGTAATTGTTATGGTTTTACTGTATACAGAGTGATTTTAGAATACTTCTGTGGACAGGTACCAGGGGACTAGTTTGCTTGCAGTCCTGGTTGTATTGTGATGTGACAAATAAAGAAGTTTTTTAAATAGTATTCTGCGTTGGATTTTATCAAATGGCGACGAGTTATGAAGAACTATCTGCTACAAACACTGCACATGAGTAATACTATCTTCATTGGACCCACGGATATTTTTCCATGTTTTCATCTAATGGACATTTACATCGTTCTGGAAATTTCAACAGGATATTTACCGCAGTTTATGTGAAGTTCTCCAACCCCGGATACTGTTTCTATGCAATTTTAAGCATTTTTGGGTAATATGCTGTAATTTCCACCGTTGAGGAAGCGCGCTACTGCTCGTGAGAGAAGGGGGTATCCAGCACGAGTATTGTTGCGCATGTGACTGCTGTCATTGGACTGTCCCCATCGGCATACGCACTTGGAGGTTTCTATGGCAACGTTGAAATATTGCCCCAAGGGAGAGCGAGGTATTTGGAACGTTGCATCTGAGCGTTTGTCTGCCGTCAGCACGTTGTCATTGTGTGCTCAGAAGCGCACCCACATGCACCTGACGTCATTGGAGCGCATCTCTTTGTCTGCCTGCTGTCAGCACGTTGTTATAGTTCCACGCACAGATGCACCTTCAATCACTCTAATCTACCCTTCGTTGTTCCCGATCCACACATAATTTTTCATACATGCCTTCCGTACCGCTGAAGAGACCATTAACAGTCGGTATTGTAGAGGAGACTGCGCTTCTATGCATTGAAGGTAGGGGAAGACCTGTGTGCTCAGAGGTTGAGAGTGCGGGCATGAGAAAGTGTGGCAGCAGTGGAGAATCTACTTATGCAGATTATCAAAGACTTCAAATGAGGTGTAATCAAGAAAAGGGATAAAGTAATAATGTCTTGGAGGCTTTGCTTGGACATTAGAGCCTTGGAGACAAGGTCATGCCAGATGCTGCTTACTTTATGTTTTGGCAGCAGGATTTCTGATTTTGATAGTATTATAGCAGCTATAATGAGAGTGTCAACTTTGTGAGCACTGTGTGAATTCCACCCTATCTTGCAACTGTGCTGGATTTCATTCAGTTTTTTCATTTCTATCTACTATTCTTTGCTGTTTTCTGGTCTTGGATTTATTTTGATTGGTAACATGCAGTTTGATCCTCCATCTAGGTACCTGCAAATTAAGGGGAAACCACCTATTCCGTGGGTGAGATGGAAAGAGGAATTTGTAACATGCCTTAAGGCCATAGATGGTGAAAGGATGGCTGCAGAAAGGAGTAAAAACATTATTTTACATTGTTTAGGTTCAGAAGGACAGGTGGTTTTCAGAACTTTACCACCTATGGAGGACCAAGGTAACAGGAATGTCTATGAGGAAGCCATGCTGAGGATGGAAAATCGTTAAAGACAACATCTGATATTGTGCTCAACAGATTCAAATTTTACATCAATGCACAAGAGGAAGGTGAAAATGTTGATGAGTTGCTCAGTGGGTTACGGGCTCTGTCCATGAACTGCAAGTTCGGACCCATCACTGACAAGATGATTAAAGACCAGATTATTGTGCATGGTAAGAGCAAAAAGGTTCAGGAACAGTTGTGGGTAATGGGTGATCCCAATTTGAAAATGGCCAGCAGCACTGCCAGAGCTTTGGAGCAGTCAGAGCTATGGATGAAGTTGTTGAACAAGGGCTGTAAAAGTGCTGAGGATGTTTATAGTACGAGTGTTGGAAGTGCCGCGGGGTGTGGGAGTACTAGTTACATTGCGTCATCTCCACAGTGTCCTGCTGCTAGAAATGTGGGTCTCTTGTTGGCAATGGTTTGCACCTTTGTCCAAGTAGGAACCCTTGCTTCTAGTCAGGGTAAGGGCGTTATGTCCTTAGACAACCCCTGCTCACCCCCTTGTTAGCTTGGCATGAGCAGGCATGCTTATCTCAGAGGCAGTGTGTAAAGCATTTGTGCATACACAGGCGCGGTCGGTGGAGGAGTGCCGGTCGGGCGTTGACTTGGGGCGGGGGAGGGGCAGGGTGGGGGGTAGTAAACTACGGATTAAGGCCTAATACAGGTAAGTAAACATTGAAATAAATAAAACGAATTTCGTTGTGAGCGCTGCATCGCCAAATGCGATGCAGTGCGCGCAACGAAATTCGTTTTATTTATTTCAATGTTTACTTACCTGTATTAGGCTTAGTCGTAGTTTACTACCCCCACCCCTCCCCGCCACATCACCGCCCGACCGGCACTCTACCACCGACCGCGCCTGTGCACACATACAGTAACACAGTGAAAACTCTACAAATGGACACCACACCAGTTTAGAAAAATAGGAAATCTTTCTCTAAACCAAACAAGACCAAAATAAAAAAAATCTGCAATGCATATATTCAGATTTCACAAAAAATAAGGTATTCACACAAATAAAGCTTTTAGCAACAAATGACTCCACCTGGAGCTATTATGATGTTGTGACAGATTAAAATCCCAAAGTACGGCGCAGACCGCGAGGTGCACGGCATCCAGCCCAGAGTCACATGGGCCCCAAAGGACAGTACCTTAGCAAACGATGAAAACAAAGATGGTGCACAGTGTCAGGGTCAAAACAGAGTGGTGTCAGCAGACGTCGGGCTGCAGTGCGAATCGGGGCGGTGCGTCGTGCACTTCACGAGCGGTGCCCACGGCTTCGTTGCAGGTTGCGGCGGCGCTCGCTGGCATCGGTGTTGCTATTTCCCTCTGTGGTAGCTAAAACAGCAGTTCCAGGTGCAGGAGGACAGAGGAAATGAAGTCTTTGTGTCCCTGAGACTTCAGAACAAGAGGCAAGCTCTACACCAAGCCCGTGGAGATCTTCAAGCAGGATACACAGCACACAGCAAAGTATTGGTCCTCTCCTTGGCAGAAACAGCCACTGCAGGCCAACCCCACACAGCACACAGCAAATGGGCAGTACTTCTCCTTCAGTTTTCCCAGATCTTCTCCTTGGCAGAGGTTCCTCTTGAGTCCAGAAGTAATCTAAAGTCCTGGAGTCTGGGCCCCAATATTTATACTCAGTTTCTCTTTGTTCTCTTGTGGCAGAGAGGCTCTGTGCTCAGTCCAAACCAGTACTGTCCTCTCTAGTCCAGCTTCCTGGCTGGAGGTGGAGACAGCATTGTCCAAGGCAGACCAGACCTATTCAGGTGCAAGGAAATCTCCTCCCACCACTTTAGATGCAGCCCAGGTCTATTCAGCCCAGCCCTGACTCATCCAGGCAAGGCAGGACACACCTCAACCCCCCAGTGGGGTCTGAAGAGAATGCACATCCACAGTCCATGTCACTCCAAAGCCAGACAGTCAATCCACAAACAAGCAGAGGCACAAAGGATGGCTTAGCAAGAAAATACCCACTTTCTAAAAGGGGTGTTTTCAATCACACAATATAAAAATCATCTTTACTAAAAGATGCATTTTTATATTCTGAGAGAGAGACTTTGGAGGTATTGCATTTTTTTTTTTAGTTCAGAGCGCTTTACATGAGCACCAGTTGCGTTACAGACGGACACATTCATTTTTGATAGGCACGGGAGATTAAGTGCTTTTCCCAGAATCACAGGATGTTGAGCGTCCCTGCCACACTCGAACCCGGTTCCCCAGCTCTGAGGTCGACTGCTCTAGCCATTAGGCCACATCCTCTCCCCATTACTCCTCATTCTATTACTGAAGTGAATCCTTTGCGTTTGTTGAAAGGTAGAGATCCTATTTCCAAGTTGTGTCCATGGTGGGTAAAGAAGAAGATGCTACAAGCGAATAGTGTTGATCTTTGAGCAGTGGTCGAAAAGGTGAAGTAGAATCAAGGAAAGATGAAAGTAAGATACGATGAGAAATAGAGAGTGAGAGAACCTGCTTTTGCAGTGGGGGATTGGGTGAGAGTACTCAAACCTGAATTTACTGTAAAGGGGGGGTCCAAATTTGGTCATGCCCACAAGGCGGTGAAAGTTTATAAGAACAGTCTGGTCACTCAGGATTGTAAAGTGTGGGATGTGAGGAGAGTTGTCAAGTGCCGAAGGGTAAAGGAGTGTGAGGAAGAAAGACAGGAAACTGATGCCACAGCTATGGGACATTCCATGGTGGATGTATCTGCTGCTTCACATGTTTAAAAAAGTGGCAGGACCAATCGTTTACCAGCATGGTTTATAGATTGTGAGCCTACTGGCATATATGTTTGTTGTTAAGGGGGAAAATGTGTTACATTTACTTAGTCTTTGTGTATGTTAGTGTTTATCTTCAAGCGATTGTTATGGTGCTACTGTATCCAGAGTGATTTTAGAACCAATTTGCTTGCAGTCCTGGTTGTACTGTGCTGTGACAAATAAAGAAGTTTTTTAAATAGTATTCTGCATTAGATTGTAACAACTGAGGTCCCACCATGAGCTTCTCTGCCATGACTGTGAGGCCTCCGCATCAAGCATGGGGGCCCTCCATGAATCAGCCCCTAAGTGATTTGCCCAGGATCGCAGGATGTTGAGCAGACGCTGAGATTTGAACCTGGTTCCTCAGGGGCATATTATCAAGAACGGCGTTAAAAATTATCGCCGGTTTAGCGGCAGAAAACTGCCGCTAAAGCGGCGATAATGGGCTTGATAATATGCCCTGGAGAATTCCAATAGAAGCCCATGTTCACACCAGAACATGGACTTTTATTGGAATTCTCAAGGGCATATTATCAAGCCCATTATCGCCGCTTTAGCAGCAGTTTTCTGCCGCTAAACCGGCGATAATTTTAACGCCGTTCTTGATAATATGCCCCTCAGTTCCAAAGTCATGGATTCCCCGTTTCCAAGTAAGCAACTCTGGCTGCAACAGAATAACATCTTCCCAAGTTCAAACGTGTTGCCAGTACCTTTGTGATTCAGCCCTATCCTGCAAACACAGGTGTAAATTGCAAGTGACCTATGATGTAATAATGTGCATAAAGCATAGTTTGCGATGTTTGTAATTTGCTGTCTTTTTGCCTATATCTTTGCTAATTGAAGGCAAATGTGTCTGTTAAAAAAGTATTTTGTGAGAAAAGAACCTAATTCATTTTTATGCTGTTTTTTATTTGGAGCAAATTATAAATACATAGTGGATACAAATATCAAGTCACACAAAATAAAACAGAAGAGAACAAAAATGTATATATATACCCTAGCCAAGGGATGCAAAACAGTCAACAAGCAACACAAATGAAGCAAGGCACAGCTGATCACTGAAATCAAATGACATACTCAAATGAAAAAGAAAACAGTAGATTTGATTAACAATAATAATAGGTCATGCCTAACCCTGAAGAGTCTGAAACCGGCTTAGCATCCTCCGCAGTGGGTCCCAAATTCTCCTTAACCTGTCTCTACGTTCGTCATTATCAACTAAGGACATTTCCAACAAACCAGTGTTCATAAATTCGTACCACCAGAGCATAGGATTACGGCACTCCTTAAGCAACCAGCGCCGGGCCAGAACTAATCTGGCCAGCGTGATTGCAAATAAATATATCCCTGCTAAATGTGATGAGATTGCAGGAGAATGCCATAACACGATTAACTTTGAATCCCACAAAATGTGAGACATGAAAATCTTGTTCAGTTTCCCCACCCCTGGTTCCCAAAAAGGTTCAATTGACGGGCATGAAGCAAATTTATGAACGGCTCTGCCTGTTCAGCCATACAATGAAACCATTTTGCATCCTGCCTTACCTTCATGACATAAAGACAATAAGGTGCAAGATAAAAGTCATTAATAAACTTGAAATGTTGAACTTTAACACTAGATACTCTGGGCATATTTACAAGCCCCTTTCGCCGCAGGAATGTCACTTTTAGTTGCGTTCCTGTGGCAATATGGGCTTTGCCTTGTAAATAAGGCACCCTTTCACGATTTACTTAGCGTGAAAGGGATGGCCAATGGGTGTTAAGGTGGGCGTTCCACCGCAAAACCCATTGATTTTGACGTTACCTCATATTTACAAGGGTAGCAGAAATATGGAGCAGCGCCAAAATTAAGACCAGGGAAAACCTGTTCTTACCCTGGAGAAACAAGGTGAAATGCTTTATTTCTCCTCGTTTTTGCTGTTTCTATGTGTGCTGCATTGTGCAGCACACTTACAAACAACAAACGCCATTGATTGTTCAAGAAGGTGTCCCTTCCTGCACATAAACAATCATCAAAAAAAAAAGACAAGCTGCAACTTCTACGTGTGCTGCACAGAGCAGCACACATAGAAGTTATAAAACGCCATTTCAGATTGTTTATGTGCAGGAAGGGACACATCCCTGCACATAAACTATCCTTCCCCTCAACGCAGGCACCCTTGCACTATGGTTCAAGGGTGCCTGCGTTGGCGCTAGGTTGCTAAATTTAGCACCAGCGCAGGGGGAAACGAAAGACTGCACCCCACTCTTATAAATACGGTGCAGCCCTGCGTTTCAGAAGTGGCGGAGCGCGGCGTTAAGCCAAGGAGGCTCCACCACTTCCTTGTAAACATGCCCCTCTGTGCAAGCAGATTAGTGTACTTGAGATCCTCAACAGCAATCTCTGATCCAAAATGTCCGATCCCCAATTGAAAGGGGTCCCCCTGGCCACCAGCCTCAGAGATCATCCTATAAGTCAGACTGATGGATCCCTTGAGAGGGCCTTTTATTAGATGGATCCAAAAAATTACACTGAGTACAGGATAGATCTTCAGACTTCATGCTGCCCAAACAATACTGCAGCTGTAAATATCAGAAAAATCTGGTACAAGGTAGAGTGAACCTTTGTTGCACTGTCTCATATGGGAGTAAAGTACCTCCCTCAAATAATTGTCCTAACATGAAGAGTTGAGAGCCTTCCCAACACGTCAAAAAGCTGTCATGCACTTGACAGGATCAGTTGGAATTGTAGCCCAAATGTGCATAGATATTATAGAGGAGTGATATCCGGCAATATCTTTTGGATATTAAACCAAGTAGAATGATAGACTTGCAGGGTCTTAAACCTAGTACTTTTAAAGTAGATAGAATAAATGATGCCACAACGGGGCACAATTGCCTCATCCTATGGAAGATACTCTGGAAACATGTGTCCCTGCACTCATGGTTCCCTACCAAGCACCTTCCTTAGTCAGGACATAAATGCGGCAAAGTAATAAAACCTCAAACCAGGTAATGAGAGACCCCACCTACTCACATGGTAATTTAAGTTGCTGTCTTTTAGCTCTAGGCCTCCTGTAGCTCCAAATGAATTTCTGCCAGGCTGCTTTGATTTAAAAAAATATATATATTTTAGATGATAGCGGGGCATACATTTACACAGATAAAGATATCGAGGCAAAACAATAATTTTGATCGGGTTTCATCTCCTGATTATCCCCAGATGAAGTTCATTCCACTTATTAAACATCTCTCCATCCTCGTGAGCAACTGGCCATAGTTAAATTGGATTTTTCTTCCATTTCTAATGACAACTCGACCCCAGGTATGTCGCAGCATCTACCCATTGTCCGTCTCGTCCTGGGGCGGCAACGTTTGAAAAGACCTGAGTCTTATCAGTGTTTAATTTGTCCACTTGATACAGAGCCAAAATGAAGAGCAATTGTATCTATGGAGTTCAGGGTAGCAATTGGAGCAGAGGTCAAGATTGCCATATCGTCCTCATAGGCTAAAACCTTGATCTCTAACTGATGGATTTAAAATGGAGAAATAATCTTGACCATTCTTAAAGCTTGGATGTACGGCTCGATATATATCTCGAATAACTGGAGTGACAGAGGAGACACCCGTAGCGAGTGCCCCTAGTGATACCTATAGGATCTGAGAGAATACCTGAACAGAGAACCTAAGCCTTTAACCCTTTGTATAACTGTTGAACCCGGTTAGTAAAATGAGGACCAAAGCCAGCAGACTCCATCATAGCCCACAGGAACAGCCAGGAGACCCCATCAAAAACATTTTCAGCATCGAGCATTATCATTCTGACTGGGTTCCCATCCGCTGACCCAGCCTCTATAGCAGAGATGGCTGTGTTCACATGGGCTGTGGTGTCTCTATCTGGTATAAACCTGTGTTGATTCTCATCAACCAGATCCACAATCACAAAAGAAAGTCTGTTAGCAAGGATCGGAGTATATAATCTCGAATCTGTGTTAATCAATGATATTGGTCGATATAACCCCAAAGCTTGAGGTCTTTCCCTTTCTTGGGAAAGATAACTATAATAGTTTCTGACCAGGTTAGGGGGGCCTGCCCTGAAAGCTCGAAAGCGTTAAATAGACCGCAAAGAAGGGGCGCAAGGTTTTCTGAGAAGGTCGCAGAAAACTCCAAAGAGATCTGACCCAGGCCAGACACTTTACCTCTAGCTAACTATCTTACTGCATTCTCTACTTCAAACAAGGAAATTGGGGACTCGAGATTAGAGCACTGTAACTCTGTCAACACTCGATGATGATGCTTACGTATAAATTGGTTGGTGACTTCTATTGAAGGTACCTCATCCTCCTGATAAAGATTTTGATAGTAACTACGGAACTCTTCACAGATAAGCATCTGAACGGGGACCTGCTCCCCCTTTTCATCGGCAATTGGCTGGATAGTATTCATATTCCTTCTATCCTTAACCTGATACGAAAGTATACGTCCCATCTCTTCACTATTTTCAAAGGTATTTATTTGCTTTGCTCGAATCTTCTTAATCAGCCTATCCCAGAGCCTCTCCTTCAATGTAGTCTGGTCAGTTGCAAGTTGATCCAATACAGACATGAAGGTTCCCTGATCCTGACTTAGTGCAGAATGTGCCAAAAAATCCTTCATAATACTGAGAGAGGACGTTATGCAGACCTCTTCTTTAAACAGCTGCTTTCTTTGATAAACTGAACACTTCAGTGTATACCCTCTACTGCAGGCCTTGAACATGTCTCATACCACTAAAGGAGATGCAGAGCCAGCATTGAGCCTCATTGTCAGGGCTCGGGTTGCAAGAACCCATGTGCTTCCCTGCATCAGCGAGACTCCAGTAAAACAAATCCGGGGCTCCGTGTCAACCTACCAGAGACCACGGGTGATTGTGACCAGATGCCGAGCGATTGGTCGGGCACGCCTAAGATGGAGGCGTGCCAGTGCAATCGCTGGTCTAGTCTCTCACGTCTGGTCGCGGGCGCGAGGACAGGACCAGCTGTGAAGTGCGGCGGCAGCGTTCTAAGCCGCGCACTCCACCAACGCTTTCTTTGTGACAGGACCTGTGCCCGTTCCGTTGTAGTCAGTCAGAGTTAGATTTCAGTTTTCTTGCCAGTCTTAGGCATAGGGTAGTTTCCGTTTCACACGTCCGTTGGACAGTTAGTTAGGTTATTGAGAAGTCAAGGAAAAAATTGCATTTCTGCCAGCATTCTCACCGGAGTTTCCGAGTGACATTTCGGAGGCTGTTTTTTTCCCTCAGCGGGTTCAGCTGAATTCCGGAAGGCCAGCTGCCACCCCCCAGGCAGAGGTCTTCAGAACCGCAAGTATTCTCCTGCTGAAGAAAAGTTTAAATATTAGTACTTTGGATATTTGCTAAGAAAAAGACATTGTATCTAAAAGGGTGTCAGTATAGACTTGTATACTTACCGCGAATCTATTTCAAGACTAGAGCCTTCTAGGAATACCTGTGAATAAAGAATAGATAATTAGTAACAGTACAGGAGGCTTGTATCTTTAACTACATGAAGAGGAGCTAATGCCTTTCGCTTAGAGGGTAAGAACGTTTAGAGCACAGCAGATAAAATAGAGAGAGTTTAGGAGGAAGGTTCTTGGAAGTCATTAATGTTTTTATCTGTTTTCCAGTTCACCACGAAAAAGAGAGAGAGTAAAGAGAAAATCGAGTGACAGAAAGAAAAGCTAAGAAGGAAAAAGAGAGAGAGTGGAGAACCGAAGAAAAGCGAGGCAGTCTCTTCTTTGTACCCTACCCCTTTCCCCCGGCAGGGTTCACGTGACCTTCAGTGCAATTGGGGTTTGTTGGAAGGCCTGTTGGGGGAATTGGGAAATCTCTACATTCTGCTCCAGCGAGTACTGGAATTTGAAGTGAGTACGCATTGAGCATCATGACAGAGTGAAGTGCCACCAAACTCTTCTCACCTGAGCAGAATGGTGGAGGGGTTCGACTTGAAGAACCTAGGGAAGGTCCTCGAGGTCATCCAACAAGAATTATTGGCAGTTAGAGAAGAGAATAAGGCTATCAAGTCTGAGATGGAGGCAACTAGACGAGAGACTAAGGAAATGGCAGCTCAGATGAAGAGAGAGGGTTCAGTGGATAGGTTCCATTCCCCCCCTTCTGGAGCAAACATCTTTAATTCAAGTTCAGTTGCTAGCTCTGGGTTCACCACTCAAGTAGTACATACCCTGGCCCCCATTATCCCGTTGGCACCACCTGAACGCTTCAGCGGGGATCCCCAAAAGGCCCAAATCTTCTTGACTCAATGCTCCTTTCATTTTATGTGTCGACCAGGCAGTCTCGTATTGCCTTTATCCTGTCTTACCTCAGTGGAGACGCGGCCGCCTGGTCAATGCCCTTGGTCACTCAAGCTGCACCAATCCTATATAATTTCGACGAATTCAAGAAAGAATTTTTGTGCATTTTTGATCGTAGGAAGGTAGCGCAGGCTACAGATAATGAATTATTGGAATTGAGACAAGGGAATTGAGAATTAGTTACATACCTTGCACAATTCAACAAACTTGTTGTAGAAACCGAATGGCCAGAGTCCAAAAGAGCCACCTTGTTCTATCGTGGTTTAAAAGATGACTTGAAGGATGCCTTGTCGCAAATTCCAAATCGCCCTACAGAGGTGTCAGCCTTGATTGACTTGGTCTTAGAAATCGACTATAGGCAAACCGAAAGAAGAGGCGAAAGAAGGCGAGAATTTAGACCAAGTGTCCCGCGCTTTGACAGGGCAAGATCTGACGTGACAAGATCCGTAGAGAAAGAGCAAGGAGTCGAACCTATGCAAATAGGAACCATAAGGGGCCCACTTTCCAAAGAAGAAAAGGAGAAGCGAAGATTAAATAATCAGTGCCTTTATTGTGGAACCAGCGGACACTTTGTGAAAGGGTGCCCCAAAAAAACCAAAACATTTAAGAAGGTAAACTAGCAGCACCACCAGTAGAGGGAGTTGGGCTGGTGGTTGCTAACGAAGATACAACTCCAATTCATCACCAAGTTGCTAACACCTTGCAGTCTTCTGCTCCGCACCTCATTATAACTATGACTCTGAGATTCCGAGAGCACATTCTTCCTGGAGTAGCTGTAATGCTGGATTCGGGTGCTACTGGGAATTTTTGCGACCTCAAATATGCCTCTAAGGTTGGTCTGAGGGCTTTACTTAAGGAGAAAAGTGAAGCAGTGAGGGCTGTAGATGGTACGAATTTATTGTCCGGTCCCATCACTGGTCATACGGAGATCGTGGAACTCATTTTCAATGAAGGTCATAGAGAGGAAATTCAATTCTATCTGATTGATGCCCCGCAGTTTGGAATCATTTTAGGTCTCCCCTGGCTTACGGAACACAACCCAACAATAAACTGGAGCAAGAGGACAGTGAAGTTAAACTCCAGCTACTGCTAGGAGCATTGCTATTGTGAGAAGTCGGAGAGACAAGAGAGAAACCCAGCAAGTTTGTTATGCGAAAATAAGATGATGGTGTGTGCAGTGCAAACTGAGAGCCTTCCCATCGAATACCAAGAGTTTGCCGAAGTGTTCAGTGAAGCAGAAACAAAGAAGCTCCCCCCTCATCGATCAAATGATTGTAAAATCGATCTTGAGCAGGGGGCCAATCTTCCTTGTAGCCGGATCTACGCGCTTACAGAAGCTGAGAACCTACACTTGAAGTATTATATACAAAAATCCTTGGAAAACGGGTTCATCCAACCATCCCAGTCCCTGGTCTCTTCTCCACTATTTTTCGTCCCAAAACGGGATGGAGGTCTTAGGACGTGTATTGACTACCGTGCCCTGAACAAGATTACAATCAAGAACCGTTACCCGCTACCCTTGATTTCCGTCCTACTGGATCAACTAAAAGATGCAAAAATCTTCACGAAGTTAGATTTGCAGGGGGCTTACCATCTAATCAGAGTGTGGAGTGGCGATGAATGGAAAACAGCATTTAGAACCAAGTACGGATTATTTGAGTACCAAGTCATGCCCTACGGCTTGTGCAACGATCCCGCAGCGTTCCAATACTTCATAAATGATATTTTGAAGGAGTTCATAGACCAATGCGCTATCGTCTATATCGACGATATTTTGATTTACTCTTCTTCCGAGGAAGAAAATCAACACCAAGTCAAAAAGGTCTTACGCTGTCTGAAAGAAAATGACCTATACGTAAAATTGGAGAAGTGTGCCTTTGGAGTGGAATCTGTGGATTTCTTGGGGTTTGTTATCGCTCCAGAAGGCCTAACTATGGATGTCAAGAAGATCGATGCAGTGTTGAATTGGCCCCCACCAACTTCTGTGAAAGAAATACAGAGTTTCATTGGGTTTGCAAATTTCTATCGTAGATTCATTCGAGATTTCTCCTTAAAGGTCTCACCCATCACTAGACTATTACGAAAGGGAGTTCCATTCCAATGGACTACCGAGGCTGAAGATGCCTTCCAGTTTCTGAAGAGAAGTTTCACCACAGCACCCATTCTGCTGCACGCTGACTCTACTCAACCATTTTATCTTGAGACCGACGCTTCTGAGCAGGCTATCGATGGTGTGCTATCGCAGAGACACAAAGAAACTGGGCGGTTACATCCGGTCGCGTACCATTCCAGGAAGCTGCAACCGGCAGAGATAAATTATACCATTTCTGATAAGGAGCTCCTCGCCATTAAAGATGCATTCCAGGAATGGCGGCACTATCTTCTCGAGGCTAGGCATGTGGTCACAGTATTCACCGATCACAGAAATCTTCAATTCTTAAAATCGGCCAGAACACTCACGCCACGTCAACTGAGGTGGTCCCTGTACTTCGCCGACTACGACTTTCTAATTACTTATCGGCCAGGGAGGAATAACGGAAAGGCGGATGCTTTGTCACGAATCGACACTGATGGAAAGAAGAATCTTATTTGTGAGCAAAAAATTATTCCGGAAACAAAGATCATAGGAGCAACAGTGGAGAATGCTCTAGAAAACAAAATCAAGGAAGCTATCACTCAAGAGGAAATGCAGAACTGGGCTCAGGAAAATACGGCTCGAGAAGTTCGCAATGAGCTGCCGTTCTATGCCAAAACCTTGTTCCTACCTACTCAAGAACTCCAACAACAAGCGTTGGCAGATTGTCATGACAGTCCCTTGGCTGGCCATCCTGGAATCCATTGTACCGAAGAGTTGCTAAAGAGACAGTTCTGGTGGCCAGGGCTATCCAAGGATGTTCGAGATTACGTAGAAGGCTGCGGGACTTGCGCAGTGGGAAAGACGGATAGGCAGCCCCTCAAGGTTTGTTGAGACCTTTACCCACTCCTCCATACCCCTGGCACACAGTCACTATGGACCTAATAGTGGAATTGCCTTCTAGTCAGGGATTTAGCTCAATTTTGGTGATGGTGGACGTCTTCTCAAAAATGGCGCATTTTGTTGCCTTGAAGGGAAACCCATCAGCAAAACAAATTACCACACAGTTAAATCAGAGTTTGATTAAGATTCATGGAATCCCAAAAGTCTTGATTTCGGACCGTGGGTCTCAATTTCTATCCCATTATTGGAGGGCCTACACCAAGAAATTAGGAATAGAGACACAATACTCTACTAGCTTCCATCCCCAAACAGATGGCCAGACAGAGAGGACCAATCAGGAACTAGAAAGGTACCTAAGACTGTTCCTTTTAGATCAAGAGGGAGAATGGCCCGATCTTCTTTGGACCGCTGAGTTCGCACATAATAATGCGAAGAATGCCTCTACATGATATTCCCCTTTTTACTTGAATTACGGGAGGCATCCAAACTCTGCGGTTTCAACTCAAGAGGTCTCGGTGCCTGCAGCACAAGTACGAGTCCAACACCTTAGAGAGGTGCATGAGTATGCCACCAAGAATTTAGCGTTAGCTAAGGAACGCTATTAGAAACATGCAGATAAAAAGAGGAGACAGGAGTTGGTTCTTCAGGAAGGAGATAGAGTTTGGCTGAATACTAAACATCTACGACTCAAGGGAAATAGAAAAATCCTGTCACGTTTTGTTGTCCCCTTCCCAGTAGAACAGGTTTTGAATCCCGTAACTTAAAAATTAAGTCTTCCTACACAGTTGAAGATACAACCAGTGTTTCACATATCTCTGCTGAAAAAGGTATCTCCTAACTTTAAAGAGCCCAGAAAACCTACACCTCTAGTTGTAGATGGGCAAAAGGAATTTGAGGTCAAAAGAATTTTAGACTCCAAATTAGTTCGAGGTAAGGTTGTCTATCTCATGGAATGGAAAGGTTACGGTCCCGAGGAGAGGTCTTGGGAGGTGCAATCTGATGTCCATGCTAAACGATTGATTAAGGCCTTTCATCTGCAATACCCACACAAACCCCAGCCCGGAGGCTTAACCTTGCGGGGGTACTGTCAGGGCTCGGGTTGCAAGAACCCATGTGCTTCCCTGCATCAGCAAGATTCCAGTAAAACAAATCCGGGGCTCCATGTCAACCTACCGGAGACCACGGGTGATTGTGACCAGATGCCGAGCGATTGGTCGGGCACGCCTAAGATGGAGGCATGCCAGTGCAATTGCTGGTCTAGTCTCTCGCGTCTGGTCGTGGGCGCGAGGACAGGACCAGCTGTGAAGTGCGGCGGCAGCATTCTAAGCCGTGCACTTCACCAACGCTTTCTTTCTGACAGGACCTGTGCCCATTCTGTTGTAGTCAGTCAGAGTTAGATTTCAGTTTTCTTGCCAGTCTTAGGCATAGGGTAGTTTCCGTTTCGCACATCCGTCGGACAGTTAGTTAGGTTATTGAGAAGTCAAGGAAAAAATAGCATTTCTGCCAGCATTCTCACCGGAGTTTCCGAGTGACATTTCGGAGGCTGGTTCTTTCCCTCAGCGGGTTCAGCTGAATTCCGGAAGGCCAGCTCCCACCCCCCAGGCAGAGGTCTTCAGAACCGCAAGTATTCTCCTGTTGAAGTTAAGTTTAAATATTAGTACTTTGGATATTTGCTAAGAAAAAGACATTGTATCTAAAAGGGTGTCAGTATAGACTTGTATACATACGGCAAATCTATTTCAAGACTAGAGCCTTCTAGGAATACCTGTGAATAAAGAATAGTTAATTAGTAACAGTACAGGAGGCTTGTATCTTTAACTACATGAAGAGTAGCTAATGCCTTTCGCTTAGAGGGTAAGAAAGCTTAGAGCACAGCAGATAAAATAGAGAGAGTTTAGGAGGAAGGTTCTTGGAAGTCATTAATGTTTTTATCTGTTTTCCAGTTCACCACGAAAAAGAGAGAGAGAGTAGAGAGAAAATCGAGTGACAGAAAGAAAAGCTAAGAAGGAAAAAGAGAGAGAGTGGAGAACTGAAGAAAAGCAAGGCAGTCTCTTCTTTGTCCCCTACCCCTTTCCCCCGGCAGGGTTCACGCAACCTTCATTGCAATTGGGGTTCGTTGGAAGGCCTGTAGAGGGGAATTGGGAATTCTTGACATTCTGCTCCCGCGAGTACTGGAATTTGAAGTGAGTACGCATTGAGCATCATGACACTCATATATTCCTTCAGTTCTTTATTCATGTAGGTAACATACCCCTCTTCAGATAACAACCATCTATCGAACGTCCACTGGAGAGATACGCCATGCTGAAGAAAATGAGCCACTGGAAACAATAACGATAAAGAGTTATGATCAGAGATCGTTTTTGCGTTAAACTGAACAATAAGAGAGGATAATAATGAGTCACTGACCAAAATGTGTCTATGCATGAAAGCAACTTGTTAGGGGCAGAATAAAAGGTATAGCCAGGTTCTTTAGGGCTAATACACCACCATGCATCCACCAGTGCGTAGGACACCATTAGCTGTCTCAAAGCCTCTCTCAGATTTTGTTTCACGTTAGGGGCTCTCCTTGACCCCCCTAAAACACACAGAGTCAAAGCCAGGACAAAGAGTAACATTAAAATTACCACATAATATAATTTACTCAGGCCAGAGAAACAGCTCGGACAGCAGCCGGTTAAAAACAGTGAGATCAAACTCATTAGTGTCACATACTATGCATATTGTAAGTCTCAGTTTCCCCTGGGTAATGGTCATGATAAGCCACCGACCATTTGGGTCAGGCCACTGAACTCCCGAGATCCAACTCCGATCGTGAGCCAGCAGAGCCACTCCCCTTGCTGCAGAAGAGAAGTTAGATGTAAACAGCACTTTCTATCCCACTCCTCCAATAGCGGGATTTCAATTTGAGATAAATGTGTCTTCTGTAGGCAAACAATATGCTGTCATAAATGGAACAACTTTTACGTAATCAGCTTGCGTTTATGAGGCCCTTTAATGCCTTTTACGTTCCACGATAAGATATGCAGGCATTGGTCATGACTATTAGTATTACCAGACGTCATTAAAGCCTGTCCCAAACCAGCTGCCCCTCACAAAAGGCTTGAGAGTCTTCCCTGGCTTCCAGCATCAAAACCTGTGTGACCCTCATGTTAGTGCTTTCCTCCAAATTCTTATATTGATCACAAGTCCCCTGCCAGCATTTGCTCCTCTTTTTGATGCAACCCTTGTCGACCCTGTGAGAAGTTGGCCTGACATATGCTGTCCACTAGTTATAGTGGGCACCTTGCACCAGTCCAAACGACCCTTATTGATGATAGGTTTAAAGACAACCTTTATTGAAAGCTATCCTAGTGGTAGCTATGGAGAGCAGCCTTCAGGCTAAGTCTTGAAGGAGTCTAAAGCAGCTTGGTTTACCAGATTATAACCTCTTGAATAACTAAATGAAAGGAGAACCACACAAGGTATATATATATAAAATATATGTATTTATTTCTAAACACTAACTACTAATCTCTTTATGAGATTAGAGTCCAAGATACACAATATCACAGTATTAAAACGACAGTAAATAGCACAATACACAGTGGGCTCCAGGGGGAGACCAAACCATATACTAAGAAAGTGGTATAAGAACCACGACTTGACTAGACACAGTGCCTAGAGCATGTAGAATCACTGGGACCCCAAGGAACCACCCAAGGTAGTGACACAGGAGACCCACGGGGAACGTGTGCAGTGTGAGAACACAGCCGCGACCGCCGTAGGATTCAATGCGGAAAGTCGCGGTTGGAATTTTAAAGATAAAGGACACTTAGGAGAGGACTTTCAGCAAACCCCTTTAGACTTAAGGGGTTCTAGGGCCAACACCCACGTGAGCACCGGAGTACTCAAGTTACCTTACCCAGGGAAGCCGGGTGCATAGGTGTCAAAGGGTGTCAGGAATCGTCGTCGTTTTCAATGGCGATCTGCTGCAAAGTGCTGCTGCCGTGAAGAAGAAAAGTGTCCGGGTGGATGCAAGCCTGGATCGAAGTAGAGAAGAACCTGAAAACAGAGGAGACAGAGTCTGGGTCACAAGCCAGTGACCAGGAGTGGAGCAATCGAATGCCCACCGATGTCAGGTGCTTCAGGTGCGAAGAGGTGAAGCTTGACTCTGCAGCCACGGGGTCCCGGAGACGTCGATGACAACCAGGAGCCGGATTCGAGCTGTCCCACAAAGGATGTCGAGTGCTGGGGTATCGGTGATCGAATTGACCACAACAAGCCTTGGCAACAGCAACCCAAGCAGGAAGAGAAAAGATGCTTCAGTGCAGATCAGCAAGGTCCTGGGGACTCCCCAAGCAATGGAGAGTCAGTGCACGTCTGGAGCAACCAGGGAAGCCCAATAAACGTTAGAGTTGCCTTCTTGGGGACCCACAGGTCAACGGACCAGGGATCGCGAAGGGACCTCAAGAGGAATCACATAATGGCAGCCCACGGAACACTCGTTGAGTGTAGGCCTGCAATCTTCAGTGCAATTACTACACAGGGTCAGGGCTACAAGTAACTGACAGCTCAGCCTCAGGGGTTGCCGGAAAGCTGATGCTTCTGCAAATGGTTGCGGTGTCCAGGGGTTCGGGTTGCACGGTCTCCATGAGGAATACGGGCCTCAGACTTGCTGTGGGCACAGATAAACCTCAGAGACCTTGGGAACCCACCTCCTGTGTGGCAATATTCTTCGGAGTCCGCAGGAGCTTCGGAGATGCCAACCGGTCAGTTGCGTTAAAGGTGCCTGCCTTACAGGGGACTAACTCCTTTACTCCAAGGGAGATTCTTCAGTCATCCAGCGTCGTGCAGATCGTCGAAGTACTTGGTTTCTGTTAACAGAGTTTAGACCAGGTGTAATCTAAAGTCCTGTAGTCAGGGTCTCCTACTTTATACCCAAGGAAGGGGTTGGACAAACTCTGGGGACCCACTTATGGGAGGGTCAGGAAAGAGGGGTGGCTACACCCATTTCCTTTGTCCAGTTTCGCACCAGAGCAGGGGCTGTGTGCCCCTGCAACCGGTTTGAACTGGTCTATGCACAGGGACACCAAATGTGCCCCCAGTGCAGACTTCAAAGCACTCTGAGAGTGCACCCACCCAGCCCCAATACACTAAAGCCTGTCTGGGAGGTGGTCACACCTCCCTGTGACAGGAAACCTATTGTCCAGGCCTCCCCTGCCGGAGTTTCTTCCAGCAGCAGGAGGGCAAACTTGTGTCTGTGGCTGCAGCATCCAATTTGTGATGCCAGGGTTCTGTTAAGCTGGTACCGGGTGTACCGGTGATGCCATGTGGCTCCCTCTAGAAGGGAGGAATCATACCTCCCACCCCAGTACTGGGGTGGAGGTATGATTCCAAGGTGTTTGACACCAAACACGACAGTTTTCCATGCAGCTATTCTCAAGTTAGCATTTACCGCGGGGTTATAATGCACAGAAGAGTATATGGTCTGGCTGCATCACAAACAACCCCGGAATGAAGATTCCGAAAGCTGCAGAGGGCTCTGCTCATCCATGGGCACCCTCTCACATGAAACCCAGCACCCTGCCTTCAGGATTGTTAAGGCCTGCCATAGGGGTGACTGATAGGTTTACATGTGCAGTGATATGGAGAGATATAGGGAACCTATATCTCAGTAAGGGGTGCATATACCACCTTACACAGGCTGCTGTAGCAGACCTGTTGTGTCATTTTAAAAGGCTTCCCATGGGTGGCACAATACATGCTGATTAGCAGGGCCTCAGTCTGGCTAAGTCGAAAAACAGTGAAACATCAGCAAAAAGTGGGGGTAACTATAAGAAGCAGATCCTACTCTCCTACACAACCCCCCCAAACGTCAGGACATTAAACTAACCTTGACCAGTTGAGTCTTCATGTTCAAAGTGGAAATATCTGGAGAGTCCATCTGCATTGGCATGGTTACTCCCAGGTCTATGTTCCACTGTATAGTCCATCCCCTGTAGGGAAATGGACCACCTCAAAAGTTTGGGGTTTTCACCCTTCATCTGTTTTAACCATAAGAGGGGCTTGTGGTCTGTCTGAACAATGAAGTGAGTGCCAAACAAGTATGGCCTCAGCTTCTTCACGGCCCAAACCACAGCAAAGGCCTCCCTCTCAATGGCTGACCAACGTTTCTCTCTGGGGGTCAACCTTCTGCTAATAAAAGCTACTGGCTAATCCTGACCTTCATCATTCAATTGTGATGACACAGCCCCTACCCCCAACTCAGATGCATCTGTTTGGACAATGAATTGCGTGGAGTAATCAGGACTTTGCAGAATGGGAGCAGTGCACATGGCCTGCTTCAGGTCATCAAATGCCTTTTGACAGCTAACTGTCCACTGAACTTTCTTGGGCATTCTTTTAGAAGTTAAGTCATTCAAAGGGGTCACTATGGATCCATAACCTTTGACAAATCTTCTATAGTACCCAGTCAGGCCCAAGAAAGCTCTGACCTGAGTCTGGGTAGTGGGAGCAACCCAGTCCATTATGGTCTGGATTTTGCTCTGCAATGGTTGAACCTGGCCTCCACCCACAAGGTGGCCCAGGTACACAACCTGACTCTGCCCTATCTGGCACTTGGTGGCCTTGATAGTTAGGCCTGCTTTCTGCAGGGCCTCCAAAACATTTCTCAGGTGGACCAGGTGATCCTCCCAGGTGGAGCTAAAGACAGCAATATCATCTAGATATGCTGCACTATAGGCTTCCAGGCCTGTAAGGACTTTGTTCACCAACCTTTGAAAAGTGGGCGGTGCATTTTTCAAACCAAAGGGCATCACCACAAATTGGTAGTGCCCACTAGGGGTAGAAAATGCTGTTTTGGCTTTTGCATCCTTAGCTAGTCTGATTTGCCAGTAGCCAGCTGTCAGGTCAAATGTACTGAGAAACTTGGCTGAGGCCAAAGTGTCGATGAGCTCATCTGCCCTAGGGATTGGATGGGCATCAGTCCTAGTGACTGCATTGAGATCTCTGTAGTCTACACAAAACCTCATCTCTCTCTTACCACCCTGGGTGTGAGGTTTAGGCACTAAGACTACTGGACTAGCCCAAGGGCTATCTGAGGGTTTAATCACTCCCAAATCCAACATCTTCTGGACTTCAGTCCTGATGCAGTCCCTGACATGGTCAGGTTGCCTGTAAATCTTATTTTTAACAGGCAGACTGTCCCCAGTGTCCACTTCATGAGTGCACCAGGTAGTCTGACTTGGAGTCAGAGAGAACATATGTCTGAACTGATTGAGAACTTGTCTGCAATCAGTTTGCTGCTGGTCAGTGAGGCTGCCTGCCAAGGCTACACCATCTACTGATCCATCATCAGGGTTCTGAGAGAGCAGGTCAGGGAGTGGATCACTCTCTTCCTCCTGTCCCTCATCAGTAGCCATGAGCAAGCCCATGTCTGCCCTGTCAACATATGGTTTCAGTCTGTTGACATGGAGCACCCTGTGGGGGCTCCTGGGAGTTCCAAGGTCCACCAGGTAGGTAACCTCTCCCTTCTGTTCAACAATGGTATGGGGGCCACTCCACTTGTCTTGGAGGGCTGCAGGGGCCACAGGCTCCAACACCCATACTTTCTGTCCTGGCTGATAAACAGTCAACACAGTCTTTTGGTCATGCCGCGCTAGTGCCACTGCTATTTAATTCTTTAAAATTATTCAGTACATTCTTAGCTGTTTTTTAAAACTGTTTTTACTTGGTTTTAAAATTGAATTGCTGTTTGCACATACTGAAGGCTCTATACTCCCCGGCGCCGCACTGCTAACGCGGGACCGCCATTTTGGGAGGAGCTCTGGTTAGCGGGCTAGTCTCTACAGCCCTGGGGATACTTAAAGACAGGCTGGCGCGAACGCGCAGTCCGAAGTCCTCCTGAGGCTCAGCCGGGAGAAAGCTGCGGTTCGGCGCTAGTGCCACTGTTATTTAATTCTTAAAAATTATTCAGTACATTCTTAGCTGTTTTTTAAAACTGTTTTTACTTGGTTTTAAAATTGAATTGCTGTTTGCACATACTGAAGGCTCTATACTCCCCGGCACCGCACTGCTAATGCGGGACCGCCATTTTGGGAGGAGCTCTGGTTAGCGGGCTAGTCTCTACAGCCCTGGGGATACTTAAAGACAGGCTGGCGCGCCTGAGGCAAGCCCGTCTGCGCCCGTCCGCCACCGTTCGCGTCCAGTGCCAGCCACCCTGCGAGTTACAATACAGAAACAGACAAACCCATGCCCATCAATTACTCCAGCAGGACCTTACATAAGTATAATACTATCGCTTCAAAAGCAAACTGTTTATGTGTTTCATTTGACACCTGGTCTACATATAAACAAACAAACTGCCCTGGCTGTCTAACTATACTACCAGACTTTTTATTTCAGAAGACAGAAGGGAATCAAAACACAGGTAAAGAGAACAAACGACACGATAAAGCCAAGATCGGGAAGTATGCCTTGTTAAATGCCAGATCCTTAATCAAACATAGCATGGAATGTGCCTCCCTTATCGAAGAAGAAGATATAACCATTGCATTTATAACTGAATCTTGGACGGACGATGCGTCAGGTCCGGATCTGGTGAAAGCCACACCAGCAGACTACCTCTCATTCACTCTAAATAGACCACATAGGAAGGGGGGTGGCCTAGCAGTAATCTACCATAAGTCCCTAACAGCGACTTTTAAGCCCTCATCTAATGAGGAATGCGAAGCTTTGGATTTTAGCTTTTATTTCTCTGATCACCACACATTTAAAGGCACTCTCATTTACAGACCACCGGGCCCCAGAAGTCCGTTTATTACAAAAGCTGCTTCCATGTTTGAAAATGGCCTAAGTGCCAGTTCGTACACTATTTTGGGAGATTTCAATTTCCACTTAGAAGCACAAACTGACCCAGAATCCTCAAACTTGATAGATATAATGAGCAGCCTTGACTTAAAGCAATTAGTCAACGGCTCCACCCACAAAGCAGGACATACATTGGATGGAATATTTTCCAATAATGAGCGTCTATCTGTTATTGGTCTTCATCCAGTGGTCTGGTCAGACCACAAGGTAGTGCTGTTTACAATAACCACACCCGATCGACATGTTATGAAACCAACATCCAAACAGATATCTAGCAGAGCATGGAACAAGGTAGCCACGAACGAACTACAAGAAGTGCTAACGTCCACATCCTTCAGTCCTCCAACTGACCTGGACGAGGCTGTGTTTCAATATACAAACTGGCTGCAATCAGCCGGAAATAAACTTGCCCCAAAGAAAGTCCTTCGATCTAGCAGAGCACGACCCTCCTCACCATGGTATACCCAAGAACTTAGAGACCAGAAATTGGTCTGTAAGCATCTCGAGAGATCCTGGAGGAGGGAATATAAGGATAATGAAAAAAACGATTATAAAGTAGGCTTAGCCAAGTATAAAAAAATGCTACAAGACACGAAGCAAGATTTCTTTATGAAAAAAATAAACTCAGCCAAAAACTCCACGAAAGAACTATTTAAAACAGTAACCACTTTAGCATATCCAGCCCCTCCGCCCATCCAGGCCAATCAGGAATTGTGTGACAAAATCGCAAACTTTTTTTTTGAAAAAGTTGATGCCATTATTTCATCCTTTACCAACACAGAGATTAAAACTTCCACTTAACACTCTCCTGATGCTGAGACAGGACTTAATCCCAGGTCTCAGTTAATCAAGTTTGCCGGAATTACCACCATAGACATCTCTAATGCTATGTTGAAAGTCAAAACGGGCTCCCCCTCCGACCCATGTCCAGTCTCATTTTTAAAACAAGCAGCTGAGCCTGTTGTTCTCACTCTGACCACTATTATAAATGCCATGTTTACAGAGGGATACTTTCCTAAACTATGGAAAGAGGCATCGATATTGCCCCTGCTCAAAAAGCCAAGTCTGGACCCTAAAAACGTGAACAATTACAGACCTATATCCAGACTCCCACTTCCCGCAAAAATTGCAGAGAAGGTCATGAATGAACAACTTAGTTCCTTCATGGAAAAAGCCCAGGTATTAGACCCTACACAATACGGCTTTCGTAGCGGCCATAGTACGGAAACTGCGCTTCTTAAATCGACCGAAGAGATCAGGGCCATAATAGATCAGGGAGGAAAAGCAGCCATGATTATGTTAGATCTCTCTGCGGCCTTTGACACGGTCCATCATGCTCTGTTGATGGACCGGCTGCAGAGATCGGAGTACATGGTATGGCGTGGAGACTACTTAAATCATTTCTGTCAGACAGACGACAGACAGTCACCCTAGGCGAATTTGCTACCAAACCATACTCTCTATCTTGTGGGGTCCCCCAGGGATCATCATTAAGCCCGACACTTTTTAACATATATGTGTCGCTTCTGGCCCCATTGATTGAATCATTTGGTTTCAATTTGACATCATATGCAGACGACACCCAAATTGTGGTGTCACTAAGGCCAGGAGAATTGCAGGGAACAGCATCCAGATTTCATGATTGCATGATAGCAGTGGGTAACTGGATGGCCCAAAACTGCCTCAAACTGAATTCTAGTAAGACGGAGGTGGTTTTATTCAGTAATGATGTCAACTTTTGGACAGACACACTAGGTCCCCTTCCCACTCCTGTCAAAAAGGCTAAAAACTTGGGAGTCTGGATAGACAACAAACTTAGCCTCAAGGATCAGGTGAATGCAGTGGTCTCTTCCACCTCCTACATCCTAAGAGCCTGTAACAGTTTATATGTCAACATCCAGGAAGGACTAATGAACAAATTGCAACTCCTGCAGAACGCAGCAGCCAGTCTGCTGACTGGCACTCCCAAACATGCCTCCATTTCAGCAGAAATCAGAAGGCTCCACTGGTTGCCAGTGCGAAAACAAGTACAGTTTAAGGCTCTGTGTACAGTACACAAGGCACTTTATAGAACTGGGCCCAACCATCTTAAAAAGCAATTTCAATGGTACACACCAACTAGAAGTTTACGCTCTTCAGATGCTAAACTGGTGGTACCTTTTGCAAAAAAAGCCAACTGGGGGGGAAGAAGCTTTGTGGTTGGGGCTGCTAAGGCATGGAATGGCCTCCCGATGCATCTTAGAGCCTTGCCAAGCCTACTGGCCTTTAGAAAGGCTTTGAAGACGTGGCTTTTTGCTGGCTAGGCTCATTCTCTGTGATATCTCCCCTCTCTCGCCTTTGGACCAAGGTAGGATTTCAAGCAGCGCCAGGACACCTTCGGGTAGCAGTTCGCGATTTAGAAATGTCAATAACATTAACATAACATTTGTAATTCCTGGCTAGCCTCAAGGTTTTTAGTTGCCTTCTTCATGTACTCAGCCATTCGGGAGCGGAGACCAAGTACACAGTCCACAATATCCTGTTTATGGGGTTTGAGAGGTAACTCCCATCCCTCCTTCACTAGACACAATGGACCCCTAACTGGATGTCCAAACAGAAGCTCAAATGGGCTGAAACCAACCCCCTTCTGAGGAACCTCTCTGTAGGCAAAGAGAAGGCAGGGTAAAAGTATGTCCCATCTGCGCCTAAGCTTTTCTGGGAGACCTTTAATCATGCCCTTCAAGGTTTTGTTGTACCTTTCAACTAAACCATTGCATTGTGGGTGATAAGGGGTGGTAAATTTATAATTTACTCCACACTCCTTCCACATAGCAGTCAAGTAACTAGACATGAAGTATGCATCTCTGTCTGATACTACCTCCTTAGGAAAACCCACCCTGAAAAAGATTCCCAGGAGGGCCCTTGCCACCACAGGAGCTGTGGTGGTCCTGAGGGAATTGCTTCTGGGTATCTAGTGGCATGGTCCACCACCACCAGGATAAATCTGTGCCCAGATGCTGTTTGGGGGTCTAGGGGACCAACAATGTCAATCCCTACCCTCTCAAAGGGAACCCCCACCACAGGTAGTGGTATCAGGGGGCCTTTGTAGTGCTACCTGCCTTACCACTGGCTTGACAGGTAACACAGGAGCGACAAAACTCATTGGTGTCTTCAGACATATGAGGCCAATGAAAGTGAGGGACAATTCTGTCCCAAGTCTTGTTTTGGCCTAGGTGACCTGCCAATGGGATATCATGTGCTAGGGTCAATAGGAAGCTCCTAAACTTCAGAGGTATAACCAACCTCCTGGTGGCTCCAGGCTTGGGGTCTCTACACTCTGAGTAAAGGAGTCCATCATCCCAATAGATCCTGTGGGTACCACTAGCACTCCCAGCAGCCTCAGCAGCAGCTTGCTGTCTGAGGGGTTCAAGAGAGGGACAGCTCAGTTGCTCCTGGCTCAGATCTGCCCTGGAAGGGCCCCCTGTCCCCAAGAACTCAACCTGATTAGGTTCAAGCTCCTCTGGGACAGTTCCTTCTTCAGGACTGAGATCATCTCCCTCAAGAGACTGATCTGCATTCTGAGGCAGGGGGAAGACACTGCCTTAACCCTACTGCTCCTCCTCTTGGGAGGCACCTGGTCCATTCTTCCAGAATCCAGGGCCTGTTCAGTTTTAGACATTTTTGCCTGTGACCTGGTCATAGCAAACACATCTGCAGGGATGCCCAACATTTCTGCATGGGTCCTGAGTTCAACTTCAGCCCAAGCTGAACTTTTCAAATCATTTCCAAGCAAGCATTCAACAGGGAGGTCTGCACTTACCACAACCTTCTTAGGGCCAGTTACCCCTCCCCAGGAGAAATTAACAACTGCCAGGGAATGGTCTGTCCTGACATTGCTAGCATTGGTCACTTGGTACATTTCACCAAGTATGATCTGCTCAGGGGCTACAAGATCTTTTGTCACCATTGTGACACTTGCTCCTGTGTCCCTGAATGCCAAAGCCTCTCTTCCATTAATTAAGGGCTGCTGTCTGTATTTGCCCAGATTACTGGGACTCACATAGGAGGACATATCCATGCCTCCATCACAGATCAGTACAGCCTGAGTTGGAACTCTGACTAGGCCAGAGTCCATCTCAGATCCCAAGGTCAACCCTACTACACCCTTATTTGGAACACCACCACTTGGAGCTGAACTAGGGGAACAGTTGCCTTAGGGGCAATGGTGGCTGGAGTTGAGTCTTTGGTCTTGGTACAATCACTAGTCCAATGGGTTTTCTGCTTACAGATTTTACACCATGGTTTCTTTTGGCCTTTTCCTTTGTTAGATTGGGACTTCCCACCAGATGCAGATTTTTGGGGCCCTTGAGAAGACTTCTGGTCTTTACCCGTTTCCCCACCCTTATCAGAGCTTTTAGAATCTTGCTTCTTAGAGTCACCACCTTGGTTCTGAACCTTCTGCCTCACCCTGGTTCTGACCCACTTGTCTGCCTTCTCACCCAATTCTTGGGGAGAGGTCAGATCAGAGTCCACCAGGTACTGATGCAACAGTTGATTTTGACAGTTGTTAAGGATCTGCTCTCTCATGATCAAATTATACAATCCTTTGAAATCACACACCTTACTGCCAAGTAACCAGCCTTCCAGAGCCTTAGTAGCACAATCAACAAAGTCAACCCAGTCCTGAGTCTGTGCCTTTTGGGTATCTCTGAACTTTAACCTGTATTATTCAGTGGTTAGGCCAAACCCTTCAATCAGAGCACTCTTCAGGACTTTGTAATTGTCAGCATCCTCTTCTCTTACAGTGAGGAGCTTGTCTCTACCTTTGTCTGCAAAGGAGAGCCACAAGATTGCTGCCCACTGCTCCTGAGGGACCCTCTGTACCTTACAGGCCCTCTCCAGTGCAGTTATCCATTTGTGGATGTCATCCCCACTCTGGTAGGGAGGGACAATCTTGTTCAGGTTCCTATGGTCATGAGGATGATCTCTACCTCTAGGGACACTGCTGCTTCCACCATGGGACCCTAGTCCCAATTTCTGTGAAGCTTTCTGAAGCTCCAGGGATTCCCTGTCTAAGGCCAATTGCTCTCTCTTGATTCTGAGCTTTGCTCTCTCAAACTCAAGCAGTTGGCATTTCTTCTCATAAGAGGATGACCTTTTATGAGAAGCAGAGGACCCTATAGAAGTACCAGAATGATTAGATTCCTGAGAAGGAGATCTTGATCTTCTTGGTAGACTATTAACCCTTCCTGGGTGAGTGAAGAGGGGGCCACTGAGGCCTTCCTCTCCTGCAGGAAGAATTGGATTATCCAGGTTGGAATCATTTTGATCCTCCTGGCCAGCATCAGAGTGTGGGTCATAGTAGTGTTCACTACCTGGCCTTTCCTCTTCTACTGCCCCACCCAACTTGCCTGCCTCATCAGACCCTGGGGTCTTTCTGAGGTCATCTAACAGCAAAGCCTCTATGAGACGTTGAGTGCTTGCATGTCTCCCTGTTTTCAGTCTCCTAGAGGTACATATTTCTCAATTCCTGGAATGTGAGATTGTCATACCTAGTGGGCAAGGAGTCACTGACTTCAGGCCTTGAAGACATTCTAGTGTGGTGTGGTGTATGCACCTACCTACTCTAGTGGGAACTGAAACTCTCTTGAGTTGTTGAAAGGGTGTGCTAAGCCCTTGACACACAACTCTAAGTTCAGTAGAACTTACTGTATTCTAAACTTGATTTATATGTACCTATGTACCTATAGTGGTTTTCAGTTAGTCACTTCAAAGAGATTATCTGGTAAAGCAATAGCAAGCTTGAATCCAACCGCTGCACACCAATGTGGGAAGTTGGCCTGGCATATGCTGTCCACTAGTTATAGTGGGCACCTTGCACCAGTCCAAACTACCCTTATTGATGATAGGTTTAAAGACAACCTTTATTGAAAGCTATCCTAGTGGTAGCTATGGAGAGCAACCTTCAGGCTAAGTCTTGAAGGAGTCTAAAGCAGCTTGGTTTACCAGATTATAACCTCTTGAATAACTAAATGAAATGAGAACCACACAAGGTATATATATAAAATATATGTATTTATTTCTAAACACTAACTACTAATCTCTTTATGAGATTAGAGTCCAAGATACACAATATCACAGTATTAAAACAACAGTAAATAGCACAATACACAGTGGGCTCCAGGGGAGACCAAACCATATACTAAGAAAGTGGTATAAGAACCACGACTTGACTAGACACAGTGCCTAGAGAACGTAGAATCGCTGGGACCCCAAGGAACCACCCAAGGTAGTGACACAGGAGACCCACGGGGGACGTGTGCAGTGTGAGAACACAGCCGCGAACGCCGTAGGATTCAATGCGGAAAGTCGCAGTTGGAATTTTGAAGATAAAGGACACTTGGGAGAAGACTTTCAGCAATCCCCTTTAGACTTAAGGGGTTCTAGGGCCAACACCCACGTGAGCACCAGAGTACTCGAGTTACCTCACCCAGGGAAGCCGGGTGCATAGGTGTCAAAGGGTGTCGGGAATCGTCGTTGTTTTCAATGGCGATCTGCTGCAAAGTGCTGCTGCCGTGAAGAAGAAAAGTGTCTGGGTGGATCCAAGCCTGGATTGAAGATGTGAAGAACCTGAAAGCAGAGGGGACAGAGTCTGGGTCACTAGCCAGTGACCAGGAGCGGAGCAATCGTATGCCCACCGATGTCGGGTGCTTCAGGTGCGAAGAGGTGAAGCTTGACTCTGCAGCCACAGGGTCCCGGAGATGTCCATGACAACCAGGAGCCGGATTCCAGCTGTCCCACAAAGGATGTCGAGTGCTGGGGTACCGGTGATTGGATTGACCACAACAAGCCTTGGCAACAGCAACCCACGCAGGAAGAGAAAAGATGCTTCTGCGCGGACCAGCAAGGTCCTGGGGACTCCCAAAGCAATGGTTAGTCAGGGCACGTCTGGAGCAACCAGGAAAGCCCAATAAAAGTTAGAGTTGCCTTCTTGGGGACCCACAGGTCAACGGACCAGGGATCGCAAATGGACCTCAAGAGGAATCACAAAATGGCGGCCCACGGAACACTCGTTGAGTGTAGGCCTGCAATCTTCGGTGCAGTTACTGCTCGGGGTCAGGGATACAAGTAACCCAAAGCTCAGCCGGTTGCGGTGTCCAGGGGTTCGGGTTGCACGGTCTCCACGAGGGATACGGGCCTCAGAGTTGCTGTGGGCACAGATCAACCTCAGAGATCTTGGGAACCCACCTCCTGTATGGCAATATTCTTCGGAGTCCGCAGGAGCTTCAGAGATGCCAACTGGTCAGTTGCGTTAAAGGTGCCTGCCTTGCAGGGGAGTAACTCCTTTACTCCAAGGGAGATTCTTCAGTCATCCAGCGTTGTACAGATCGTCGAAGTACTTGGTTTCTGGTAACAGAGTTTAGTCCAGGTGTAATCTACGCCACTGGAGTCAAGCTATCCTGGCTGATGAAGGCTGATAGCCTGAAACAGGTACTAGGATGCTTGATTCCGGTCCAGGGAAGACATGGCTTGGCAGTTCGGTCTGGACTGTTCCCATGAGGCACAGGGTCAAGACTGATTTGCATATGGCTATGTCTGAACTGGGGTGGCGTGGTGAAGCAAAATAACGATGGATTAAACCCAGATCTGTGACTGGGGGTGAATGTTTGCCAATGTGCAGCATTCCGTCCATCATCTTGTGTGTTTTGGTAATCTAAAGTCCTGTAGTCAGGGTCTCCTACTTTATACCCAAGTAAGGGGTTGGACAAACTCTGGGGACCCACCTATGGGAGGGTCTGGAAAGAGGGGTGGCTACACCCATTTCATTTGTCCAGTTTCGCGCCAGAGCAGGGGTTGTGTGCCCCTGCAACCGGTTTTAGCTGGACTATGCACAGGGACACCAAATGTGCCCCCAGTGCAGACTTCAAAGCACTCTGAGAGTGCACACACCCAGCCCCAATACACTAAAGCCTGTCTGGGAGGTGGTCACACCTCCCTGTGACAGGAAACCTATTGTCCAGGCCTCCCCTGCTGGAGTTTCGTCCAGCTGCAGGAGGGCAGACTCGTGTCTGTGGCTGCAGCATCCATTTTGTGATGCCAGGGTTCTGTTAAGCTGGTACCGGGTGTACCGGTGATGCCATGTGGCTCCCTCTAGAAGGGAGGAATCATACCTCCCACCCCAGTACTGGGGTGGAGGTATGATTCCAAGGTGTTTGACACCAAACACGACAGTTTTCCATGCAGCCATTCTCAAGTTAGCATTTACCGCGGGGTTATAATGCACTTAAGAGTATATGGTCTGGCTGCATCACAAACAACCCCGGAATGAAGATTCCGAAAGCTGCAGAGGGGCTCTGCTCATGCATGGGCACCCTCTCACATGAAACCCAGCACCCTGCCTTCAGGATTGTTAAGGCCTGCCATAGGGGTGACTGATAGGTTTACATGTGCAGTGATATGGAGAGATATAGGGAATCTATATCTCAGTAAGGAGTGCATATACCACCTTACACAGGCTGCTGTAGCAGACCTGTTGTGTCATTTTAAAAGGCTTCCCAGGGGTGGGACAATACATGCTGCAGCCCCTGGTAGGCCTCTGGGGTACCTATGCCCTGGGTACATAGTATACCATATACTAGGGACTCACAAGGGTACCCCAGAATCCAATCTGGAGTGTACTTAAAGTACATACAATCAATTTAGAGTAGAAAGCAGATAGACTGGGGTCCTGATTAGCAGGGCCTCAGTCTGGCTAAGTCGAAAAACAGTGAAACATCAGCAAAAAGTGGGGGTAACTATAAGAAGCAGATCCTACTCTCCTACAGACCCCCACAACAGCCTAACCCCCTGAAACCCATCACCACACTGAAAACCCAGGGACCTTCCCCCTCCCCAAAGGGCAAGAATATCGGTCTAGTTTGAGTTGTGAAGTGCGGACCCCTTCTTAGAGCCCCATAGGACTGCTCCAGAGTATTAACAAAAGAGGAGAGGGATAAAAAGAAGATGAAAAAGGCCCCTTCAGTGCTGGCTAGGATAGAGAGGGTAAGGTCACACCCGCCGTGGATCGGTGGGAGACCCGACTTAGCCAAAGAAGAAGGGAGGACAGAAGTGACACCACGCTTACTTTAAGCCTCCTAACAATCAGAGGGTGCAGGCATTTACAGGCATCATTCAAACTACTATACTCACCTATTCCCTCCCAGGAAAAGTGCTGAGAAGAGAAAGTAGAGCAGAGGAAGAGAAAGAAATCACTGATTATCTAATGCTAGTTGCAAATCAATTTGAAGATTTCCATTTTTGCAGTAGCTCTGCGACTTTCAATGAGTCAAAACAGAAATACATATGACCTTCATGCTTAATTTGTAGCGTAACAGGCTCAAAGAGCAAGACTGTGGCTCCCAATTTTAAAGGAGCAGGGATCTGTTTGCGCAGTTGCCACTGCTGAACCACAGTCTTGTGACAGAACTCCACTCCACAGGCTTTGATTGGAGACTTAGGTTGGGCCACATGAAAAATCTCTAGTCACAAAATAAAGTTACGAACATGAATCAAAATAGCCCAAGGGAAGCGAGCAGCCCTGCCACCCTTGGGCAAGCAAAAAGGAAACCGATGAGCTGTTTTAATTACACTGCCCATATCCCAGTCGTGCAGCGCTGGGAAAGACTCCCATAACAAACAAACAATATTCCTCCACGGATCATCCCCTTCTGCTCCTTCAAGATTGCTCAAGACTCTAGGATTGTTCTGCCGGATCGGTTCTTCAGCTCCTCCAACCTGGTCGAAAGAGTCATTAGCTGGCATTCATGTTGCATAGAGGATGTTTTTACTTCCCCCACTGTAATTTGCAAAGCCACCTGGGCTGTCTCAACCTTGCCAAGACACGTGTGGAGAATGTCCATATTCTTGAAGAGCTTCCTCAAAATGACTTGTGTCTTTAGATGCGCTTCTTTTAGTGCCAGAGAGTCTTTGTGGTACTCTTGCCGGTGCTACTGTAGGGGATGAAAGATCATGGGATAGTGTAGTAGAGCTAACATGATTGGAATCCGTGCTGGGTAAATGCTGACTTCACCGGGAACATTTATAGAAACTATTGAGGAGGTGGCAACCTCGGATACTGAAGGTGTAAGATTTGTGGGAGAAAACTCTGTACCGTCGAGATCCAAAAGGAGCTTGTCATAGGATGCAGATGCAGAAGTCAATGTTGACGGATCCAGAGCCCCCTGCAATCGACACAAGCTCGATCATCTGATAAGTTGCAGAAATACCAAACGTAGTTCCTAATCAGTCAGTGCTTGGCAGTTGTTGTCCCAGTTTACGTTTGGCTCTTGGAGACCATTGAGTTTTTAGGTACTGCCTACTGCCAGCATTCACAGCAATATAAGCCTCCCCATCTGAATCTGACAGACTCCCAGAGTCTGCTAACAAAAAAAATGGCTCAGCGGATTAGAAGGAGGTGAGGGCTAAGCAGTGTGACATTATCAGTGCTCCCACCGTCCTGTACCGCACAGTCAGTAGAGCTTTCCGATACCCCCAGGGAGTTATTATCGATCGCTATTACTTGAAGCCCCTCGTAGTTGGATCATAGATCGGAATAATTAACCATGGTCATCTCCCCTGCTCTTTCAGATCCCGACATTTGGCTAGTGGATGATGCCCCCCCAGGGATGCCTAGTGTTGACTCAGATCCATTCCCTGCAACCCCTGCCACCCCAACCTCAGGCTTGAGGAGTAAGATGTACTGGTCTAAAGTCCTTTGGAGGGATGGTACCTGAGTTAAAACGGACTGAGGGACTGCCACCGCATCCTCTATGGGGTTAAGGAAAATTCCCTGCTTCTTGCCCTGAATCCGAACTGAAGATTACAGGTCAAGCTTGGGATCAGACACCTGTAGCCCATCCATTGCAGATGCAAATTTTTTCATCATAGTGGCTTTGGTGTTTGCCTTTACGGTGAGAGCTTTGAAGTGCTGTGATTTCTTCCTCCCTGTTCTATGTGGGCTGGCAGAGTGAGCTGGAGGGCTTTTGGGCCCAGATCTTCCTCTGGCTGCTGCCTTCACAGCATCCTACCCCAATAACAACTCCTAGAAAACCACACGAGTCCCCTTGTACTTCTCTGTAGCTGCCGCCGGTATCCAGGACCCAGAAAAGAGAAGTGAATTAATGTTGCGGCCAGAGACAGAAAAATCTTGCTAAAGTCCCTTTTCTGGCAACATTATAACCAGCACTGTGCAGCATAAATTGAATGTCTGGTGGGTGTGCAGAGCTGAAGCTGTTCCAGGCCCTGTCTCCCTTCGGCCCAAATGTTGTCCACCTGTTCCCTCCTAACACCACTGAACTACAGATCCCTGCCTACTGCTGCTGCAGGAAACACCTCACAGCTCATCCAGTGCGGCCCCCAGGTGAGGAGGTGAGACCCCACCCACCGACCAGCTCCGACCGGCAGCCACTGTCAATGATATCAGTTTCGCAACTGCTGCAAACCCCGTCGTCCAGCCGATCCGCAGGTGAACCAACAGTTCCCAGGCCACCGAGTGTCCAGCCAAACAGGTCAGGATCAGTGGAAGTAAGTGCTGCTAGCCACCATCAATCCGCCAGCCTTTTTTAGGTCGAGCCTAGAGTCAGCGAGCATGTGCTGCTCTGCGAGGCATGCTGTATTGCAGTATGTACTTGTAGCCCAGCCCACTCTCCGCCCATATTTGTCATTGGCTTGTGTCATTGTCCTTAGTAAATGCTGGCTTCTGATTGGTTAATAGGCTTTTTGGTCCCTCCTTAGTACCGCCTTGTCTTCATTTGTAACCTCCCACGGGGACTGCCCCTTTTACTTCGAATGTTACACGTATGCTTTAATAAGAGCCTGGGAGCACTATTTTCTTAATTGGCTTTCTTCTGCCTGCTGTTGCAGGCAGGACACGCTCGCTCTCTCTCTCTCTCACAACGCTTTTTTAAAATTTAAGCAGCACGGCAGCCTTAGATGGGATAATGGCGGGCGTGCTTTTCTTTTACCTGAACATGGGTGTGCTTGTTTTGTTATAGTGGATCGTCAGCTGTCCATTGATGTCACCCAGCCATACGACTTTAAACATATAATTACTCATATTTCAAGCAGCTGTGTACTGTTTGGCTTAGGTAGTTTATGGTCCTCACTAGTGACCTCTAGGAGCAGCTTGCAGTACTGCACCTAGACATGCAGTGCTGGTGCCTTGCTCACTAGGGACCTCTAGGAGCAGCTTGCGGTACTGCACCGAGACATACAATGCTGGTTCCTGGTTCACTATGCAAGCATTTGCAATGCACTAGGTTTCGCATTACTGAAAGTTTGATTTATTGGCGTTGCATTATTATTTACAACGCCTATACCTCAAACTATCAGTAATGCGAGACCTATTGCATTGCAAATGCTTGTTTTTTTCTACCCCGGAGGCGCCTTAGGAAGGAGTTTACATCCTCACACAGCTAGCCCCTGCCGCCATTTTGCCCACTCCCTCGCCACGCACTACTAAAAGCAGAAGAACTTAATTCAGAGTTATTTTAGAATGTATTACCCGCCTAGATATCAGCTATATAAGAGATAGGTAACTTTTTCACGAGTACCACTTTTAAGATATAGGGGCATATTAGCAAGACCGGCGATAAAATTATCGCCGTTTTAGCGGCAGGAAACTGCCGCTAAAGCGGCGATAATGGAGCTTGCTAATATGCGTTATAGAATTCAATAGAAGCCCAGGTTAGATGTGCAGGACATCTAACATGGGCTTCTATTGGAATTCCATAACGCATATTAGCAAGCCCATTATCGCCGTTTTAGCGGCAGTTTCCTGCCGCTAAAACAGCGATAATTTTATCGCCGGTCTTGCTAATATGCCCCATTGTTCTCCAAATCTTTGAGCAACAATGAAGAATTGTCCCACGAGGAAAACTTACTTTATTCTTGACTAATTTATAGCTTTGCTGCTAGTCATTATAAAACAGTTTGTGTTTCATATTTACTGAAATCCCTTCACGTGATGAATACAGACACAATTTTTGAGACAGTGGAAATGCGGTTCTAAGCCAAGGACATTTTCAGACAATAATTCAATATCTTTGCACGCTTGAAGGGGTGACTAGGTTATCAGCCATCTGGCAAACAATGTTGACAAAAAGACAATGAATGCCCAAAAATGCCCCAGGGGTTCCACACTATTAGTAAATAAGTGTTGTAACCAGCTGTAGCCATGCACGTCATGTTGTGTAGTCAAAAGATAGCTTTACACTCAGTAGCGGTCGGTGGTGGGTGTGCCGCCGGGGCGCTGACGTGGGGCGGGGGAGGGGCAGGGTGGGGGGTAGTAAACTACGGATTACGGGCGATTAAAGGTAAGTACGCATATAAATAAATAAAACGAATTTCGTTTCTCGCGCTGCATCACATTTGGCGATGCAGCGAGAAACGAAATTCGTTTTATTTATTTATGTGTACTACCTGTAATCTCCCGTAATCCGTAGTTACTACCCCCACCCTGCCCCTCCCCAGCCCCACGTCAGCGCCCGGCGGCACTCCCACCACCGACCGCTACTGTTACACTCAGAATCAAGACATGGAAAATGTTTATATTTGAAGAGCATTTACGGGCCAAAACATGTAACATATATAAAAGGAACCAGACCTAAAATGTAATTATGTAATGGAGTCTTGAACATTGAGGGGCTTATTTACAAGGCCATTGCGCCACTTTTGCGTCATTTGTAACATGGGAAAAGTGACGCAAAAGTGGCGCAAGGGGCTTGTAAATCTGCCCCTGAATATGTGACCCGAGTTACCTTTGCCTACTGCTTTTCAAGCATCGCTAGCATTTTTTCTTTTCCAAGCTAGGACAGAAACAGGGTCGTACACACACATCTGTTTTTAATAGTTTCGGATTGCACTGATGGAAGATTCATCGCATGTGAAAAATTAAGGATTCGAAAGGAGATATTAAAAACACAAAATAAAAAGTGTGTGGAGTGAGGGAAGCATGTTGTCCTAACGGGGAAAAGGCTATACAAACGGTGCCATGATCAACTTCTTTAAACTGTGAAGATAACTACTCATCCGGAAGTGCACAATGTGAGAGTGAGGGATGAAACTATGACAATTTCCCTAAAAATTGACTTAAAAAACTTTGTTATTAAAGGTTGTTCAAGGTCGGGAATTTTCTCCTGTAGTTTTCCTCCTACGTTAGGAGAAAACTTTTGACTGTTGTTTCCTGGAGTATTCAAGGAAAATTACAAATGTGGCCATAGATATTTCCCCATGCAAATTAAATTGTTCTATGAGAAAGCCCATTTCTTTATACCCACATTAATTTGTGGATGTTTTGCCTCCTTTCCCACCCTGGATAGAAATGTACCCTGCTCTTGACAGGAGCAACTCTGAAACTATATCCAGGTTCAGAATGTACCTTGCAAATGTTAATGAATACACATCATCTTACAGGTCTCTAGGCGTTTACATACTTTGAATGATAACACTGTCTGCTATGCATATTAGTAAATGAAACACATTTCTCAGTCCTGAGGTAATTGTTTCTAACCTCTATAATCTATTTAAAGCACTATTATACCTATTCTGGGTCTGGTGAGCATTACATCAAACCACAGACAAACAAATACATAAATGATGAGTTGGAGGTGTTTATTAGCTCATGGCTCTATTGTTGAAATGAGGACACTATGAAGCCTTAAATGCCACAAAACAATAGATCTGAAAATATGACCTAAATACTCAGCTCGTTTTGGTTGTCAGGTCCATTCTTGGTGCAGTCCTAGACGACCACATATGTTCTTCCTGTGTGTGGCTACTAACAGAGCAAAGCAAAGGTTTATCCCACTAGCAGTGACACTCCAGATCAGACTTTAGCCAGTCAACTCTCTCTAGACACACAATGGGGATATTTACAAGAAAATGCCAGAGCGCGGTGTTACGCCATGTTTGGCAACGCCGCATTCCAACATTTTCAAAATGCAGGGATGCGCCGTATTTACAAAAATATGGCGAACCTCTGCCTTTTCCCCTAGAGCTGGAGCTAAAAAGCTGACTACCGCCAGCGCAGGCACCCTGCTACCATGTTGCAAGGGTGCCCACGCTGCAGGGGTGATAGTTGATGGGCATGAAGGGACACCTTCCTGCACATAAAGAATCAATAATGGCGATTTGCTCGTTCTATGTGTGCTGCAGAATGCAAAAGACACACAATTGATGGACGGAATGCAGAACAAATCAAAACATTCACCCCCAGTCAAGAGATCTGGGTTAAATCCATCATTCTTTTGCTCACCATGCCACCCCAGTTTAGACCTGGCCATATGCAAATCAGTCTTGACCCTGTGCCTCATGGGAACAGTCCAGCCCGAACTGCCAAGCCAGGTCCTCCCTGGACCGGAAACAAGCATCCTGGCTACCCCTCTTCAGCCAGGATAGTTTGATTCCAGTGGCACAGTGAGCCCAGGACCCACGTCTGGGCATACCTGGCGCACTTAGGGCGAGAAAGCAAAAGACACACAATTGATGGATGGAATGCAGAACAAATCAAAACATTCACCCCCAGTCAAGAGATCTGGGTTAAATCCATCATTCTTTTGCTCACCATGCCACCCCAGTTTAGACCTGGCCATATGCAAATCAGTCTTGACCCTGTGCCTCATGGGAACAGTCCAGCCCGAACTGCCAAGCCAGGTCCTCCCTGGACCGGAAACAAGCATCCTAGGACCGGTTTCGGGGTTTCACCCTCTTCAGCCAGGATAGCTTGATTCCAGTGGCACAGTGAGCCCAGGATCCACGTCTGGGCATACCTGGCGCACTTAGGGCGAGAAAGCAAAAGACACACAATTGATGGACGGAATGCAGAACAAATCAAAACATTCACCCCCAGTCAAGAGATCTGGGTTAAATCCATCATTCTTTTGCTCACCATGCCACCCCAGTTTAGACCTGGCCATATGCAAATCAGTCTTGACCCTGTGCCTCATGGGAACAGTCCAGCCCGAACTGCCAAGCCAGGTCCTCCCTGGACCGGAAACAAGCATCCTAGGACCGGTTTCGGGGTTTCACCCTCTTCAGCCAGGATAGCTTGATTCCAGTGGCACAGTGAGCCCAGGACCACGTCTGGGCATACCTGGCGCACTTAGGGCGAGAAAGCAAAAGACACACAATTGATGGACGGAATGCAGAACAAATCAAAACATTCACCCCCAGTTAAGAGATCTGGGTTAAATCCATCATTCTTTTGCTCACCATGCCACCCCAGTTTAGACCTGGCCATATGCAAATCAGTCTTGACCCTGTGCCTCATGGGAACAGTCCAGCCCGAACTGCCAAGCCAGGTCCTCCCTGGACCGGAAACAAGCATCCTAGGACCGGTTTCGGGGTTTCACCCTCTTCAGCCAGGATAACTTGATTCCAGTGGCACAGTGAGCCCAGGACCCACGTCTGGGCATACCTGGCGCACTTAGGGCGAGAAAGCAAAAGACACACAATTGATGGACGGAATGCAGAACAAATCAAAACATTCACCCCCAGTCAAGAGATCTGGGTTAAATCCATCATTCTTTTGCTCACCATGCCACCCCAGTTTAGACCTGGCCATATGCAAATCAGTCTTGACCCTGTGCCTCATGGGAACAGTCCAGCCCGAACTGCCAAGCCAGGTCCTCCCTGGACCGGAAACAAGCATCCTAGGACCGGTTTCGGGGTTTCACCCTCTTCAGCCAGGATAGCTTGATTCCAGTGGCACAGTGAGCCCAGGACCACGTCTGGGCATACCTGGCGCACTTAGGGCGAGAAAGCAAAAGACACACAATTGATGGACGGAATGCAGAACAAATCAAAACATTCACCCCCAGTCAAGAGATCTGGGTTAAATCCTTCATTCTTTTGCTCACCTTGCCACCCCAGTTTAGCACACATGGCAATTGCAAAAAACGAGGAGAAATTAATCATTTTTTCTAGTATCACCATTCTAAGACCAGGTATTACCTGGCCTTAGTTTGTGGCGCTGCCCCAGCCTTGTAAATCTGGGGCAGAGTCAAAAAGCAATGGGAGTTGTAAATATGCCCCAATGTGTCATACGTTCTCGATCACCACCCTAACATATGTTTTGTCATGTTTCAGTAAATATCCGTACTTAATTTTGTACACAAATATCTGTGGCCTAAACATGTCTGCTACACTCAGGCATGCAACTTCGATTTCTGGTTGAGGGGGTTGAAACCCTACTCAAGCAGCAATCATAATTCTTGTCAGGGAGAAACACAAGCAAACCCCAAATTAACCTGTGCTGAACCCTCCGGTAGCTTGGCAAAAAATCAGTCCGGCTTAACTCAGAGGCAATGTGTAAAGTATTTATGCAGCCCTTCAAACAGTAATAAAGTGAAAACACAGCACAAGAAAAATCCCACACCAAGTTGGAGAAATAGAGTAAAATGTAATAAATTATTTGAGACCAAAATGACAAAAATCCAATCAGTAGATCCGAGGATCTGCAATTTTAAAAACTTAAGGGAAAATAGTGCTTAGAAGCACAAAGCCCCAACTGTGGTTATCTGGTTATGCCGGACTAGGACAAAGTCACAAATTCAGGCCAACCACAAAGTAGCACTGGCCAGATACCGGGACCAAGTTAAGCCCGCTAAAAAATGAACTTAGATCCTGGTTGTGTAGTGTTGTGGATCCCGCATCGAGAATGCGTCACGTAGCAGCGGTACCGAGGGGATGCGAGCTGCGATGCGGGGACCTGCATCATCATCAGGGATGCTGTCAACAAAGACTTGCGATGCGAAGTCTTGAATTGGAGGTGCATCTTGCAGCAGCAGTTCTGAGAAGCTGTGGATTCCGATGCGAGGTCCTGCTTTGGGGATGCATCGCGCAGCAGTGGTTTCGATACGGAACTGCAATGAGATGCATTACGCTGCTTTGGTTCTGCCCAAGAAACTACAGCTGGGCTGGCAGAGCACCTTCAGGCCCACTTCCATGGGTCCAGGACTGGACTGGCACGGGGGGCAACATTCACAGAAGGCACAGTGAAGTTAATAGAATCAGAGATATGGAATTTTAAAGATTTAGGTAAAAATAGTGCCTAGAGGAACAAGTGCCAACTGTGCTTATCTGGTCGTGCCAGACTGGGACAAAGTCACAACTTCAGGCAGACCATGATGGAGCGTGGGCCAGATACAGGGGCTAAGTTAGTCCCACTGAACAAACTACCTTAAATCCGGGTTGACAAGCATTGCGAGGTCCCAAGTGGAGGATGAGTTATGCAGCAGCGGCAGCGAGGTCCTGTGTCAAGGATGCGTCATGCAGCAGCGGTTCCGAGGAGCTGAGGGGCTGCGATTTGAGGTCCTGCATTGAGGATGTGTTGCGCTGCGGCAGTTCCGAGGAGCTGCGTGGCCCTGTGTCAGGAATGCATCTAGCTGCGGCGATTCCGATACGGGTCTGCAAGGCGATGTGTTGCACTGCATCGCTTCTGCCCACATGATGACAGCTGGGCTGGCAGAGCACATTAAGGTCCACTTCCAAGGGTCCTCGGCTGGGGTAGCAAGCAGAGTTCAGGTGCTGGGTTCAAGGTGGTTGGAGCCTTTTCTGTTCCTGAGGCTCCAATCAGGAGGCCAGCCAACTAGCGCTTGAAGTCACTCCGGTGCAGGTCGAGTCCTTCTCCCTCAGGCAGCAGGGCCTCAGAGCAGCGGAGTAGTAGTCCTTCTTGCAGAGCAGCATAGCAGACCTTCGGCGTCTTCCACAGGTCCAGTCGTGTACTCAAGAGTTGGGTAAGAATGTCCACTATTTATGCCTAGAGCCCACATTGAAGTAGGAAAATGTTCTGGAGGTTTCCACTCTCAGAGGCATTTGGAATTCCCTGCCTCCCTGCCCTGGCCCCAGCTTGTCTGGGGGCACAAAAGACATGTGTTAAACTCTTTGGGAGTGTGCTCAGGCAGAGGTTTTGTGATGTGCAAGTGTGGTAGATGACAGCTCCTCCCCCTCATCAAGTCAGAGATGACCCATCCTGCCAACATCTATCCCCCCTTTGTCTTACTGTCTGGGAGCAATGAACACTGCCAGCTACACCTAGTCATGTGAACCAGGATGCAGGCTGCATGCACCAAGAGGTCAGGAAAAGAAAATGCCAACTTTCTAAAAGTGCCATTTTCAGGACTCTGACTTAAAAACCGACTCTTACCATTAAAGAGGGTTTAAAATTACAATTCTTTAGACACCAAACAACATTCCTACCTGCTCCCAATTAAAAGTTATCACTTATTAAATGAAATCGGCTAACCCATTGTTATGGGGTAGACCACGCAGTATTGAGGAGTCTTTCACTACCAGGACATGTAAAATGTAAAAGAACATATCCAACTTTTTAAATGCACTGCACCCTGCCCTGTGGACTATGGAGGGCCTACCCTAGGGATGACTTATGTGTTTTCAAAAGGGAAAATTAGGACTAGCAAAAGGTTAATTTTGCCAGGTCTAAATTGTAGCCTAAAACTATAAACACAGGCTGCAATGACTGGCCTGAGAAATGTTTAAAAGGCTACTAAAGTGGTTGGCACAATATGTGCCCAGGCCCACTAGCAGTATTTAATTTACAGGCCCTGGGTACATGTAGTACCACTTAACAAAGGACTTACAAGTAAATGGAATGTGCCAATTGGGTGTAAGTCAATGGTACCATGTGTAAAAGAGAGAGCACAAGCTCTGTAGCACTGGTAAGCAGTGGTAAAGTATGCAGAGTCCTAAAGTCAGCAAAAGAGAAGTAAGCAAAAATAGGAGGGTTGAAGGCAAAAAGTTGGGGGAAAAGGACATCAAGGATGTCAGATCCGACCCTTTGCAACATGAAGGCCGACATTCACTATCACTTTGCACCAGGTTTGTGTCAGAAAAGTGATACAAACAGGTGCAAAGTGTTGTATTAGGATTTCCTTTCTATAGCAAAAGTTTGACCTACTTTGCATTTAATGAGGCATACCAGTGGTGGTACATGCGTGTTTCCATCCAACCACCTATGGGTTTTGGTCAAATCCCTATATACTAACAATTGTGACAGGGATTTGCATCAAAAAAGTGTGCCTCTTCAAGGCAGGTGAAAAGTTGCGCGAAAAGGTTTTTTTTTTGCTGGGCAGGAGAAAGGCGCACCCCCCCCCCCCTCTGATGTCACTGAATAGTCAGTGCTGCCCTATTCACTGATGTGGTCAGAGTGTATCATTCTTTTACCTTTTGAAGAGAAGGGCATTTTCTATCTTTCACCTGAACAAGTAATGATGAGGCTGTGGTTTTCCTGTTTGGGGTCGCCCTCTCTGAGTGGAGTACCCGAACCAATGCTGGTTTCCTCCTAATTCAAAACTTTGATTTATTTCTTTTTTTCCTATTGATCAAATTCTCCTCACTAGTGCGGGCTGTGTATTTAGATAATTGAATGTTTCCCTATCTGCCTCATTTTTAAGGACGGCTTTCAATTGTTCAAAAACTAAATGTCTTTGTTCCATTTAATTTGATGCAGTTTTCTCTGTTAATAATGTTTCCTTGTCTTTACACCAACAACAGCTTAAAAAATGTAAACACAACAGAATGGTGCACATACATCAGGTCAGAAAATGACTTACATGTGCAGCTCATGGCTTTGATAGCCCTTTCTTTGGTCCTAGTTTTGCTATGGGTTATGGATCATGTAGTTATGTGCCATACAGTTTCTTTTTCATCTTCCTCGTGCCCAGTTGAGGAATGGGGACAACCTTTCCACTCAGTACCCCATTATGGTGATTGTAATACAACAAATATATTGAATGCCATTCCTGATACATGTTTCGCTCATTTTGGAGCTCCTCATGGGAATGTAGCACAACTGGTCTGAAAGCAGTTCAAGTTTCAATCTGGCACAAACTAGTGTGAATACCTGTCCAATGACAGCCTCTCTGCATGGCATAATCTTCCCATGGTGCACTGCAGCCTTTCACCCAATGAAGCCACCATGGAAAACCTAAACACAACAGAATGGTGCACATGCACACACGACCAGCAATTCACTTACTTTTGCAATTCGTGACTTGAATAGACTCTCCTTTGTTTCTACATTTGCTTTGGATTATGGACCATGTAGTTACCTGTCATATAGCTCATCCTCCACACAGCTTCAATATATACATTCTTTTGACTCAGTAGCCCATGCCAAGGCCTTATGATAATTGTAGCACAGCAAGTATATTGAGTGCAAATCAATTCATATACCTATTCACTTTTTTGGAGCTCCTCAAAGGAATTGTCAGGGGTATCAGGAATGGACAGAAACATTGTCAGATAATAATGAGACACAGCGGTGGATGGTAGAGAATGGTTCGGGGGTCAGGGGAAGGTGGGGGAGTTAGGAAAGAAACAAAAATAAAATAATACTTACCTGGGGTCGCCATCGCCAGCCGCCGCCTCCCCTTCAAGCAGGAACCAGGAAGAACACAGCCTCTCAGAATCCCCTGACCAATCACAACGCAGCGTTGTGGTTGGTCTGAGCGCCGTGGTTCGGCGCTCAGACAGGGGCTTGGAGGCTGGCCATGTTCTCCACCTAGGCTGTACAGCCTGTGGAGAACGTGCACAGTACGTATGGTGGTTTGGCCGGCCTGAGACGGCCGGCCAAACCCTCACGCGCACTTAAGGTGCAACCACCACTTCTCCTCCCTCAACGGACGTCAGGGGAGCCAGCCTAGCCCCACGCAAACAACCTGGCTGGCTGCAATGCAACGGTAATACTAAAAATAAAATGATAACGTTTCGTTATTGTGATGTTCTATAATCATAGCTCGCGCCGCGGGGTGCGCCGCATGCTGCGTAATAAAGAGCGCACTCCGCGGGGCTGTGTTACTGGAGGACTGCCCCCGAGCGGGCACGCCCCTCCCTTTTATTAGCGCGCCCCGCCCGCCGACGGGAGCGCGTGTGCGTTACATCCGGCGGCGGCCGGCAACCACTAGACTGCTCATTACATCCCATCCCAACTCAGTCCTTTTCCTTCCGCGAGTGATTGGTTGCTCCCCCGCCTGACATGCGTATTCTCTCAGTCGGGAGCTGGGCCTGGGGTTCTCTCGTAGCTGGTATTTAGAGCATCCACCCCGGGTGGCACTGCTGGTCTCGGCTGGCTCCGAGCCACTTGGCGCCGGGTTGCTGCGGATGGTGATCAGCGGCTCCGATCCCGAGCACTCTGCTCCTGGTGTTGTGGGCATTGGTGTCGGCTCGGTCTCTCTCGAGGACTCCATTTGTTCAGTGTCGTCCCGACACTCTGGGTGATGGTTTCCTTCGGCCTCTAGGGTGACCCTGGGCTCCGGTATCTTCTTGAGCCAAGATACGTTCCTTGTTACTCGCTCGCCTCCCCTTGCCACCGTGACCATGGTACCTTTTACATCGACCACCGTCCAGTGGCCCGGCTCGTACCTAGTCCGAAACTTGCTGCCTGGCCTCCGGTCTTTTAGGAGTACCGAGTCTCCCCTGCGGATCTCTCGGAATACTGCTCCCCGGCTCTTGCTCACTGCCAGATTCTGCCTCCTTCTCCTCTCGGCCACTTCTTCCGCATGGTACGGGGCGGGGTCCATCCTGGGCAGACTGGGAGCCCGTTCCGGCGAACACCGTTAAACATCAGGGACCATGGCGTGCACTTCGTAGTGCTGTGCGGGGTTCCTCTGTACTCCCGAAGGAAGGACTGTAGATGTAGTTCTGGGTCTCCAGCTTCCAGGGCGGCGATGCGCAACGCTTTGTTGAGCGTTCTCATGAACCTCTCAGCCTCCCCATTGGCTTGGGGCCACTGGGGAGTGATGCGGCGATGTCTTATGCCATGTCTCTGCATGAGGTCACGGAACTCACCGCCTTGGAAAGGGGGCCCATTATCGCTCTTGATTTCTTCCGGGCACCCGAACATGGCGAACATCTTCTCCAATACAGGGCCCACTTGAGAGAACGCGGTAGAGCGGACTACCTCCACTAGAGGGTATTTCGAGTGACTGTCGATTATCACCAGCGTCACTCGCCCGTCGGGGAAACTCCCGAAGTCGATGCTCACTCTTTCCCATGGAGTCGTTCCATGTTCCTCGGTCTGTATTGGTGCCGGTCTCTCAGCTGCACTGGTCAGTTGGCATGCCGGGCATCTCTTCACGATTTCCTCAACTTGGGTCTCCAGCCCTGGAAACCAGACCTTCTCTCGCATTCGGGCCTTCATTCGTTCGACCCCTTGGTGTCCTCCGTGGGCTAGTTGTGTCGCCTGGTGTTGTAGAGGGGACGGTATCACTATCCTGGAACCTCTGAGCACGACCCCTCCTTGTGTAACGCTCAGTTCGTTCCTGACCCTCCACATCGTTAGGAGGCTCTCCTTCTCGGGGCCGGCCCAGTCATTAGCTGACTGCAGGAATTGAGTCCAGTGACCTCCTTGGACGGCTGTCCGTACCCTAGCCAGTACCTGGTCACTCTCCACGGCTGTGGCGATGTCTTCTAACGTCAGGGCTTTCGGGCATGTTGCTGTGGATAGCATGTTGAGGTGGCACTCCAGGTCGTCGGTTCCCGCTTCTTCGTCTTGGTCCTGGAGTGGGGCTGGGTACCTCGAGAGGAAGTCAGCGGGATTCTTGGCGCCGGGCGGTAGATCACTTCCATCTCGTATTGTTGTAGCCCGATGGCCCATCGTTCAATCCTCGGGGAGGGTGTGGTGCCGACCCTCGAAATAGTGGCACCAGTGGCTGGTGATCCGTCACCATTCTGAAGGGTTGGCCACAGATGTACAGGTGGAAGTGCCGGCAGGCCCACCGGATGGCCAGGGCTTCCCTTTCAATTTGTGCATACCGTCTCTCCGTGGGTGAGAGCGCCTTGCTGGCGTATGCCAGTGCTGCCCACCTGCCAGGTTCTTGTTCTTGGGTGAGTACTGCTCCTAGTCCCACCGGGCTGGCGTCAACGAGTATCTCTGTTTGTTTGGTCGGATCAAAGTATACTAGAGTGGTGTGATCCAAAAGAGCCATTTTGATGCTCTGGAATGCTGTTTCCTCCAGGACTCCCCACTTCCACATGGCGTCTGCTCTGGTGAGGTTGCGGAGTGGTTCGGCTATGGTGGCCAGGTCGGGGATGAACCGGCCACAGTATGTGGCCATTCCTAGAAAACTTCGCACCTCGGATACTGTTGCAGGGGCTGGGGCGTCCTTGATCGCCTGGGATTTCCGCGGGTCTACTTGGATCCCTTCCTGGTTAAATAGGTATCCGAAGAATTCTATTTGTTTCTGAAACAGGAGGCACTTTTCTTTGTGTAGCGTGACGCCGTGATCTTGTAGCCGCTTCAGCGTTGCCCTGAGGTGCCGGTAGTGGTCGTCCGCAGTTTCCGAGTGGATAAGGATGTCGTCACTCACGTTCAACACTCCGGGTAGGCCTGTTAGGATCTCTCTTACCGCGTCCTGAAACACCTCCGCTGCGGACGATATTCCAAAATTGAGGCGCTTGTATCTCCGCAGCCCCAGGTGGGTACTGAACGTAGTTATGTATCGACTCTCTTTGGCGAGGACAAGCTGGTGATATCCTGCGTTCAAGTCTAGTTTTGAAAACCAGCGAGATCCATTGACGTCGGCCACAATGTCGTCCATCGTTGGCGTGATGTGACGTTCTCGCTTTATGGCCTTGTTGGGGAGGCGCATGTCTATACACAGCCTGATTTTCCCTGGCTGTCTGGGTTTCTCGGCAATCACCATGGGAGACACCCATGGTGTAGGTCCTGAGACTTTCTCGATGACCCCCTGGTCCTCCAACTTTTGTAGCTCTTGTTCCACAAGGGGTCTGAGGTGGAAGGGTATTCTCCTGTGTCGTAGTGCCGTTGGTGGAACAGATGGGTCAATGTGGAGCTGGACTGGTGCTCTCTTGATCCGGCCCAGTCCTTGGAATAGATTTGCGAACTGGTCTAACAGCTCTTTGGTCTGGTTGGCTTGTACACTCCTTGCGAACATTACTAGTTTGAGGTCTTCTGCCGCGTGGCTGCTCAACAGGGTGTCGGCCTCCTGGTTGATCACGTGGATTTCGGCCATGATCTCGTTCTCCTCTGACCGTATGGGTACTGTCATCTTGTCTCGGACTGGTAGGGGTGTGTCGCTTCCATACGCAAATATTCTGGTTTTGGATGGTTTTAGCTCGGGCTTGGGTTTCAGCTGATTATATTGTTGGATGCCCATTACGTTTACTGACGCGCCAGTGTCAATTACTGCGCGCACTTCTGACCCCGCAATCTTCACCGTGCACGTGGGCTGGGGCCTTCTTACGCTTCTTCAGTGCTTGCGTGAATGATACTAGATAGGTTTCACCGTCGTCTTCCTCGGTGGATGAGCCTTCGGCTTGGTATGTTGTTCGGTCGCCCTTTTGCCGCCCTTGTGATGACGACAGTGACAGGTGTGACAGTTGTCTCACCAGCTTGCGTCCTGGCTTGGCTCCTCTTCTCTCCCTCCTCTGGTCTCTTCTCCGGCACACCGATGCGAAGTGGTTTGGTATCCCACAGTTGGTGCACGTCTTCCCTTGTGCGGGGCACTTGTGGGGTGGGTGTTCTTCATGCCCACAGTATCCGCACTGACCTCTCGGGGTCTGGGGCGGGTGGTCCCGAGGCCTGCTCCTCCTGTCCCGCGTGGTGATGGCGTCGGTTCTCTCCATCTTGACGGTTGCGCTCTTCTCAGTTGTGCGTGTCAACGCTAGGTCCATTTCTTCCGCTCGGGCGGCTGATAAGTCGTGTGATCGGGCCATGATCAGGATATCGTTCAGGGGATGTCAGGCTGCCGCAGAATGAGTCCTCTCAAAATCTTGCTGCGTACCCCTTGGATTAGCTGGGCCCGAATCTCCTCTGCCGCTCGTTCATCGGCGAGATGGGTACTTGCTAGCTCTCTCAGCCTTGCGTGGAACGCATCAATCGATTCCCCTTCGCGTTGTCTCGCCTGCCGCAGTTTGAATCGTTCATAGTCTCTGTTTAGTTGGGGATCGAAGTGCGCATTGAGCGCGGTCACCGCTGCATCGTAATCCGCCGGGCCTCCCGTCCTCGGGAGGTGTTTGAATAGAGTGTATACCTCTTCGCCGGCATAGTGGAGTAGGAGCGAGCGCTTGACGGCTCCTTCCGTTTCCCTTGTGGCTATGAAATAATTTTCGAGGCGGCCCAGCCACGTTCTCCATCGTGGGGATGCAGTTGTAGGGTCCGCTGCCTCGCTGAATGGGGGCAGAACTCCTGTGGGTGCATGCTGGGTGACGACACGTATCTGTGCCTGCGCCTGTTGGTTGTCTGGGTTATCACTCATCCTTGTCTTAGGGGGTTACGCGCCATTGGCTCTTGCGTCCGCCCTCCTTTCCGTCGCGTTTTACTCTCCCCCTTGGTTGTTCCTTGTTAGGGTGTGCTGTGTCGTCGAGCCCTCTCTTGCTCCCATGTGGCGCTATGACAGAGCGTGGGGTCCCTGTAGGGCGGCTGGGGGCGGCAATGTCGCTTGGGGCCTGCACAGCGAGGTTGTTGGGCCAGCGTGGGCCAGACGATGGCAGGGGCGCTATCCGGGCGTGTTCACTGCTTGGGGCCCCTGGGTGCGTGCCTTACCGATGGTTGCAGGCCGTGGGTGTGCTCTCTGTTGCAGGCGTAGGGTTGTGGGGCCTCGATGGGGTTGCTGCGTTGTTGGGCCGGGTAGTGCCCTCAGGCAGTCGGCGCTCACGTGTGGGGGCGTGGGCGTCGTCCGACCCTCGTCGCCAGTGTGATGTTCTATAATCATAGCGCGCGCCGCGGGGTGCGCCGCATGCTGCGTAATAAAGAGCGCACTCCGCGGGGCTGTGTTACTGGAGGACTGCCCCCGAGCGGGCACGCCCCTCCCTTTTATTAGCGCGCCCCGCCCGCCGACGGGAGCGTGTGTGCGTTACATCCGGCGGCGGCCGGCAACCACTAACTGCTCATTACATCTATTATCATTTGAATTTTCGTTTGCACTGCCTTAAAGCAGTGGGGCGACGCTCCTTGGTCTCAACGGAGGAGCCGCACCTGAGAGACACTTCAATATAGAAAACAATCTTCCCCTGGTTTTGTGATATTCAGATTAATGCGGAGAAAGACCTTCTCTTACAAGGACGGTTGCAAACCTGTTGGCCACGGATGATATTACTGGCGTTTTAATTAACATTTATCGCAGTGAACATTTTATTTATGTATTTATTTAACAACATTTCAGTCAGAAGCGTTTCACACAAAAGCCATGTCGACTCTATACAGAACAGTGATAGTGAGGTGGGTAACATAAAACCCAGAAAGCAACAGTTGGAGTGATCAATTACACAGGATGTGTGGTAATCTCTGTTGAGTGATTTCCACATAGAAGGACTCCCTGTTCTTCAAACACACAATAATAACTCACATGATGTTGGATGACAGCCTGAGCAGAATCCATTGTTTCTGCGTCCAGGACAACTTTGCCATATCTCAGGATTTATAAGTTCTGCCCAATGAAACAAATTAGGAAAAAAATCTTACTTTTTTGCTAGTGTATTGAAATATTATAAGTGATAGGTGGTCCTCATGTGGAAATGGAGCAAATGTTTGGAATGTTTATACATGAGTGAATCGTCCCCAGGCCAATATTCACCTCTTCTGTACCCACCTGCCTTTGCAATGCCACTAACCACTCTGCAAGCACTACCTGTGTGCTGATTTGGAAAAGCTTAAACAATCCAAATAATTTCCATATTTTCTCAGATCGAAAAAAAGGAATGATTTTGCGTCCATTTTGTAAAACCTCATACTGACATTCTATTAAAAAGTGATGGATAAAAACTGGCTGGTGTGTCAAATAAATCTGTACATTCAGAGTTGTTTTATAAGCTGGTTCCAAGAGTATGTGGACAAAATGTATTTTCTTTGAGTGCAGCTGGCCAAAATGTAAGAAATACTGGAATGGCATGCAGTGGGTGAAAGGATGCACATGTTTTCTGTCAGCATTTATAGATAAATCGTGGTTCTTGAAGTTATTACACAGCTCCGTGTGTTTCTGGGCATATGATAGCGCACGAGATTTATCATTGTGATACCTCTACTCTGATCCAGAGTGATACACATAGCCTGTCATTATTATGTGGCATTTTGAATGAACTTTAAAACACGTTAACAAAGGACAGACAGGAAAGAGAGTAGGGCTCTACAATTTATTTGATTAATATTAGTTGTTTAAATGATGATGTACAGCTGTGTTAAAAGTTAAATATTATTTTTAAGGATATATCTATCCCAAAGCACTATAAGTTATTAGCATGCAATATATTTTTATCTCTCTTCTAATGTTATGAGGGTGTTTTATCTTGGTGTATTATATCTTTTTGTACAAGGATATTCCCACAGGATTAAGTCTCAGGAATCAGAAACATTATGCGGCAGGTTGCACAGAAGAAGCTGGCATGATTCAGAGAAGCCCTTGTCCCTCCATGCAGTTCCTGCTGCTCACAGGGTCTGGTTTAAGTGGTGACACCCCTCCCACATAAGGCTTGACATTGTGCTTTTAATGATTGGAGAAATTGTAGCTGATCGTGGACTTAAGGGTGGTGTTAGCCCTATGGTCATGTGGAGAATCAGTGAGTTTATCTTGAAAGCATTAACTCGAATTATACAAAAAAAAATTTAAACTTTATTTTTCAGTTTATACATATCTATCCATTACAGTAGCCACGCTGCAATATTATAAAATATACCACTTGAGAAAACGTCTTACATATTAAAAGAGAGAACAAACAGAGAGACATTCCCAAAGCCAGTATACAAAACATTGTAGTCAAATGTCAGTTGGGTAAGCATACATATAACATAATCTGTTCACTTTGAATCGGGTTAGCTTAACAGGAACCATCTGGCATTAACATATTTCACACCCATATTGCGTGTCCGAATTCTCTAGAGGTCCCTATTAGATTGGGGAGTGCGTGTGACTTGCCTCTCGCTATGGGTTCAGCCCTCCCCTCTGTCTTCCCTTGCTTCCCTCTCCGCTTCATCTGCAGCCCTGCGTCTAAGGTATGCCTGGTATCGTACCCAAATATCTCGCGGTCTGCAGTTTATCGGCCGAATAGCGTTATAGTTCTCAGACTGTGTATTGCAGTATGACAGATCAGTGAACCACTCTGCTAATGTAGGTAGTGGTCCCTTCATCCAACGCATGGCTACTCTTCTTTTAGCAAGTAATATGCCAAGTGCATCCAATCTGCGGGATGCCTGGGGCACTACTTTGTCTTATCCTAGAAGGGCTAAGGGTGGAATAGTTAAAAGTGTTTCTGATGTGTCTGATGTGTCCTGTAGTGCTCTGGTCACAGCCGCCCAAAAAGCACGAACCCCAGGACAATCCCACGCTATATGAGTAAAGTGGGCGCCTCCCATCCCACATCTCATACAACTGTCGTCCTCCCTCAGTCCATATTTGTGCAGTCGTGCAGGGGTGTAATAGACTCTGTGGAGATATTTGAAGTGTATTAAGCGGTGTCTGCCATTTTGCGAGACAGACTTTGTGATCAAACAGCAGAATGACCACTGTTCCTCCCATATGACGATACCCAGATCCTCCTGCCATTCCATACATGATTTTGCCTGGTTGGGGTTGCGTTCAGATCTTGTGATTGTATATAACATAGAAATACCGCTCTGCGGGGACTGGGTATGTAAGAGGTATGTCAGTATCGCAGACTCCTGAGGTTCTGCCATATTTTCTCTCAGCTTGGCACACAGCGCCTATCTAACTCGGTAGTAATGATGTCTAGTAAGTGGCGGTGACTCAGGTGCCCCTGTCTGGGTCTGTTCCCAAGATCGGACCTCTGCGTTTATGAAGAGATCCCCCATGTTTTTTATGTTTAGTGTATGAAGTGCCTGTACTACTGCCTTATCTTCTCTCAAGGAAAACCAGCCACACCATTCTACTGGTATTTTAGAGGAGTAAAGATATATAATTTTCTGCATATTTGCAGTCTTATGCAATTGATGTCTGGTAATCCCCACAGGGTCGAAGACATGGTATCCCCTCTGCGGCTTGGAGAGCAAGTATTGTGGGAGAATAACTGGGCTCACTTCTTCTCTTTCTAGATACAAGTGTGGCAAATAGGGAGGGCCATGTAGCCAGGAATGCACATGGATTCGTTGTGCAGCACTGTAGTAAATGTCAAGGTTTGGGGCGTTAAGTCAACCTGCAGAGTAAGGTCGTACAAGTGTTGCCCATAGCATCCTGGGCTGCTTACCTGCCCAGGCCAACCTGATTAATAAAGTACGAAGGGTGTGAAATAGCGACTTTCGTAGTAGGATTGGTATATTAAGAAAAAAAAAAAGAAAGCGCAGCAACACTATCATTTTCATGAGTGCAATGCGCCCCAACAATGATAGTGGCAGCTTAATCCACCACTCTATGATGTCCGTGAGACGTTGTACTGCCCTACCATAAGTTTCACGGACAACCACCCCTGGATCTGTGTGCACCTGGACCCCGATGTATCGCACTAGTTCTGTAGTCTACGTTAAGGGGTAGTCCATCTGCACCGGGGTAGTGGCAGAGGTCAGTGGGAATATAAGTGATTTATTCCAGTTGATGCGCAGTCCAGAGTGGCTGCCAAATCTCTCTACTTCTTGAGCATTGGAGTTAAATTATGGTCAGGATTTCTCACATATAATAAAGTGTCGTCTGCATATGCTGATATTAGTAAATTGTATTGTGGAAATCGAATGCCACGATGTGCATGGTATTCCCGCATTGCACATGCCAAAGGTTCAGCTACCAGTGCATATAGTAATGTGGAGGGTGGGCAACCTTGTCTGGTACCCCTTGTAATTGCTATTGGGGCGGATAGAATGCCGTTCACTCGCACTCTCACTACTGGGTTCGCGTATAGTACTTCCACGAATTTTATGAATACCTCTCCAACTCCCACCTGTCTCAGCACCGCAGATAGAAAGCTCCACTCAACTGAATCGAATGCCTTTTCTGTGTCGAGGAAGATAGCCGCCGCACGAACAGCAGGATCTATTCAGTTAACAGTGCAGAATAAGTTGTACAAATTACTTGCTAGGGAGTGACCAGGGACAAATCCAGGTTGCTCTGGGCCACCAGACCCGGAAGCAGTGGGGAAAGCCTATTCGCCAACATTTTTGCAAAGATTTTCGTATCAGCATTAAGTAGCAACAGTGGTCTATATGATAAACACTGTGTGGGTTCCTTGCCAGGTTTCAATAGTGTAACCAAGATAGCTTTGCACATTGTCGGGGGCATTGCTCCGTCTCTAGTCATTTCCTCAAAGAGATTGACCAGGTGGGGAACTAACCGATCTTGGAGCGCCTTGTAAAAGGCCACTGTCAGGCCGTCCGATCCCGGCGCTTTATCACTTTGCATTTCTTTTAACGCTGTAGCAATTTCAGTGGGGCAAAGGGGGGCCATTAGTCATTCCCAATGGGAGTCAGTCAACCATTTAATGGCAATGTGTGCTAAGTACTCCTCAGTTGATTAGTCTGCTTTAAGACCTTGCGAGGTATATCACTTTGCGTAATAAGCGCAAAAAAGTTCCGCAATTTGTTGAGCCCTCCATACCTGTGCGCCGCTGCCGTCCTGTAATGTCAACACTTCACTGTCCCCCCTCGGAGGCTGGGTCAGCACAGCTAATGTAGCACTGGCTCTCTCCCCTTCTCCGTACACCCTTGCAATGGCATATTTCCCCAAATGAATCATTTCTGATTGTGCTAACTCATTATATTCATCTATCTTCCCTCTTATCTGCTCCAACCTATCGGGCTCAGACGTTCTTTGCGTGTCTCGTTCCAGCGTAGCTAGCTCTTTTTCAAGTTTTAGCATTCTATCCCTTATAGACCGGAGTACCCCAGCGTGCTTCGAAATTGTCACCCCACGAATATAGGCCTTGAAGGCCTCCCGGATGGTGGCCATACGAGCTACACTCCCAATGTTATTTGGGAAATATTTGTCTATTGTTTGTGCTAGCTCCTCACGGAACGCTGCATCCAACAGTGAGTATTGTGGAAATCGCTAGGCAAGGAACCTGGGTTGCAAGCCCTCGGGCCAATATTAGCTTAACAGGAGAATGATCGGAAAATGTGCGTGGTAGATGTGTGCACTCGTGTATGAAGGGGAGTAGACTTCTCGAAATGAGCCAGTAATCTATGCGTGTGTATGTCATACATCGAGGAGTAATGGGTATATTCCCTACCTTGAGGTGATAGGTGGCGCCAGACGTCTATCAATCTGCCTGACTTGGCAAGCGCGGCAAGCGCTTTCTCTGCAGCAGATGGCCTTCTAGAGGGCCCCCTGGATCTATCGAGGTCAGGCGATTGAACACAGTTAAAATCCCCTCCCCACAACTGTGGTATATTCGCTTACGGAGCAGGTTTTCTGTGCAGAGATCGGTAGAATTGGGGATTGTCATCGTTTTTTGCCATAGACACCCACTAAAAGCACATCAACAATTTTGCATTGGTCATTCAACCCCCTGACATTCCATGTCAAAAAACGTATAGAGGCTCCACTCAGATTTGGCGGGGCCCTATGTACGTTATTTGCACTCAGTGTACTTCTCTTGGGTTATAGAATCAAGCATTAAATACGTTTTCAATCCAGGTATCTCTATATGGCTACTTGGGACAAATAAACCACCCTCCCCCACCAACGCCATGACTCCCACCATGTAGCATAGCAACTGAACCCCTCCCTCAATGTACCCCCCCAATAGACCCAGAACTGTGTGTATTACACGCAGGGGCGGTGAGTACCCCTGAGTTGTACTCCAGCTCTTGTGTTCTTATGACCGACTACTACTATATATAGTACATCCATCTTAAGTAACAAATACTAAACGTGTTAGGTTATAGGTGCTAGTCCTATTTTGCAAAAGACTCAGTAAATATACATGTTTCTTTACTCCCCTAACAGTACATCTGTCGGGGATACTTTGTCGGGATACTTTGTCATATCTTTAACCTTACAACCATTAGTAACGGCGGCTCTTAAGAATTCGGGGCAGACCATTTGGATATGTGTAAATTTTGACTTTACCGTCTATTGTCACTCTGAGTCATGCAGGATAGAGCATGGCGTATTCTATGTTGAACTCCCTTAGTTTCCTCTTCGGTGGTGCATATTGTTTCCGCGCTTCCTGTACCTATAGTGTAAAATCTGGGTAGATGGATAGTTCAGAGCCCTCATATCGAAGTGTTCAAAGCTCTCTAGCTCGTCGTAGTGCCATGTCCCTGTCTCTATAGCTCAGGAGATGGGCTATTATTGGGCGGGGGCACCAGGGGCCAGCCGGGGAGCCAGCAAGTGATGTGCACGCTCAACTATGAATACGGGCAAGAAGGTGTCGCGGCCCAGCACATTGATGAGTAGCTGTTCCATGAATTGCTCCATGATCCCAGTGGCAGTGGATTCGGGCAGCCCTACTATGCGCAAATTATTGCATCTCAACCGTGTGTCTAAGTCCTCTGCCTTATTCTGCAGTGTTGTCATCAGTGCCTCCATTCGCTTCTGTGCCCCAGTAGTCTTAGCTTGTAAGTCTTCGGCCTCTGACACTCTTCTTTCCACCATGTCTATTCTTTCTACTTGTTTGTCCATTTGTTCTGACATGCGGTCCATGCGGTATGTGAGGGAGTCAATTTTACCATCTATAGTAGTGAGACTTTACTGCATAGTGGTGAGTATTGCCCGCAAATCCCCCCCTAGGTTGGTATTCTGGGCCCCTTGCTCCCCAGACTGCGCCTCTGTTTCGGCATCTCTGGCCCTGGTGGATTTACTTTGCTCAAACTGCAACTTGGGTTGCAGTTTATCATGTTTCCCCATTGTATTGCTGATAGTGCACACTATAGGTAGCACAAGGCACCAGAAGATTCTTGCAGCGTGTTTTTGATACGCTTATGGTGCTCCTCTGATGTGCCCTGCCCTGGATGCAATGTACTTAATGCGGCGCTATGCTTGAGGCAGCTGAGCAATCTGTAGCATTTCTGTGGGCTCTATCTGCACCTCCATACCTAATGTATATGGCACATCCTCATCATGCACAGACCTGTACCAGCTAGGACGCTCTCATGCAGCACAGCCGCTGTCTTCTCCTCACCTGTGTCTGCCCCTCCAGTCCAACAGGGAGTCAGCGGGGAGCCAGCTCGCAGCTACAGCACGGATCCCTCAGATGGGTTGCCACGCACACAAAGCAGCCACCCAAACGGAGCAGCCAGCGCCCCCAGCTCTCGAAGTGCACCCTCCTGGGTATAATTACCCACAGCCACGATCCGAGGCAGATACAGGCCCTCGGCGAATACACGTGGGCGGACTCCGGTAGTCTCCCCACTCGGGGCTTATGCCACGCCCAGCAAGGCAAGCGCCGCCGCCGAGTCAAACCAGTCACACCTCAAGCCACCAGCCCGCTTCTTCCAGGTATGAGCGCTCGCGGCCGCGCGTCGAGGCAGTCAACGGCTCCGGGAAAGCACCACTCCGGTAGTCTCCGCACTCCGGGCCGGGGTCCCACTCAGCGAGGTAGGCCGCATCCACTCCAGCAGCACTCAATGGCGTAGATCAGCCCAGGATAGGTCAACAGACATGGCGAAGGCAACGCAGGATAGCAGAATGTCAGCGCTATCTTGTTCATAGGCTGTTGCACCTTATATTGCTGTGGATTTCGCTAATTCCTGTGATATTAATATATCGGTCTCTGGAGCTTACTCAGGCTGCAGCCAACTTTGAGCCAGGCAAACTCCGCCCCCAACTCGAATTATACAATTCACAAGTTCTTATAAGCACAATTATCCCGAGTTTGGAATGCTTTGATAGTCAGTCAAACATGTTGAGTCTTTGATAATGACTCATTTTTTCTTACAGTAAATTCACCCACTTCCTTTCAATATTTGGGGGCATCGTTGCCATTGCTCTATTCACTACTCTCCCCTTTTTGATGGCCAGGTGTTGCCCAAATGTGATTTGTTTTTTCTTTATCAAGCCTCACCCCACTCCTGTTAATCAAACTTGCATTGTTCCTTTTTCTCGCTGCTTGCCTAGTCCCACTTTCAAGGCTCAATTTAGGTACCTGTCACTAGTTTAAACTTTCATCTACACCCCTAATACTCACATACCCATGTACATTCTGTAGAAAATTGTCCTGATGTTTCCCATATTTGACATTTTGGCTCTGAGGTTTTGGACCCCTAAGGTGACATTAGGCATGCTAAAAATGCCACGACCACAGTAAATTGTGTGCAAAATATAATTTGCTTTCAGTACCAATGTGCCCCTGCTATACTAGCCCTGACCTGACATGATGTCAGGAAATTAGAATGACACTGAGAGGTGTATAATTTTGGTAACTATCATATGTTACTGTAGAAATACAGACCACACTTTCACTTTGTGAGAATTGTTACACTAGAAACTAAATCTCACAAGGCTTCAGCAACATTATACTCTAGGAAATATAGGAGGGTTTTGAGTGGGGATTGGTGAAGGATACAGTGACTTGCCTCTACCAATGGAAAGCAAGGATGTTTTCCAAACTTTTCCACCGCGGACACTTTTCCTCAGATCAAAATTTTGAATTGTAAGATAACTAACAACTTACCAGCTATGCACTATGCCCATTTACTTTCAGTAGAAAGTTGGAAGAGCTATTTCTAACTTATGCTTGGATTTCCGTCCCCAGGAGTAGGTCCAGGTCTGAGGAATCCTATTTTCACATTCGGTCTTCAAAGATATTGATGCCTGAGTCTGTTGTGAACAATATACTTTGCCTCCCATTCTTCCATTCTTTATTCTAGGAGAAGACCCTTCGTAACTAGAGGTTTGTTGTTAGCCAGGAGAGGATTCCTAGTTAAAAGGACGTCATGGGTAACTGACTGGATGGTTTACCAGCTGTGAGGGAAAGAATCAGTATGCTGTAGACTGGTCTGTAGTGCTTTAGGTCTTATTTCTCTCGGTTTGACTGTTTACAGTTGGAGAATGAGAAAGCTTGTGGCTTCTAAGAATCACAGTGAATTAGCACTCTGAGAGAGCTCTGTGGACCTGGTTCCAGTGGATGGGCTTGCCCTAACACGATTCATCAGGCGGCCTGGTCACTAGGAACATGACTTGAAGTCCTCCTGTAGGTCTGTAGCATTTTCGTGGCAACAATGAGGATGGACCTTATTTGCAGAGTGTCGTAGGTGGAACTTTGAATACCGATTTTACTTTCAGGCTCTATTCCCATGCTCCCACTCGAAGCCCTCTCCCTTCTGCTTCCCGCCTCGCGCTGACCCCGCCTAGCAAAGTCCTTCCTTTAACTCAGCTTACTGTCACGCTCGTTCTTCCCTTCCTTTCACATGTTTACTTTTCAGGCCCTTTTCGTCCTCCCTTTTCAGGCTCTTTTCCCTCCCTCTAACTTTGTTAGCTTTTCAGTCTCGCTTTCTCCATTTAACCGCTTTTACTTTCATGCTCTTTTTCCCTCTCCTAACTCATGCTTTGTCGCTTTTTCCTCGCAGGCTCTTTTACGCGCTCCCACTCAAAACCCTCTCCCTCCTACTTGCCGCCTACCGCTGACCCCGCACAGTGCCTCATCCCCCTTCCCGGTAACCTACTTAACGGAGGCCACAGAGAGGCCACGCCGACAGTGCGCCGAAGGCGTGCCAAAGGAAAGCCTGCTGCCCCGTCCGCATTTCGACTGCACCAAGTGCTCAGACCCCTGGCCCTCCTCTCATCTACAGATACACAAGCACTGAGCTTCTAGCCTTCAACCACAGACAGCGCAACAACAACTGAAAACTTGCCTCCCCATGAGCAACGGCAGGACCTTTCTCCTGCCAACACTGCCCATTCCACTGTAGCAGAGACTTCTCGATTCTGGAACCTTCACCTACCGCTGCCGCTACAGAGCAACTCCAGTGCCTGCTAATCAACACCCGGTCACTCCACAAGCACACCAGCCAGATCTGGGTTACCATCACCTCCCTCATGCCAGACATTGTCTTCCTCATGAAGACATGGCTCAACCTGGCATCAGCGCCCGACATTGCCACCGCCACACCCTATGGATACAGATTATTCACCGGGACCACACCAACAAGGTGGCGGAATAGCCATCCTCAAAGAATCCCTCAACTGGACAGCCACCGCCAGCACCTCCACACCCATCATGGAACACCTCAATTTCCAGATCTACATCAACTGTAAAACAATGGTCAGAGGCACTCTCGCCTACAGACCCCCCAGACCATGCCCTGCCTTTTACAAAGCAATTGTTGACTTCATCACCCCACTAGCCACCAACTCCAAAGACTTCTTCTTCCTTGGGGACCTCAGCTTCCACCTGGAAGACCCCAATGACACAAACACAACCAACCATTTTATTTTTTTTGTTTATGTCTTTATTGTTTATGTATGTGTGTGCATGTGTGTGTATGTATATATATATTCACTGAAAAAACCATAGGTTTCAGGCACGTTATAGTTAGAAATTAGCATTTAAAAAACCTTACAAATTCACTGAAAAAACCATAGGTTTTAGGGAAAGTTATAGTTAGTTGGACATTGCACTCGTACAAAACCCGTGAAATTCCCCTGTTATAGTTAGTTCAGCTAACTATAACTTATGCCCCCGCAATGCACTGCTGATGACGTCACATATTACATCACTCATGACATGGTCAGTGACATCACTGATGACATCACTGATGACATCACTGATGACATCTCAAATGACATCACAGGGCGCGTTTGCAGAGTGTTGCTGGGAGGGGGTGGAGCCTCGGCACGATCGCGTGTTTGTTTGTTTTTTGGAAGGGGGGCTGTGTGGCCCCTCTTCTTTTTACTTTTTTTGGGCCCTGGGGACCCCATCCCCCAGGGCCTGACCCCTTTTTTAAATAAAAAAAATAATAATTAACGGGAAGGGGGCCGCGTGGGCCCCCCTCCCCTGGCCAATTCCGGCCCGGGGACCCCATCCCCCGGGGCCTGGCCAAATATATTTTTTTTTTTATGGAGGGGGGCTGCGTGGCCCCCCTCCTGAGGCCTCTACTGGCCCCGGGGACCCCATCCCCGGGGCGGCCTTTATTTATTTATTTTTAAAATCTTTTAATTATGGGGAGGGGGGCCGCGTGGCCCCCTCCCGAGCCACTACTAGCCCCGGGGACCCCATCCCCGGGGCTGGCCCTCCGTTGGGGACCGTGGGGGTCCCCAATGCCCCCACGGTCCCGCCGGCTCCCCGCGTCCTGCGGGAGCCGGCATTGCTTTTCCACATGGGGAGCTGCTAAGATGCAGCTCCCCGTGTGGAAAGCAATCTGCTTGGTTTTGGAAGAGAGGCAGGTTTCCTGCTCTCTGTTCCAAAACCAAAGCAGTTTGCTATGACAGGACGGGAGCCGCGGAGGCTCCAGTCCTGTCATAGCACACTACAGTGTCCGGGGGTAGGCACCCTGGGACACTGCAGGAGCTGGCCCTGGGGGGTGGCGGTCCCCAGGGCCATCAAGGGCTCCAGGAGGGGGGCCGCGAGGCCCCCCTCCCTTCACATGCACAGCACCCGGGAGGTGGTGGTCCCGGGGGCTCGGGGGTCCGTTCCGGACCCCCAAATTAGCATTTTTTTTTAGTGCCCCGGGGAGGTGGCGGTTTCCGGGGCGTGTGGGGGGGCTCGAGCCCCCCCACACAGGTATATTATTTTTTTTAAAAGAAGCCCCGGGGGGGTGGCGGTCCCTTGGGCTGCGGGAGGGCTGAGAGCCCTCCCGCACCATTTTGTTGAGGCCCCCCATATAGTTATTAATAAACTCCCGCATGCCCCCGGGACTTGGCCCACCCAAGGGCCAATTAACCACGAAGCGCGGTTTTTGCCGATTTAAAAAAAAAATAAAAAAACATTTTGGCCCTGGGGATCCTTGTAGGACCCCCTGAGCAGGCCTAGGGGGTCAGGGTGTTTCTACCCTGCCCCCTTTTTGCGTTTTGCGCACTTTTTTTACTGCTTTCTTGTTCCTTGGTTCTACCGAGGAACAAGATGGCTGCCAACACTTCCTGGTTTGGAGTGTTGACAGCCAATTAGCATGCAGCTCGTGGTCGGGAGGGTGCGCGGATCCACCGCGGCCATAGATATCGAAACTTTTATTTTGGATTTTCTCAGCAACTACTGAACGGATTTACACCATTTTTAAAAAGGGTGCTTTCTGAACCAAGCACTACCTTTTTGCCAAATTTGGTGTAATTCCGTTCAGCAGATTTGGCTGTAGCCTTGCATAAAGTTTCCTATGGGAAATTGATTTTTCACTCTTATTTTTTAATTTCTCCGCAACTACTGAGACGAATTTACACCATTTAAAAAAAGGTCGCTTTCTGAACCAAGCGCTACCTTTTTGCAAAATTTGGTGTAATTCCGTTCAGCAGTTCGAGCTGTAGCCGTGGCTAAAATTTCCTATGGGAATTAACATGGAGAAAACACGTTTTGGGACCCCCCTTTTTCTCAGCCCCGCTTGATGAATCACCCCGAAACTTTCAAGACAGGAGCGGACCGGAGCGCCCCACTAGTTTTGAAAATTTCACGATGATTCGTCAAACGACGCCTAAAGTTATTGGGAATAGAATGTTACGGATTTCCTATGGATAATAGGTCCTAACTATAACTATCTACTGGCGACCGCCAGTAGATAATATATATATATATATATATATATATATATATATATATATATATATATATATATATATATATATATATATATATATATAATGTATTACTATGAATACATATACATATATATTTTCATATTATTAAATGTAAAATATTGAAAAATGATATAATGTAAAGTACATATTTTTATTAATTATATATATATGTGAATAGATAGATATTCATATTAATACATTTAAAATATAAACAAATAATATAATGTACAATAAATATTTGTGTTAATTGTGTTACACTATATCTATCTGCATATCATTACAAACACATTTATATGTGTGTGTGTTTATTTAAGTATACATGAATATATAGTATTAAATATTAGTATATTATATTTAATTTACATTATATTACATTTATATATTAAAATATTTAACATTTACTACTTTAAACTTTATTTATATAAAAATAAATCTATACTTTTAATTTTTAATAGACAGTGGTATAGTTATAGGTTATACGGCGCCTTAGAAACAATCGCACATATATCAGTTCAGGATAGTATTGAGTTACGGTGCTGTAAGGTGAGGAGAACCATCAACCTCCTCCAAAGTTGTGGCCAAAGCCAACATAGAAATACATCGAGTACTCGAGGACCAGACAGACTGATCTAGTTGCGGCTGCACTACGGCGCGTAGCGGGGTGCTTTTACTGAAAATTACGGATTTACTCACTTCGAAGCAAGGATACTAGACTCACCCGCAGTCTAAAGCGTGTGGGATGGAATTATCACCACATGGAAAGTTGCTACCAATGACATTGAAGCCTTGAGAAAGTTGTGGGACGATTTCCCAGTTTGTGCGACGAAACACGTGTTGGCTGATCAGAAAGAAAATAATAAAAGAAAGAGAAGATTTCTGAAACTATGTTTATAATTTGTTTATACTTGCATTGATATTTAATATCACTCTGCAGACGTGTGCTGAGGATTTTGTGAAAATCTATACTTTTGTTTATTTTTAGACTGTGTGATTGTCAACAATATTTTATTTTTGATATTTTTGTACTTACCATTATAAGTATAGGGACTCAATATTTAGGTAGACTATATTTTTGACACAATATTTGTGTCAAACGATGTTGTTTACTTCAATATTGTGTCAGTGATCCCCTTGCAGGCTGCCAACACCCCATATTCCCATCTAGAACCTGAAAACCATAACCACAATGATCAATAAAAGTCTGCAGTCCATGCTGAGCTTGGTTACTTCTCTGAAGGCAGGTGCTGAGGCCATAAGGGCCCTCAATAATGCATTTGTGACCAATGAGAAGTGAAGCGGAGATGTGAAAAAGTGGTACCCACATTGATTCCAAGACTCTGGCATAGCAGTCAGCTCTCTCCTACTTTCTTATTACTTACTGAGGCACCAGCTATGGAGCTCCGCCCCATCACCCATTCTATTTTCTCTGTGCAAATCATTGCTCTACAGGTGACACTTATGACCATTACCACACAGGGGCGTAACTCACCCCTGCAGGCCTTGCGGTTTAGGTGGGTCTCCACCACTTCAGCGGCCCCAATCCCTTCAGGGGGGGCTCCACTTCAACCAAGGACGAATGAATATTTGTAACACATGGGAGACTAGTTCTGCAGGGGGACACCATCATTTTGTGTAACGCAACTGTTAACACATAGACAAATGCATTATGGGACCTTAATGTGCAGCATGCCGAATATGAAGGTAAATAAAGAATGATCCTAGGCCATTGAGCGAAAAGATGGGAAAATGCAGACTGAAACTCCTCAATCTTCGAAAGTGTTGTGTTTTATAAAGTGTATGGCAAGGATGGCAGGAGGAGATGAAACGAGGCTGGGCTGCTAAATGCAGACTGCCCTGAGGTCCTCATTAAACATGGCAACACCTCTCCCCTTCATCCTGCTCATAGAGGAGTGTACTATGTAACAGGTCAGCGGTCCTGTTGTCCGGTGACGTAACCGGATACTGGTGTAGCACATCATCCGTGTGCCACCATGACTCATGGGGTTAATAAAAGGGGAGGAACCACAAGTGGTTCATCTCCCGAGATGACACCGGTTGTAGAGTGTGTTGTGTCCCCACGCAGTGCAGTGCGCGAGCCAGAGGTATTACTGTGCCCCTCTACACTGGCGACGAGGGGGTCGCAACCTGCGCTCCACTGACCTGCTCAACTGTTTCCCCGACGGTGTCCAGCGGAGCCCAGGCGTGGCGACCGCTCCGCGGAAGGAGCAGTGTCTGCGGTGCATCGCTGACACAGCGGGAGGCGGTATCCTGTTCCCGCCCGGCGCCGTGACAGATGAATCAGCCTTGGCGATGGCAGCGCAGTGAGTAACAACTGCCTCGCCGTGGGGGGAAAAGGCTGCGCAGGCCCGCCAGGCTGCGGAGGTGCGTCCCAAGTGCTCCTGGGTCGGCCCCACCCACGAGAAGGAGAGAGGAGTGTGACGCAGCTTGACCACTGAAGTGCTCAGTGGCACAGCTTTCACTGCCTGAGCCACCGGTAATAAAGCCCCGAGTCGGCATCAAGTAAAGGGCACAGCCCATAAAAGCAAGTGCAGAAACAAACAAAGGCAATTCAAGTGGACACTAGATTAGAGAAAGAAGAAAAAAAAATCAACAGAAAAAAATAATCACTCACATGGAATACCATCATTTCCAAGCAAGTACAACCCAATGTTGCCTGAGGAAAGAAAAAAACCACATATAAGAAGGGACAAGAGGGAAAACACTCACAAGCAGCACAAGGGAAACCGGCCAAACACAATACCAGATGCAGATGAAGCTCTAGCACCACCCCAACAAGGGGCACCTATACAGCACGCCCTCACAGGGGTACTACCACCATTTAGTGAGCTGGAAGACCCAGCAACCGCGTCCCAGTGGTGGAAGATATGGATAGAAAGGCTAAATAACTACTTTGTCGCGACAAGGGAGGCGGATGGAGCAGTTAAAAGGTCACTACTACTCCATTATGCCGGAGATGAGATCTTCAAGCTCTTCAAGCATCTGCCGAACACCGGTATTGCAACGGACTACGACGCAGCTGTTCAGGCATTGAATGCACACTTTGACCCACAGCTCAACCCAGACTTTGAGAGGTTCAAGCTGCACCAGGCACACCAACGGGAGGATGAGTCGATCAACGCGTTCTACACCCACCTGCGCGAGCTGGCCAGCACCTGCACAGCGAACAATCAGCCGAAGGAGATCAGAGCGCAGATCATCCAAGGGTGTTGAGACAAAGCGCTCAGAGGATTCATACTGCGCCAACCCGAAATAAGCTTAGAGAACATACTAATACTAGCGAGGACGCAGGACCTATCTGCCGCAAGAGCCAGTGAGATGGACCAAGCTCTCACAAGAGCCCAGGAAAGACCAGCAAAAGTCAAGACGGAGAGGGTCGACAACCTCAGCGCGAAGACAAACCGTGATACGTACCGGAAACAAAAACCACCAGGGACCAAAGCGAAGTGTGGCTATTGTGGGCGCAAGGGACACCCGGCAAGTGAATGTCCCGCCCAAGGCCGGACCTGTGCCGACTGTGGTATTCCTAACCACTTTGCAGTGGTGTGCCGGAAGAGACAACTAAGGACAGAGGCCACCATCCAGAGCGGTGCGTCAGTTGTCCATCACGAACATATTGCAATGTGAAGAACCAAAAGGGGCCAGGTGGGTACGCCAAGGGCAAGAGGACTCATCGGACAATGATGAAGTGGAAACATACCTTATATCATTCACGCAAGAACTCAAACACTGTCGGAGGCCCCAACCCACGTGCGTGGTCAAGATCACAGGGCCCGAAGTCAAGGCCATCATCGACACCGGGACCTCGGTCAACGTGATGGGTATCCAACAGTACCACCAGCTCAGGCTCAGGCCGCCACTCACAACATCCAAAACGAGAATATTTGCCTACGGAAGCCAAGCCCCGTAAGAGGGAAGATGTTAGTACCTGTCAAAGCGGAAGACCAAGAAGTAATGACGACGATCCACGTCATAGACCTTGAGCAGGAACATGCGTAAAACATTTCGTTAAACATTATTGAAGCACCTCAATACGAGGTGATTTTGGGCATGCCTTGGTTATGGCAACATAACCCCTCAATTGATTGGAAAACAAAAACGGTGATATTTCAGTCGGAGGAGTGTATCAAGCATTGTTTGCAGGAACCTTCTTCTCACACATTAGCACTCACACATATGTATCACATTGCCACCGCAGCAGAGAAAGAGGTGGTTTTACCCTCAGTCTATGACCCATATAGCAAAGATTTTAGCGAAGTACAGGCAGAAAGCCTCCCTCCTCACAGAGAATACGATTGCCAGATAGATCTGGTTGCAGGGGCCAAGATTCCTTTGTGTAGAGTCTATGCTTTGTCGGAGCCAGAAACCAGGCATCTAAGAGAGTACTTAGATCATTACCTGGACATAGGATTCATAAGGCCTTCCCGCTCTCCAGCAGCCTCGCCTCTTTTTTTATCTCTAAAGCTAATGGTGACCTGCGGACTTGCATAGACTATCGCATGTTGAATAAAAACACTATGAGAAACAGATACCCTCTTCCTCTCATGTCCGTGTTTTTTTAGATCAGGTGAGGGAGGCCACCATATACACCAAACTCGACCTTAGAGGGGCCTATCACCTGGTACAGATGAGAGAGGGGGATAAGTGGAAGACGGTGTTTAAAACGCGTTATTGTCTATTTGAGTATACTGTGATGCCATTTGGGCTATGTAAAGCCCCTGGGGCTAACTGGGAGACACCAGCCTGGTGACTGAGAGAATACACTATATCGGAAGGCCGTGTACATCCGATTATTAGACAGGATTGCCCTGTCTTTATTTATCACTTGGGAGCTGTATACAGCATCGTCTGCATTCAAAGTCATTTATTGGAGGAGTTCTCAGTCCCTTTAATATGCCCTACACATAGGAAAGGATAGAGACTCTCGAGCATCAGAACCCCAGTTATTCGAATATGATACTTCCGTTACCCACGAGGTCCATCTGGCATGGTGCCTACTGTAACCCAAATTGGTCATATTCAATAAAATTAGGGAACCTAATGACTACAGCACTAGTAGGATCACAGCTAGTATTCATTTAAACTAGCAAATACAGATTTAAGGATTAGGTTCTACCCTGTGAAAATACTTGCTTTATTACCAAAATAAGTATGCCGTTTCAGTGGAACCATCAATCTACTGTGTATACTGTGACGGAACCATGGCGAAGGCTCTGCCGAAACGAGAGTAGTGTGTCAACATACCGCCAGTTGTTTGACTATATTCAGTCTTCTTTACTGTGCATTATACACAGAACAATGTTGTCCAATCAAATGATGTGACACCAATGATGAAAAAGAGAATCAAACAATATTTAGATTGGATTGATGTATTAATAATGTATTCACTGCAAACTTGTGACAATGGTCGAAATCTTTTTTACATTTCTGCACATATGTAATGTTTTCTATGAAATTGTTTATATTAAAAAAAATGTTTTCTACCCCAAAAAAATATGTTGAATAAATAACTGGATAATATCAGTATATGCATCACTGTATATGTTTCTCTATTTAGAAGCTATTTCATAATTTCGGCACTAGATTTTCTCGCCCACGCTTGTATTTTTACCACCTTGCCGTGGCTTTTTTTTCTCAAATTGCTGTTCTCCTTGTTATTGGCAAGACTATCTTGTGTACAGGGGCCCCGTTCCTTTCAAAAGTTAATGCCCCTGCGGCATTCCAGTATTTTTTTAATGATGTGCTCAAGGAATATGTGGACAAGTTTGTGGTCGTTTACATAGACGACATATATATATCTATTCCATTAATCAGGAGGTGCATGCTAAACATGTTACCTTGATACTGCAAAGAATGCGGGAACATAGTTTGTTCTGTAAATTGAGCAAGTGTGAGTTCCATGTGGAAGAGGTTGAGTTCTTGGGAGTGATAGTGAGTCCATCCGGATTGAGCATGGCTGAGAGAAAGGTTCAAGCAGTCCAAGAGTGGCCAGTTCCTAAGAATGTAAGAGATGTGCAATGCTTTTTGGGCTTTGCCATTTATTACCACAGGTTCATCTCACACTTTTCATAAGTGGTATCTCCTATCACAAGGCTGCTAAGAAAGGGAATGCCCTTTTTCTGGAACGATGATGCTATGGAAGCCTTTAAGTACTTGAAAACTGCATTTACCACTGCACCAGTACTTAAACATCCACAAACGGAGATACCCTCCATAGTAGAGGCCGATGCTTCGGACATCGCAGTTGGGGCTGTTTTGTCGCAAAGAGATAGACAAACCGGACAGTTGCATCCAGTGGCCTTCTTATCCAGGAAGCTGAACGCTGCTGAGAGTAATTCCACAATCGCGGAAAAAGAACTATTGACCATCAAAAAAGCATTCCAAGAATGGAGACATTATCTGTGGGGGGCCCATCATCCAGTCACTTTGTACACTGATCATAGAAATCTTCAGTATATGAAATCGGCTAGACAGCTATCACAAAGACAAATGAGATGGATGCTGTTCTTCGCGGAATATGACTTTGTGGTAACATTCCATCCAGGTGCAGAAAACAGAAGAGTGGACACTCTGTCCCAACAAGAAGCCAATACTGGACCAAAGAAGGGACTCACAGAGGCGATCATTAGCCCAACCAAGGTTCTTTGTGCCATAAGATTGGAACAATTCCTGGAAGAGGTAAAAGGCATCGATCTATCACATTTTGGGAAAGATTGGCAGATCTGAACAACCATAGAGTGCTCAAACAAGGGTTGCCCTTCTATAAGAACAAACTGTACTTACCTTCAAAAGAACTCCGGTTAAAGGTGTTCAACTGGTGTCATGACTCTGTCCTTGTTGGCCATCCAGGCTGTTTAAAAACTAAACATTTACTACAGCGCCAGTTCTGGTGGAATACGTTATGAACAGATGTGACACAATGGGTGGCCCCTTGTGAGGTCTGTGCCAGAGCTAAGGTAGAACAAGCAAAGGCCTAAGGAAAGTTGATACCTATGCCCACACCTTCACAACCCTGGCAAAACATTAGCATGGATTTCATTCTTGGCCTGCCGTTGGATCAAGGATACACAGCCATTCTGGTGGTAGTAGATAGTCTTACCAAGATGGGACATTTCATACCTTGAAAGAATCTCCCCACAGCTGGGCAGACTGCTCAGTTCTTGCTGTCTCAAGTGGTTCGGTTACATGGACTCCCAAAGGTCATAGTGTCCGACAGAGGACCACAGTGTGAGAAGTTGGCCTAGTATATGCTGTCCACTAATTAAAGTGGGCACCTTGCACCAGTCCAAATAACCCTTATTGATGATTAGGTTAAAGACAACCTTTATAGAAAGCTATCCTAGTGGTAGCTGTGGAGAGCAGCCTTCAGGCTAAGTCTTGAAGGAATGTAAAGCAGCTTGTTTTACCAGTATATAACCTCTTGAATGACCAAATGAAAGGAGAACCACACCAGGTATATATAAAATATATGTATTTATTACTAAACACTCTCTACTAACCTCTTTATGAGATTAGAGAACAAGGCACACAATATTACAGTACTAGAACGACAGTAAATAGCACAATACACAGTGGGCTCCAGGGGAGACCAAACCATATACTAAGAAAGTGGTATAAGAACCCCGACTTGACTAGACACAGTGCCTAGAGCACGTAAAATCCCTGGGACCCCAAGGAACCACCCAAGGTAGTGACACAGGGGACCCACGGAGGACGGGTGCAGTGTGGGAACACAGACGCGAGCTCCGTACAACTCTATGGGAAAGTCGCGGTTGGAATTTTAGAGTTTAAGGACACTTCGGAGAGGACTTCAAGCAAACCCAGCTAAACTTAGAAGGTTCAAAGGCCAGCACCCTTGTGAGTACCGAGGTACCCATGTTACCTAGCCCAGGGAAGCCGGGTGCATAGGGGTCAAGTGGTGTCGGAAACCCTCGTCGTTTTCTATGGCGTGTTGTGAAGAAGAGCTGCTGCCGTGGAGAAGAAAAGTGTCTGGTGAGATCCAAGCCTGGATCGAAGATATGAAGAACCTGAAAGCAGAAGGGACAAAGTCTGGGTCACTTCACGTGACCAGGAGCGGAGCAATCAAATGCCCACCGATGTCGGGTGCTTCAGGTGCAAAGAGGTGAAGCTTGACTCTGCAGCCACGGGGACCAGGAGATGTCGACGACAACCAGGATCCACAGGCAAGCTGTACCACAAAGGATGTCGAGTGCTGAGGGGTCAGTTTCAGGATTGGAGACCAACAAGCCTTGGCAACTGCAATCCACGTGGTCAGAGAAAAGATGCTTCTGTGAGGACCAGCAAGGTCCTGGGGACTCCCCAAGGAATGGAGAGTCAGGGCACATCTAGAGCAACTAGGGAAACCCATTGAAAGTTAGAGTTGCCTTCTTAGGGACCCACAGGTCAATGGACCAGGGATCGCAAAGGGACCTCAAGAGGAATCACAAATTGGCAGCCCACGGAACACTCATTGAGTGTAGGCTGGCAATATTCAGTGTAAATACTGCTCGGGGTCAGGGCTACAAGAAACCCAAAGCTCAGCCTCAGGGGTAGCCAGAAAGCTGATGCTTCTGCAAATAGACACGGTATCCAGGGGTTCGGGTTGCACGGTCACCACGAGGGCTATGGGCCTCAGACTTGCTGTGGGCACAGATCAACCTCAGAGACCTCGGGAACCCACCTCCTGTGTTGCAATATTCTTCGGAGTCCTCAGGAGCTTTGGAGAAGCAAACCAGTCAGATGCGTTAAAGGTGCCTGCCTTGCAGGGGAGTAACTCCTTTACTCCAAGGGAGATTCTTCAGTCATCCAGCGTAGTGTAGATCGTCGAAGTACTTGGTTTCTGTAGCAGAGTTTAGTCCAGGTGTAATCTAAAGTCCTGTAGCCAGGGGTTCCTACTTTATACCCAAGTAAGGGGTGGGACAAACTCTGGGGACCCACCTATGGGAGGGTCAGGACAGAGGGGTGGCTACACCCATGTCCTTTGTCCAGTTTCGTGCCAGAGCAGGGGCTGAGTGCCCCTGCAACCGGTTTGAGCTGGACTATGCACAGGGACACCAAATGTGCCCCCAGTGCAGACATCAAAGCACTCTTGGAGTGCACCCACCCAGCCCCAATACATTAAAGCCTGTCTGGGAGGTGGTCACACCTCCCTGTGACAGGAAACCTATTGTCAAGCCTTCCCCTGCCGGAGTTTCGTCCAGCAGCAGGAGGGCAGACTCGTGTCTGTGGCTGGCAGCATCCATTTTGTGATGCCAGGGCTCTGTGAAGCTGGTACCGGGTGTACCGGTGCTGTCATATTTCTCCCTCTAGGAGGGAGGAATCATACCTCCCACACCAGTTACTGGTGTGGAGGTTGATTCCAAGGTGTTTGACACCAAATACAACATAATTCCTTGCAGCTGTTTTAAAGTTAGCATTTACCGCGAGGTTATAATGCATTTAAGAGTATATGGTTGGCTGCATCACAGACAACCCCGGAATAGTGGTTCCGAAGGCTGCAGAGGGGCTCTGCTCATGCATGGGCACCCTCTCACATAAAACCCAGCACCCTGCCTTCAGGATTGATAAGGCCTGCCATAGGGGTGACTGATAGGCTTATATGTGCAGTGATCAGGATAGATATAGTGAACCTATATCTAAGTAAGGGGTGCATGCACCACCTAACACAGGCTGCAGTAGCAGACCTGTTGTGTCATTTTGGATGGCCTCTCAGGGGTGGCATAATACATGCTGCAGTCCCTGGGAGGCCTCTGGGGTACCTATGCCCTGGGTACATAGTATACCATATACTAGGGACTTATAAGGGTACCCCAGAATCCAATCTGGAGTGTACCTAAAGTACATGCAATCAATTTAAAGGGGAAAGCAGATAGGCTGGGGTCCTGAATGGCAGGATCCCAGCCAAACTAAGTCGAAAACCAGCAAAACACCAGGAAAAAAGTGGGGGCAACCATGCAGTCAGATTCCACCTTCCTACATAACCCCCCCAAACGAAAGGAGATAAGGCTAACCTTGCCCAGTTGAGCCTTTATTGACTAAGTGGCCATATAAGGAAGAACCTGCACTAGCATGGTTACCCCCTGTCTTATGGTCCACTAAGCAATTCCTAACCCAAGGGTATTGGATGATCTCCACCATTTGGAATTACTACCTGTAGTGTGTTTTGGCAAAGTAAAAGGCTGGTGGGGTGTCTGAGTGGAGAAGTGAGGCCCTAATAAAGTTGGTCTCAGCTTCCTCAGATCACGAGTCACCATGGAGGCCTTTCTTTCCATGACTGAGTTGTATCTGGCCCTAAGGGTCAACCTCTGGCAGCCTACAGCTGGGGGTTGGGTCCCTTTGGTTTGAACAATGGAGGGACATGGTAGGTTTGGAACCACTTGGTCCCAGGTTTGCCTTTGCCCAACAGAGTCCATCTGGGGGAGGTCCCTACACAATGGTAAGAGGGATCCCTCAGTGTGCTGAGGAATTTTCACCTGGCTAGGGCTACTAGACTGGGTGCCCCTAATCTGTGGATGAGGGGGTTCCTCTGGACAGGGAGTCCCTAGGGGTCCACGGACCTCCCTGACCTCTGCAGCCCTGGGCTGACAGAGGGAGGGTAGAGAGGGGCAGGTTACCTGCTCCAGACTGGGTACTACCTTGGAAGGGTCCCCTGCCATCAGGGGTGTTGCCAGGCCAGGCCTGACCACCTCTGGGGCAGTTCCTTCACTAGGGGTAGGATCAGTTCCCTGAGGAAGCTGACCCTTACCTATAGTCTGGGGGAAGAAGACTTTTCTTCAACCCTTCTGCTCTCTTGGGGAGTAGAGTGGGCCATTCTTTCAGGCTCCACTTCTCCAAAATTTCCCTGGGATGGGGCTGAGGCCCTAACAGCCCCACCAACCTTCTCAGAGAGGCCCAACATTTTTAAATGGGCCTGGTATTCAACTTTAGCCCAGGCTGAAACCTCCAGATCATTGCCCAACAAGCAATCTACAGGCAAGTTTGGGGACACTGCCACTGTCTTTGGGCCAGTGACCCCTCCCCAGCTGAGATTGACTATGGCCATGGGATGAGCTGTTCTGATACCATCAATGTTGGTCACCTGGTGCTTGAACGCAGGTAAAAGCTGTTGAGGGGGGACTAGTTTCCCTGTCACCATGGTGACACTAGCCCCTCTGTCCCTGAGTGCCACAGCTTTCTGACCATTTATTAAGGGCTCCTGTCTGTACTTGCCCAAAGTATTGGGACTCATAGTAAAAGTGGCAAATCCCATGCCACCATCACAGACCTAGGAGGCCTGTGAGGAGGACCTTGATAAACTGGGGTCCACCTCAGTTCCCCATGAGAATGCACCTACCTTTTTGGGTGCATTACTACCACCTGGGGATTACTACTTGTAGTACCAGGAGGAGTGGTAGTATTACTTGGAGGAACATTTTCTTTATTGCTGACCTTAGGGAAAATGGGGTCATTTTTCCAGTGGCCAGGCTTCTTGCAGACATGGCAATAAGGTTTCGTTTCAGGGGAGGAAGGAGTTTGGGACCCACCCCCAGAAGATGAACTTTGGGGCCCTGTAGTGGATTTATCTTTTGATTTATCCCCACCTTTCTCTGGGTTTTTGGAAGAATCTTTCTTCTGGTCACCACCCTGATTCTTTGGCTTTACTCTGGTTCTGACCCATTTGTCTGCCTTCTTTCCCAATTCATGGGGAGAGGTCAGATCAGAGTCCACCAGGTACTGGTGTAAAAGCTGTTTTTGACAATTATTAAGGATGGCTCCCTCATAATCAAATTGTACAATCCTAAATAGTCATGCACCTTGCTGCCATGTATCCAACCTTCCAGAGCCTTAGTAGCACAATCTACAAAGTCAACCCAGTCCTGTGTCTGTGCCTTTTGGGTGTCTCTGAACTTTAACCTGTATTGTTCAGTGGTTAGGCCAAACCCATCAATCAGAGCACTCTTCAGGACTTTATAATTATCTGCATCCTCCTCTCTAACAGTGAGGAGCTTGTCTCTACCTTTGTATGCAAAGGAGAGCCACAAGATTGCTGCCCACTGCTCCTGAGGGACCCTCTGTACCTTACAGGCCCTCTCAAGTGCAGTTATCCATTTGTGGATGTCATTCCCACTCTGATAGGGAGGGACAATCTTGCTCAGGTTCCTATGGTCATGAGTATGATCTCTACCTTTAGGGACACTGTGGCTGCCACCATCTAGTCCCAGCTTCTGAGAAGCTCTCTGAAGCTCCAGGAATTCCCTGTCTAAGGCCAATTGCTCTCTCTTGATCCTGAGCTTAGCTCTCTCAAACTCAAGCAGTTGGCACTTCTTCTCATAGGAGGACTCCCTTTTATGAGAAGAAGTCCTATGAGAAACAGAGCTCCCTACAGATGTACCAGAACGATTAGATTCCAGAGAAGGAGATCTAGATCTTCTTGGTAAACTGTTAACCCTTCCAGGTGGGGTAAAGAGAGCCCCACTGGCGTCTCCTTCCTCACCTTCAGGAAGAATTGGATTTTCCAGGTTAGAATCATTTTGATCCTCCTGGCCAGCATCAGAGTCCTGGTCATTGAGGTTTTCACTCCCTGGCCTTTCCTCTTCTGCTGTCCTACCCCCTTTGCCTGCCTCATCAGACCCTGTGGTCTTTCTGAGGTCATCTAAAAGCAAAGTCACTATGAGCTTTTGGGTGTTTGGGTTTTTCCCTGTCTTCAGTTTCCTTGATGCACACATTTTTCTCAATTCTTGGAATGTGAGCTGGTCATACTTAGTTGGCAAGGAGTCACTGACTTCAGGCCTTGAAGACATTCTAGTGTGGTGTGGTGTATGCACCTACCCACTCTAGTGGGAACTACTAAACTCTCTTGAGTTGGAGAAAGGGTGTGCTAGGCCCTTGACACCCAACTCTAAGTTCAGTAGAACTTACTTTATTCTAGACTTGATTTATATGTACCTAAGTACCTTTAGTGGTTTTCAGTTAGTCACTCACTGAGATTATCTGGTAAAACAATAGCAAGCTTGAATCCCAACCGCTGCACACCAATGTGAGAAGTTGGCCTGGTATATGCTGTCCACTAATTAAAGTGGGCACCTTGCACCAGTCCAAACGACCCTTATTGATGATTAGGTTAAAGACAACCTTTATAGAAAGCTATCCTAGTGGAAGCTGTGGAGAGCAGCCTTCAGGCTAAGTCTTGAAGGAATGTAAAGCAGCTTGTTTTACCAGTATATAACCTCTTGAATGACCAAATGAAAGGAGAACCACACCAGGTATATATAAAATATATGTATTTATTACTAAACACTCTCTACTAACCTCTTTATGAGATTAGAGAACAAGGCACACAATATTACAGTACTAGAACGACAGTAAATAGCACAATACACAGTGGGCTCCAGGGGGAGACCAAACCATATACTAAGAAAGTGGTATAAGAACCACGACTTGACTAGACACAGTGCCTAGAGCATGTAGAATCGCTGGGACCCCAAGGAACCACCCAAGGTAGTGACACAAGGGACCCACGGAGGATGGATGCAGTGTGGGAACACAGACGCGAGCTCCGTACAACTCTATGGGAAAGTAGCGGTTGGAATTTTAGAGTTTAAGGACACTTCGGAGAGGACTTCAAGCAAACCCAGCTAAACTTAAAAGGTTCAAAGGCCAGCACCCTTGTGAGTACTGAGGTACCCGTGTTACCTAGCCCAGGGAAGCCGGGTGCATAGGGGTCAAGTGGTGTCGGAAACCCTCGTCGTTTTCTATGGCGTGTTGCGAAGAAGAGCTGCTGCCATGGAGAAGAAAAGTGTCCGGTGTGATCCAAGTCTGGATCGAAGATGTGAAGAACCTTAAAGCAGAGGGGACAAAGTCTGGGTCGCTTCACATGACCAGGAGCGGAGCAATCAAATGCCCACAGATGTCGGGTGCTTCAGGTGCAAAGAGGTGAAGCTTGACTCTGCAGCCACGGGGACCAGGAGATGTCAATGATGACCAGGATCTGCAGGCGAGCTGTCCCACAAAGGATGTCGAGTGCTGAGGGGTCAGTTTCCGGATTGGAGACCAACAAGCCTTGGCAACTGCAACCGACGTGGTCAGAGAAAAGATGCTTCTGTGAGGACCATCAAGGTCCTGGGGACTCCCCAAGTGATGGAGAGCCAGGGCACATCTGGCGCAATCAGGGAAGCCCATTGAAAGTTAGATTTGCCTTCTTAGGGACCCACAGGTCAACGGACCAGGGATCGCGAAGGGACCTCATGAGGAATCACAAAAGGGCGGCACACGGAACACTCATTGAGTGTAGGCCGGCAATCTTTGATGTAATTACTGCTCGGGGTCAGGGCTATAAGTAACCCAAAGCTCAGCCTCAGTTGTTGCCGGAAAGCTGATGCTTCCGCAAATAGACGCAGTGTCCAGGGGTTTGGGTTGCACGGTCACCACGAGGGATACGGGCCTTAGACTTTCTGTGGGTACAGATGGACCTCAGAGACCTCAGGAACTCACCTCCTGTGTTGCAATATTCTTTGCAGTCATCAGGAGCTTCGGAGATGCAAACTGGTCAGATGCATTAAAGGTGCCTGCCTTGCAGGGGAGTAACTCCTTTACTCCAAGGGAGATTCTTCAGTCATCCAGCGTAGTGTAGATCGTCAAAGTACTTGGTTTCTGTAGCAGAGTTTAGTCCAGGTGTAATCTAAAGTCCTATAGCCAGGGGTTCCTACTTTATACCCAAGGAAGGGGTGGGACAAACTCTGGGGACCCACCTATGGGAGGGTCAGGACAGAGGGGTGGCTACACCCATGTCCTTTGTCCAGTTTCACGCCAGAGCAGGGGCTGAGTGCCCCTGCAACCGGTTTGAGCTGGACTATGCACAGGGACACCAAATGTGCCCCCAGTGCAGACATCAAAGCACTCTTGGAGTGCACCCACCCAGCCCCAATACACTAAAGTCTGTCTGGGAGGTGGTCACACCTCCCTGTGACAGGAAACCTATTGTCAAGCCTTCCCCTGCCGGAGTTTCATCCAGCAGCAGGAGGGCAGACTCGTGTCTGTGGCTGGCAGCATCCATTTTGTGATGCCAGGGCTCTGTGAGGCTGGTACCGGGTTTACCGGTGCTGTCATATTTCTCCCTCTAGGAGGGAGGAATCATACCTCCCACACCAGTTACTGGTGTGGAGGTATGATTCCAAGGTGTTTGACACCAAGCACGACATAATTCCTTGCAGCCGTTTTAAAGTTAGCATTTACCGCGAGGTTATAATGCACTTAAGAGTATATGGTTGGCTGCATCACAGACAACCCCGGAATAGTGGTTCCGAAGGCTGCAGAGGGGCTCTGCTCATGCATGGTCACCCTCTCACATAAAACCCAGCACCCTGCCTTCAGGATTGATAAGGCCTGCCATAGGGGTGACTGATAGGCTTATATGTGTAGTGATCAGGATAGATATAGTGAACCTATATCTAAGTAAGGAGTGCATGCACCACCTTACACAGGCTGCAGTAGCAGACCTGTTGTGTCATTTTGGATGGCCTCTCAGGGGTGGCATAATACATGCTGCAGTCCCTGGGAGGCCTCTGGAGTACCTATGCCCTGGGTACATAGTATACCATATACTAGGGACTTATAAGGGTACCCCAGAATCCAATCTGGAGTGTACCTAAAGTACATGCAATCAATTTAAAGGGGAAAGCAGATAGGCTGGGGTCCTGAATAGCAGGATCCCAGCCAAACTAAGTCGAAAACCAGCAAAACACCAGGAAAAAAGTGGGGGCAACCATGCAGTCAGATTCCACCTTCCTACACACAGTTCATAGCCCGATTCTGGCGGATGTAGTGTAAGGCTCTCCAAGTAGACATAGCCTTGTCTACCAGCTTCCATCCACAAACAGATGGACAAACTGAACGGTTAAATCAAACCCTTAAAAAGTATTTACGTTGCCATTCCAAGGATGCCACGTAATCATGGGTATCATTGTTGTGGTTGGCAGAACTGGCGTATAAAAATGCTTGGCATAGTGCTATCAAAGAGTCTCCGTTTATGGCCAACTACGGATTTCATGCCAAGGTATTACCGCTGTCCATCCCCAGCGATGTGGCAGATCAACCAACAGTTATGGGACAGATAAAGAGTCTACATGCGATGCATAAAAAGATACAGAACCACCTGAATCACGCCAAACTAATGTACAAAAAATGGGAAGATCAGCACTGCAGAGACGGGCCATGTTATCAACCTGGAGATCACGTATGGCTCTCCACTAAGAACATTAGTTTCAGGGTTCGCAGTATATTCCATCCCAAATACATCGGTCCCTATACTGTGCTCAGAAGAATCAACCCAGTGGCTTATAAACTGAAATTGCCAGCTACTCTATGAATCCACCCGGTGTTTCATTGCAGCCTGTTAAAACCGGCTGTTGGGGCCAGAAGTTGTGCAGCCCCCCCAGTTGTGCGGGATGGACATCTGTAATACGAAGTATGTCGAGTACTGGACTCCAAGTACAGGAGGGGCATTTTATGGTATCTCATCTCATGGAAGGGGTATCCCGTCGAGGATGATTCTTGGGAACCGTGTACCAATGTCCATGCTCCATCTGCGGTATGTTCTTTTCAATTAAGGAATCCGGGCAAACCAGGATCTAGGAGGCGCCTTGGAGGAGGGCATACTGTCAGGATTTAGGTCGGGTAGCGCCTTCCTCATTTTATTACTGCAGCCTCGGATGGAGAACTACAACTCCCAGGATGCTTGGGCCAGCAAGGAGGAATGGCTCCGTGTATATAATGTATCGACGCATGCCGGCCGGCCTGCGTAATTCTTGTGGAATGGAATATCGGGTGACCGTTCAGCTAAACAAGTCTGTTCGCATTAGTATTCTGCCTCTCTTGTAGGAACGAGAGAGGAATCTCGGATCCTGTTTGACAGTGTGGAAGTGGCTTCTGCTTCCCCGGAAACTTGTCTCCTGTTTCCATCGCGGCTGACAGCTGTCAGACCGCGGCTCCTTTTGATGAGTTCTTGACTCTGGTGTTCTTACTCAGGGACGTTGAAGTCTGTTACCGAGAGGAGCCTTCTTTGTACACTGCCCAGGCTTGGGTAGTGGTTGTTTGGAAGATCGTGTTCTTCCAGACATTCTGTGTCTTCAGGGTGGCTAGAAGAAAGGTATTTTCTCTGCTCCAGTGATTTTTGACTTCCAGTTAGAAAGTATGTATTTGGATTATTCTTTATCTCAGAGACCGAAGAGGTTCTTGTCTTTTGACAAAGCAAGGAGGAAGGAGGGCAATGGAAATGGGATACTAATTTTCATGTAACTTCTTGGAGTTCGTTATCTGTGCCTTTAGTACTGTCCTACAGTGGATTGATTCCTCCTGGAAAACATTATTCTTTTTTGTGCACATCTCTAACGGTACTTTGGCAGTTCATGGGAGACCATCAAACAATCTGCCATTTCAGTAATACCTTCCCTGGGGTGGATCCGCCCCATATTCTTTGGTTTCTTTTCTTTTTTGACTATGAATGAAAGAAGCTGGTATGTAGGAATGCTGCTAGGTGCACAGAGTATTTATGATTCTTGAGGAGAAGGAATTGTACTGATATTGTGCTTTATCTCTGTAGGTGTATGCATTTGAGACTTGGTGATTCAAACCAGAGTCAGAGATTAATCAGAAGAGACGTCGGTTTGGTTAAAGGTATATTCCGCCTTAGTGAGACTATATGAGAGTAGCTATTATTTTCTAATTGATTAACCAGCATTGCTCTCTCTCTCCCTACAGGTCTCCTATTTCCAGCTGTTCCTATCCTAATCCCCTTCCCTCACTTGATCGCCCTAATACTCTGTGTTACATCTATCAGAGTTGGAGATGTCAAGAGGTGGACATCTTTGTGCATCGCCCGGATTCTGAGGAGCTTTCAGCATTGGTTCATGAGAACCTGACACCTAGGGCTGCGGCGCTACAAATGGTTGAACTTCGGAATATCATCAGCTGCCGAAGTCTTTCACAACACCGTCAGAGAGATGCTGTCAGGACTACCCGGTGTGCTAAACGTCAGTGACGATATACTGATCCACTCAGCAACAGCTGCAGAGCACCACAGACACCTGAAAGACACCTTACGGCGCCTCAGTGAGCATGGTGTGACGCTGCACAGAGAAAAGTGCTCATTCTTCCAGCCCTCCCTGAAGTTCTTCGGCTATGTGTTCAACCAAGAGGGTATTCAGGTGGACCCCCGCAAGTCACAAGCCATCCGTGATGCGCCGGCCCCCAGCACCCCATCTGAAGTGAGGAGCCTCCTCGGCATGGCCTCCTACTGCGGGCGGTTCATCCTGGACCTCACAACCCTGGCCGAACCGCTGCAGGCCCTCACCAAAACAGAAGCCAAGTGGACCTGGGGCACTCAGGAAGACAAGGCATTCCAGAGCATCAAAGACACCATCCTCAGTGAGGCCACCCTCGCATACTTCGACCCGGCCTGTCGAACAGAGCTACTGGTATATGCGAGACCGGTGGGCCTTGGTGCGGTGCTGACCCAAGAACAGGAGCCAGGACGGTGGGTCACTTTAGCATTTGCCAGTAAGTCATTGACTCCGACTGAATCCAGATACGCACAAATCGAGCACGAAGCCCTCGCCATCAAGTGGGCTTGCAATCACTTCCAGCTGTATCTGAGCGGCCAACTCTTCACGGTGGTGACCGACCACCAACCACTAGTCCTGCTGTTTAAAGGATCTGCAACGCACCCACCACCGCGGATCGAGAGTGGGCAGTCCAGCTGCAAAACACTACCACATGGAAGTGGTGTACCGCCCAGGGGCTAAAAACTCTGCAGACTTTCTATTCCGTCACCCCACACAGGGGAAGACAACTGGACCTCCCGACGAATCAGAGCACTATATCCGGATGGTCTCAAGAGCAGCGTGCCCCCAGGCCATGACCTTAGATGACATCCAGAAGGCAGTTGAGCTCGACCCAGTATACGCCAGGACCCTCCAAGCTGTCCAAAGCAGATCATGGAGAGAATTCCTCCAGCAGTCAAATGACTGGTCCTCGGAAGATAAGGACAAACTAACCAAGATGTGGAGAGTAAGGAACAAACTTAGTGCCACGGAAGAAGGTATCCTTCTGTGGGGTTCCCGCCTAGTGATCCCCCAGACACTTCGGCAGCAGGTTACACAGCTCGCACACGGTGGACATTAAGGCACCACCCAGATGAAATCCCGGATGCGAGAGAAGGTGTGGTTCCCAGAACTGGAGACAATGGTCGAAGAGCTTGTGTGCCAGCTAATCTGCCTGCCATAGCGCCTGGCTCCAGTGTTGACAGAGGAACCCTGCACCGACCCTTGGTCCAAGCTGAGCATGGACTTCAGGAGCTTCTCAGGGGGGAAACCACACTTGTCTTGTAGATGCCTGCTCCAAGTACCCGGTTGTGGAGGTAATCCCATCGACAGCTTTTACACAAGTGGCGCCCATCCTGGAGAAAACCTTTGCGACATTCGGCCTCCCAGCCAAGATCCGGAGCGACAATGGGCCCCCGTTTCATGGGGAGGAGTTCGCTGAGTTCCTAACCCAGCAAGAAATCCACCACCACCGGATTACCCCGCAATGGTCCCAGGCAAACGGCGATGTAGAAAAGTTCATGCGCACGCTGAACAAACCACTGCGCATCGCCCTAGTCAAGCAGACGGATCCGTAACAACGCCTAATCTGTTCCTCTGTGAGTACAGGAGCACACCCCACTGCACAACGTTACAAGCCCCATGGGCGATGATGTTCAATGGAGCCCGGAGAGACCTACTGCCCGCCTGTCCAGGTTGGAAGCCTCCGTCTCAGGACGCCCGAAGTGCTCAAGAAAGTAGGAAGCGAAGGAATGACTGAGCCAGCACGCGCCGCCATGCCGTGCAGCGGTCAATCCAACCTGGTGCGACGGTGCTCATCAGAAATCGGCAGCCAGGGGGCAAGTTCAAAACTACCCATGAACCAGGGACCTGGACGGTCGTGGCAAAGAGAGGCACCATGGTGACAGCCCGATGAGGGATGGAAGAAGTCTCCCGTAACATCTCCTGGTTCAAGGAAGTGCCGTCAACCCCACCTGGACCAGTTCCGTAATCTCCTCCGGAGCCGGCAAGGAACCCCTACCACCACGCAAGCAGCGAACAGGAGGAGAGCACAGGTCTCGGGAAGGCCGGCGAACTCACCACCAGTCATGATTCCGAGGCTTAACCCACCTGTCCATAACCACCTACATCATTACAGTTTGAGGCCAAACCCTCAGCCAAGCACAAGGCTTCAGGACTTTGTGTGCTAGTCGATTGGGACTATGTTCAAAGACTAACTTGGCAAGGGATGTAACAGGTGAGCAGTCCTGTTGTCCGGTGACGTAACCGGATACTGGTGTAGCACATCATCCGTGGGCCAGGCGTGGCTCACGGGGTTAATAAAAGGGGAGTGTGTTGTATCCCCGCGCAGCGCAGTGCGCGAGCCAGAAGTATTACTGGGCCCCTCTGCATACTAGACCTGCAGTTTCTAGTTGGCGTCTCCAAGCAACGACTCCCGGGCAGCATGACAAAGCAGCATGGAGCATGTCTGACACCGTCCATTCCTCCAGCAGTGCTCCCTAAGGCAAGCCATTTTGTGAGTGTCATTTTCTGCAAATCTGTTCCCATTTACTCCAATTATGACATTAAATTTGTGCAATGACGTTACTTGAGCAGTCTTTTGTGGCTTCATTCTAATACTGGTCTTTGGTATAAACCAGCTGTCTCAAGTTGAACATTGTTTTATCCTGGTTTACATGTAATTTACCAATTTACCCATTATTCTTTCTTCCTTCTCCTCCTCTTTCGCTATCAAGATACTTTGGCCCTTACTATAAATGGCCAGGCACGGCATGTCCGGAAGACATACTGTTCAGGCAGCTATTAAAGGTCCAATGTTTCTAGTCCCAAAATGTTCAGGGCCGGACACACGTCGCCTGATTTACAGGTTCGAGCCTGCACCTGCCAATCACAGGAAGACTTGGTCGCAGGTGGCAGAGTAGAGAGAGGCACTGCGCAGCCGCAGCTCCCCTCAGAGAGTCCACAGCCTCCCTACCCCCAAGGCACCATCTTCACCACCCACTCAACATTCCCAACCTCCTGTGGCCCCCTGCATATATTACAACCTGCTCATAGCAGATGTTAAATATTAGTGTTTAATTCCATGCAGTCGTGACATTTCTGTGATAACGGAATTTATAATCCTGGGTCTGGCATGTTATGCCTCATTCCTGGGCGTTTTACTCATGACCCTTGTTAACGCGTGGAGATGTCGAGCATAATCATTCGTTTTAGCCCACTATGTTCCTGTTGAGTTAATTGGAACTCATAATGGGGGGGGAGTTTGACTCATTTTCACTGTTTCTGCGTCATGTACTTTTTTCTCTGAGCCTGGTGATTTACTCTCCAGTCCCAGCCTAAAGGTAAATCAATTTGATAAGAGCAACGTTCGTTCCCACGGCTCACAAATCTGGTCGAAACGCGGTTTGCACATAATGTATTTATTTAATTGTCAGTTATCTGAACAAATACAACTTTACATAAGCAAACAAATTCAGCGAACTGTACTGCAATATTTACGTGTGAAAAACGAACGCAATGTCATAAAGCTATGCAATATTCTTTCCACAAGGCAGAATTAAGAATACTGCAAACATAAAATGTTTGTCGTGCATAAATTGTGCACCTCTGCGGGTTATATACATAAAAATGAAGAACCGAAGATGTATACATTTTAAATCATTAATATACAATCTGCTAAATAAACAAAAAACCATGACTAGCGATGGAGCCCAAAAAACAGATTTGGACAGAGGTTTGTGTAATGTACCGGACTAGTGTAAATTGATGGACTGGCTAAGCCCCCAAAGGGTCTGCTTTGTTTCAGAATCAGTAAGGGTAATTCTCTAACATCTTAGGAAAATACTGAAAAGTATGCAGGACGCAAGAGAGATCCAAATAAAACAGGGATCATTTTTATGAAATACTTTGGGGGAGGGAGCAACCGGAGAACATTAGATGTATGTGAGTGTGTGCTTGGAATTATCATGGAATTCGTGACAGCTGAAACACTGCAGAAGTGTCGAACACTACAGGGACTAGAACAAGTACATTCGATCAGAGGCAGATTTTTTTAAAAACAGGCTATGCATATGTTATTTTATTTTATTTTATTTTATGTTGTGTTATGTATTGTTTTGTTAAGTTATGTTATGTTACGTTATGCTTGCTATGAGTTAAAAGTTGTTGACTGTCACCAAAGAATTTAAATGAGAAGAAACAATTCAACTTGCGGCACCCCACCCCCAAAAAAGCAAAATTATGATAGTTTCCAACAGTTAGACAGCCCAAAATCTAAATTCAAGAAACACCAGTCCACACGTGTTACACGACTCATCGAGTTTGCAAGGCTCGGGGCTTGAGCTGTCATAATTTGTAGTGATTTTCTTTTGAGGACTAAGTTTATCCATGATATTTTCTTTGTAATAACAGTTGAATGTGTGATAACTATGTATTATAATAAATTCAAGCATTAATTGTATGTATTGAATGAAAAATTCTTTGTGGATGAATAGACTCCTATATTATTTTTTTTCGAAATGAATGAATAGGTAATCTGTATATTGAGAATAAATAGATTTATAATCTCAAAGAAAGAAAATTGTGACCATTAAAAAATCTATTTGGTGGATGCCTCTAGTCTTGTTTTTTTATGTTATGTTCTGTTAAGCTACACTATGCTATGCTACACTATGGTATGTTATGTTATGAATTCCAATGCTAGTGGAGGAATCTTTAGTAAGGACTGGTTAGAGAAACGCAGAGCACAGGCAGGTGTGTATTTAATCAGACATTTAAATAAAAACTTAGGAATTGTTTAATAAATTCAATAGTAAAAAATGCAAACGTTTTTAAGACCCAACCCTACATTGGGAGCAAACTAAAATGTTTTGAAATAGGAGATGCTTTATGTTGGGAATGGCCCTTTCTGAAGGGTCACTCCAAACCTTTTGCCTTCCTCCTCCTCTTTTTCTGACCTCGTTTTTGTTGGCTTTAGGACTCTCAGCACTTTACCACTGCTAACCAGTGCTCAAGTGCATGTGCTCTCTCCTCTAAACATGGTAAGATTGGCTCATACCCAATTGGCATATTTAATTTGCATATAAGTCTCCAGTAAAGTCCACTACATGTGCCCAAGGCATGGATTGCGCCACCCACATAAGTAGCCCCATAACCATGTCTCAGGCCTGCCACCGTGTCGACCTGGCAAGTGAAACCTCTTGCCAGGCTGAAAGCCTCCTTTTTAATACTTATGTCACCACTGGGGTAGGCCGTGGACAGCCCAGAGGGCAGGGTCCAATGTGTTTGAAAAGTGGGACATGCACTATTAAGTTTTACATGTCATGGTAGTGAAAAACTCTTAATTTCGTTTTTCACTACTGCAAGGCCTGTCTCTCCCATAGGTTAACATTGGGATTACCTTATTACCTCTTTTAAGAGTAATTCCCAATTGTGAAGAGATGGGCTTTCCAAGTTTGGTGTCACTGAACTCACAATTTAAAATCACAACTTAAGGTGAAGTTGGATTTTAAATTCCAGTTTAGCAATTGCCACTTTTAGAAAGTTGGTATTTACTTATTTTAGCAGTTTGGTGCCTTCTGCCTGTCTCTGGAATACACCTCTGGGGGGTATGATGGCTGGCTTTCTGCATTGCCTCTAGACAGTCACACACAAAGGAAGGGTAGGTGTGCCTGAGTTGTCATCTGAATGTAGGTGGGCCATCCTGAGCAGGATGGGAGGGAGGAGCTGACACGCTTGAAAAGACTGTGACCTGTACCCACACAAAGGATTGATTACCCCCCTGTAGTGTGTCTGGAGCCAGGATAAGCAGGGAGAACCTCTGTTTAACTTCAAAGCTTTCTTTAAAGTCACCCACACTTCAAAGGCACAACTGAGTATAAGTACTGGACCTCTGGCACTACCAAATAAGGTCACTTCTGGACATGTTAAGAAACTCTGTCAGGAAGAAGGACTGCTGTACTGCTACAAGGACTGTCACTCTGCTGGACTGCTGCTCTGGAAGAACTGCTTTACTCCTGTGCTCCCCTGCTACCTGCTTCTCTCTGACCCATCTGAGGAAGAACTGGACTCTGTTTGAACTCAGAGTGATCTTCAGGATCATGTTGGCTTTCCTCCTGTTTTTAAGAGTCAGGGATATCAAAGTCTCACCACCTGCTCCTGTACCTGGCCCATTTGGAAATGGACCCAGGTACTTGCTCCAGTCGAATCGAAGCATCTCCTGTCTAAGTGTAGCAGAACCGATGCATCATCACAGTTGCGGGAGCAGAATCAGCACATTGCTGTCCGAACCAGAGCATCGCCTATAGGAACCAATGCATTGGAACCAACTCATCGACACCGCTGTAGTGTGTGAAGATCGACGCATTACCTCGACGTGGAAAAACCAGAAGCATCATCTATGGAACCAACACCTCTTGGCTCGGCGCATCGACTTTAGAACCGGTGCATTGCCACCACTGCCTGAAATAAATCGATGCATCACCTTGACTGCGGGATTGACACCGACACATCCCTCGGCTGCACCGCTCATCTCGCTGTTGCGACCAGGATCAAGGTAGTTTGTTCAGTGGGCCTTCCGTTGCTCTTGTATCCGACCCACGCTAAATCGCGGTCAGCCTGAACTCTTTTCATTGCCCTGGTCCAGCACCACCAGATAACCCCCATAGGCATTTATTGCTTCTAAGCGCTGTTTTTGCATTTAATAAAAATTCATATCTCGACTTCTGCTCATTGGAGTTTTGACATTTTGGTCTTGTTTTACTCATAAAAATGTTCTCTGTTTGTAAACTAGTATGGAGTCCATTTGTGGTGCTTTCACTGTGTTACTGTGTGTTGTGTGCACAAATACTTTATACATTGCCTCTTAGTTAAGCCTGACTGCTCTGTGCCAAGCTACTAGAGGATGAGCACCGGTTAATTTAGAGTGTGTTACTGACTAACCCTAACAAGGATTGTGGTTCCTGCCTAGACAGGGTGCATAACTTTATCAACCAGAAGCCCAATCTCTAGCTCTTTACCATAACTGAGACCTGCAGAAAAGAGTTGGCAGTCTGATTTTTCAAACCTTGCTCATTTGGAAATTTCATGCGGATAGTACAATTGAAATTTGTGCTACCATTTGAAGAGTGTAGTCTTGGTGATCTTCAATTCTTGATTACCAATAACGGTGCAAGACAAGGCCAACATTTTCCATACCAAAAAGAAGAATTCCAACATTTTGCTATTCTGTCAACAACATAACCTCTGTCTTCTTGGTTTTAAGCTTCAGTTAGTGCCTACCTATCCAGTTCCTGACAAGCAGCAGACACCTTTAAAGAACAGGGTCGACAGAAGGACATCAAATCAAACTAAATATGACACGGGTGTCATGGAATACATGTGAATCTAGAAGCCAGGGGGAAAGGTGGGGTAAGTTGCAAAACCTTGAGGAATACCACAAGTCACTGAAGAAATTGTTGAGGTAAAAGAGACAAGTGCAATACTTGCGCACTATGTTGCACTTGTCCTGGCATCTGGAAGTCCTTCTAATACTGGCACACTGCATACTCTGGCATATATACATTTTAATGTGTTATTGTGGAACAACCTAATACATGTTTCTTAATTAAGCTTTGGTTCTATGTTTTATCAGGCCCTGGTATTAGCATAGTTATACCTTCAGAGTTTAAAATTCCACACCTAAACCGCTCTTCTAAACAAGGGTGGAGTGACAATTATTCATCATGCCTTGCTCTTGGTTTCTGCCATTTTGTTGGATTTGGTTACTTATACAGAAATCTTACTTATATAGTTGAGGTTAGTGGCACTTTATCATAACAGGAGACCATGTTTATCTCCTCTTGGGCTTATATCTGATTTTAGTAGTCTATTAGCAGATTTCATTGCTCTGTTCTTCATACGCTTAGAAACTCTTTGACTCCTTATGGCTCTCCTTGAGTCCATATCCTCTTAGCCTTAGAGCAGCTCCTCTGCACCCCCACTCATATCAATGACCATATCTTAGAGCCTATATTTTCCTCTTTAAGTCTTGTGCATAGCCACTCTCTCCTTTCTATGGATTGAACTACATCACTGTGCTATTCCATTTGGCATAGCTCTACCTGTTACTTCACAAAACAATTATAGAGTTAAAAGATCCTTGGTTATATACGTTCCTGGTATAAATTTATAACATAGCCTTTTATGAAGTCTTTGGTAAATCTTCATCTCCTTCCATCTTTGCAGAAGACACGCTATAACATGTGGTTCACCGCTCTGCTCAAAGTTAAAAGTAGATCAGGAGTATGGCTACTTTGACTTGGTATACAGAAGCTCTTAATGCTGCTAATTACCAGGGTCATTCACAGTAGCAGACCTAAAAAAGAGAATATACCTATGTCCCCACATGCACAAATTCACAAACATATACACACATTCACTCAGGAGCATCAAAGAAGCAGCATTCCAAGATTCCCTTTACACATACAACAGGTACAGTATGGGCAGCTGCTGCAACCATGGTGGGGGAGAGGCGTCAAAACTTACATCTGCCCAGCAGTCACCAGACAACAAATAAACAGAAAAAACAGCAAACCAAGGAGTAGGTAGTAGAATTCAGAGTGATAACTTTCCATATATAAGATGTTTCATCCTACATTTTTCAACAAAGCCAAGCTGTCACAATGACCAGCAGCGAAACACACTGACTTGTAAAAGAAATCTCATGTCGCCCCATGTCAGGTGTGAGTCACTCAACTGTTATTTTTCTTTGATTTCAACCAATTATAATTTTGCTTTAAAACCTTGCACTGTGTGTTTTATCTTTGTGATGCAGAGCAGCCACAAAAACGGTACCAGCTGCTGTCGTCAGGGCTCATATAAGGCAGTGCCCTGCTCTTCCTCTAAAAAGAGTGCATCTCTCTCCATGTAGAATTGTCTCACTGCAGCAGCAATTAAATCGCTTGATAGACCGAGCTAAAGATGAGAAAAGTCATTATAACTAAAATTTAGAACAACTAATGCTGATTAGCATGTGAATGCCATTTTGCTGCAACTAACGGCAGATGAACTCACCTATTATCCTTCTCTCTGTGTACTGTGTATTGAAGATATATATGTGCCCCTGAAACAGTTAAAGCTGTTTATAGCAGGGCCTAAAAATAAAAGAGCATTGGAAAATATGTAGAAAAAAAGCACAATGGAGAAATAGCGATAAGTAAAATTTTAACATAGGATTGGAGGATAAAAATAACTTTGAGTTAATACTACAAATATAACTCTTTATTGCAGCAAATCACGTGAATGAGGAAAGATTATTGAAAGCATTTGAGTAAAAGAAAGACACAATTGGAAATGTTAATACAACTGAAAAATACCACCTTCAAAATCAACCTTATGGGAATCTTAATGATCCCTTCTCTTTTCTGTTATTATTTTTTATTTCACCATACACAAACAGAGAAAACACAATATAACTGAAAGAAAAATAGTAAAGAAAATTAAAACAGAACAATAATGAGAATGAAGAACACAGATAAAAAGATGTCAACACAACCTGTTTTATATTAAACTGATAGTGGTTCCATGAGAAAACAAATCCACATCCACTACTGAACTGTGTTGAGTTTGATAGATCAATGTATTATGATTCCAGTAAATGTCTGTGTCAGCCTCATCTAGAAGGTGGAGTTTGTTCAATCCACAGTCTATCCAGAGTAAATCTAGCCACTGACAGCCTACAAGAATTGATGTGCTCCATTATAGAAAGTGGCAGATCACACAACTTCAATATGCTATCACTTTCACAAAAAGTGTTTGAAATTCACAGTAAGAATTCACTAGACAACTTGTCATAAGAGGCTCCCTAATTAAGTGACAGTTTTGTTAATGAATTGAAAATGATACCCTGGGCTATTAATGCTCAAGGTAAAGTTATGCACTCGGTCTAAAAAGAGTGACAAATTAGGATGAATACGCAAATAGTATAAGAATGGTTCCAGGTAGAGAGCAAAGAGAGCAGGTGAAAAAGTAGTCATAATGTACGCCTCACCTAATACTTAGGAATTCTGATATACCATCACTTAACCTATTAGTAGTCTTATGGGCAGAAATCATACTATTAACAGAGACACTAAACTGTAGGTGGAAGCCACTGTTAGACATAAAAGCTCATAAAAATCTGCCATGCAACTCGATCAAATGCCTTCTTGGCATCAAGGAGTGCCACTGTCTTGCGTGAAATTGAAGGGTTAGGCAATTGTCTTTGAGTGGTTCGTTCTATTGTGGTCAGGAATTAACCTATGCTGTTCTTACGCAACTAGACCAGAATAAAGGGATATAACATGACTTACTAAGAATTTAGAGTAAACATTGCTATCAATGTTTAACAAAGAAATTGGCTGATGTGAACCACAAAGGGTCTTATCTTTATGTTTTTTGGAAAATAAACAGACACCTTTTGCTGTGGCCACGTTGATCATGTCCAAGCAAACAAGAGTGATCTCAGAAGCCGGTCAGTCCCACCTGCTTTACCATCTGTAAGTGTTTTAATTGGAATTAGAAGCTCATCAAAGCTCACCTGCTTAACAACTTCACTTGATCAAATGGGGGTAAGGCATAACTTGTGAGATACTCCTTAATCTCCTTGCTGTGACACCCATGTACTGAGCATACAATTTATGATTGTACGGCATGACAGGTGCATTACTTCTTTTATTCACTAATCTGCATCACTTAAAATCCCTACTAAAACATTAGAACACTGAGTAAACACGCAGTAGAAATAGGACACTCCAGTCCAACAAAACACCCCATTCTCCATCTACTCCCTCATTTGTTTGTTGCTCTGCAAATAAGTAGTCTTCATGGTTTTTTCTCCTTTTTTTTAGTCTATGATTGTTTTGACTCAGGTTTAAGGGATCAACAACACAATATTGTGGTAAACAATATAATTGACAGAAATATCGCATAAAAATATTGTTACCACAATATTGAGTTCCTATTCTTATAATGAAAATGACAAAAATATTGAAACAATTATTATTGACAATAATATCATCAGAAACATTCAAAAATGTAATTTTTCTAATATATATAATTTTATATAAAGTGTAAAGTAGTAAATGCAAAATATGTTAATATATAAAATTAATATAATGTAGAGTAAATAGATTCCACTAATTTTGTAATACTACATATAAATATATATTTATATAGGCACATATATATGTATGTGTGTTTATAGAAAAAGATATACATATAGTATGATATAATTAATGATAACGACTTACTTTACATTTTATTAACTTCGTTTTTAATTTTTTCAATTTAGTGCTATAAAAAACATATATAAATGTATCAATATCCACAAATACATATATATATACACACACACACATAGATAGATAAATATATAGATAGATAGATAGATAGATAGATAGATAGAGAGATAGATAGATAGATAGATAGATAGATAGATAGATAGATAGATAGATAGATAGATAGATAGATAGATAGATAGATAGATAGCGGAGCGTGTTTGGGCAAGGCAGCCCGTCAATAGTGTACACACCTTTCCCCTGTCACCCTCGGCAGAAGAATAACTCGCACTCCGACAGTGTGCTTCCAATTAGATTTTTAATGCCAAGACATCCATCAGCAGCCGTATGGTACAAGAAAGACCCAATGCGTTTCAGCGAACCTGTCGCCTTGCTCACAGGTGAGAAGCAATTCTCTATGTGAGTATTTTAAACATAACATGAGATAAACAGTAAAAAAAAGAAAGGATTTGCGGGTTGAACGTACAAATCATTTTACATGGCGGCCATTTTAAGGTGATGAAAGTCAAACTTGAAATTTAACTCAGATCACATATTCTCTGTAATAAAGCATCCATTGCAACCGTGATAAAATACAGTGAATAACATATTGAATTTGAAGAACTAAAGTAAAGTCCTCGTAAGTATGATTAGCAACATTATCAAATTAAGCCCCAATGTGCACAACCTGACCTTCAACATAGGTAGTCCACTGCCATATTCCAAAGCCTGTGAGAATACCAAAAAATAAACATGTTGTATAATATGTAAAGTGCAGTCAGCCAAAACAGTATATTTAGAAAGGACCCCAAAAGCTAATAAGCGTGCCTAGTACATCATGATTAGTCATGATATTATAATACCTGTGTGTGGCATAAAGTTAAAAAGGTTACTAGATTTATCATCTTGTTACAAACCATAAAAATGAACAATGAATGGGGCAGGATCCTTAAGACAGTAACATAATATTGCACTATGTTTACATATATGATACTGCTGTCTCTGTATAACATATATTAACCAAGATATGAAAGTACTATCTAGGTACAAATCATATGAAAATCAAAACAACATTTAGTGGAACAGAATTACATCGCTGTCCAGCAATGGTAATATTAATAGGAATTTGCATAGACTCAATCATGCCCAAGTGGGCAGAATACATGAGATACACTCCATTCAAAAAGAAATAAAAATAAACAATATGAGGTCTTAGCTTCATGGTCGGTCAAGAATGACAGGTACTCATCTCCTGTATTCTGTAACCCTTCAAGGCAAGAAAAGAATATGTGAAAAGTGCAGTGATAAAAGAGAAGAGAACAGCTTAGATAGTGACTATTATGTGTAAAGTAAAAGGAAAAGTTAAAAAACTCTATTAGTTACATCTTACATTCGACGCAGCTGTAAAGGAGAAAAAGCTGTATCATAAAACTAGAGATCAGAACATACTATTTATGTCAAGTGACTATGCAATTCCTTTTCTGCATTCAGGCCCTGTGGAGATTTGGTATTGAGTTTTAGAACGTAGCTAGATTCTAAGCTACTCAGGGCACAAATTCTAACTCTTCCCCTCCTTTGAACAGGTATCTGATCAATTACAAAGAATTAAACCTGGGCGGAGTTCGCGGAGTTCCGCTATGCGGAACTCCGCGAAGTGCAAAAAAAACTCACCGCCCTATGCGGAGCTCCACAAGCAGCGGAGTGCATTGAATAAATGCTGTTCGCGGTAATTTTCAGTGCCAGGTGCTTGTCCACACTGTGCAATCATCGCGAACGGCACCATGCACAGCGCAAGCAGGCACTGCTTTCTTTCTGCCGCTCGAGAAGATTTTTACTCGAGCGGCAACTCTCTCAACGCGAACGGAAGGTTTCTCAACGTGAGTGGTCGCGAGCAAACGCGACCACTCGCAATGAGAAACCTGACCGCCCACGTTGAGAAATATCGCAGAGAGGTTGATTTTCCACGCTCGCGCTTGCCAACTTGATGTTGACGATCGCGAACGAGGAAAAATCTCGCCGGGAGGTGGATTTTCCTCGCTTGCACTCCCAACATTACGTTGACGAACGTGAGAGAGGAAAAAAACTCCGCTTAGCAACGCGAAGCAGAGTTTTTTTTAACTTCGCGATCTCCGCGTAACCCGGAGTGCGGAAAACTCCGCAAACTCTAAGAGCGGAGCGGAGTTCACCGCCCAGACTTACAAAGAATTTGAGTTTGGATGAATCTCTGTTATGAAAAGTATTGAAATGCCGATCTATGGGAACTGTTGGTCCAAGTTATTTATTGCTCATGCATGTTCAAGTACTCTTTTCTTCTCAGGGTGTGTGGTTCTCCCTATGTAGTGAAGGTCACGGGGTACATCAGTACGCATATTGCAAAATCTGTGGTGATAATGGCTGATTCTCCTGATGGATCCTGTAAGGGGTGACAGAATTTCAGTCACAGCAGTGCTGTGTCTGCATGTTTTGCATCTGGTGCATGGAAAAAAGCCTTTTAACTCTTTGGCATTGTCCTGTATTGGTCTATCTATGTCACTGTAACACAATCTGTGTGGTCCCCTTCCTGAAGGTAACCCAGGGATTTTCATCAATGTAATTGTTCCGATTCTGTTCCATAGAGAGTATGGCCAGTGTTTGCGTAGAATCTTCTTAAGATCACCTGCTCTACTGGTATAGATGGTAATCAACCAGCTCATTTCTGAGGAGTTATCTGTGGTTTTAATTCTGGGAACTAAAGTTCTTCCCTCCCCACTGTCTGTGCTTTTAGTAATGCTGCATTAAGTGTGGCTGGTTTGTATCCTCTCTGTTTGAATCTGTTAAGCATGGTGGTACATTCTTCATGGAAGGCTGAATCAGTGCTACAGTTGCGGCATGCTCTGAGAAATTCCCCATAGGGGATATTTTCAATGAGGGCCTTAGGATGGCTACTCGCAGCATGTAATACTGTGTTGCCAGCTATGGCTTTTCTGTGGTGCCTGGAAGTGAGTTTGTTATCTACAACTTCCGCTGTAATGTCAAGAAATTTAATTTTGTTTTACTGACTCGGGAGGTGAATCTAATATTGACAGAGTTGTCATCGAGTTTTTTGACAAAGTTGTTGGTTTCTCTGTCTGTACCGTTCCATATGACAAAAAGATCATCTATCTAGCGAATCCACATGATGACTTTAGAGAGGAACTCCTCAATAGCCTCTGCTGCCTGCTGCTCCCACAATTCTATGAAGACGCCGGCATAACTGGGAGCAAAGCAGGTTCCCATTGCTGTTCCCTGCTTTTGCCTGAAGAATTTATCCTCAAATATGAAGAAGTGTTTTTCCAGGCGAAATTGGATCATCTCAATTAGCCTTTAGGTGTGAAAAAGCAATGAAGGAGAGCTTGCTCTAAGGAAATGTCTACATGCTAGGATACCACCAGTGTGTTTTATACTTGTTTAGAGGCTGTTGACATCAAGAGCTAGCAGTAGGAAGTTATTTTCCTACATCACATCTTCAATCCTGTTAAGGAAGTCCCTGCTGTCCTGAATGTAGGAGGGCAGCGTGATAACAAATGAACGTAAGAAATAGTCTGTGTATCGTGATGTTTTTTAAAGGTCTCCTTGGTGGGTTTGGGGTTCTTGTGTAGCTTAGGCAACAGGTAGAGGATGGTTGTTTTGGGATGTCACAATGGAGGATTTTGAATTCCTCCCATGCAATAAGCCCACTCTCCCTCAATTCAATCAATTTATCATGGAATAGTACATTGGATTTATGAGTACTCGCTTGATTGGTTTCCCTCATAACAATCGTTGTCATTTAGTTGTCGATATCCTTCTGTGAGGTACTGTTCTCTGGAGAGGATTACCATGTTTCCACCCTTATCAGATAGTCTGAATATGATATTGGTGTTATTGTGCAGCAGATTTCTTAAAGCTAACCTATAAGATTTGGTAAGATTTTCATAGAGCCATGGGCGTTTCCTGGCCAACTTCTTGTGGTCTTTTATGACCATGGCTTCAAATGTATCAATAGCATCATGGCCCAGATTAGGAGTGAAGGTGGATTTGCTTCTGAAATTAGTGGGCAGTTCATTTCCAGATCGATCTCTTGATCAGCCAGATTGAGGAATCTATCACCTACATATGTCTCTTCAGAGTCAAGTTCTTGCCTTTCAAATCAAACCATTTTCTCAATTCATTCTCACAAAATAAAATAAATCAATGTGACTTTGTACTTAGTTAAAATCATCGGTAGAGCAGAATGATAACCCCAATCATAGGACCCTCACCTCAATGTTACTAAGTGTGGAGTTGATAAACTTACCACGCTGGGGGTGTCATCCATCATTGTCCTGTATTTTGCCCCTTTATTGTAATTCCCATGGGGAACTGTGTTCCTATTCTTCTGTCCTCTTCTGTTTTTTTTATGCTCTCCCTCTGCCCCTTCCTCTTCCTCTTCCCCTGTCTTTCTTCCATTGTTGTTGGTTCCTTTCTTGTCCAATTGGTTTAAATTCCTTCCAAAAATGTACTGGTTTTTTGGTGCTGTCATCCACAGAACCACTTGCCCCTTCTTTGAAAACCTCACTTTCACTGATTTCACTGTATTCCCTTTCTGCTGCAGTGTTGTTGGTACTAAGTGATTGTAGATTTTCTGTAGTTTTTGTGTTTCTTCTGATCTCATCGCATTTTCGGCTGAAAGTTAGTATTCTTCCTTGTTCGTAACCCTTTATCTGTATACAGATATATAGATGTATATGGCTAGTGCAATAACTGGCGGAAAGTATGATTGGACATATTGCTGCAACCTAAGAAAATATTTTATTTATCTTTATTCTGATAGTTGGGGGCAGGATAATAGGTTGATTTATCATGCATGCAGAATGTTTTTGCTTGTTTATATGCCCACCAGGGCGATATTACATTTGTCATAAAATTGTTGCTTTTGTTATGCATATATTTTTTTTTAACCATGTTTTTTCATCTTATTTCTTCTAAATTTGCCCACTTGAGCTTTATGCTGAAATCCCACTGTAGATATGAGGCTTCTATATTGGTTGTCCATTGATTATGTGACTACAATTGCAAATTGCAATTGTTGATATATATATATTTGTCCTTCTTAGGTGGATATTATTGCTGTAATATTCATGCCAGATGAAATGCATCATGAAACATCTGAATTTTGTAGAGATTTTTGTTAATTGACTTTGCAGTATACCGCAGTGTGGACAGGTTGTAAGTCAATGGCGTGGTTTCTCTTTCATTAATTTGTGCACTTCAAAATGACTACGATTCCGGTTTCATGCAGACAAGTCATTTTGCACTTTATCCCTTTTTCTATGTTTATACTCTGTGGTGAGCTTTTTAAATTGTTTTTGGGTAATTCATTGGCACCTGCAAACAAGGCGGTTTCCGCCAAAACGGTTGGGTGTGGGAATTGTCGACACACAAAATGCCAGAATAAACTATTGGGCACCTTGGAATATATATTTATATATATATATATATATATATATATATATATATATATATATATATATATATATATATATATATATATATATATATATATATATATATATTTATCCAAGAATGCCCTGTGCTTAAGGACGCCACTCCACGGAAGCATTCCACAAGAATCTTTATTTTCAAACCGGTACTTTCCTTTCCGATAATCAAAGTCCCTAACGCGTTTCAGAGCGGCTGCTCCTTCATCAGAGGGGAATTGTCAGTCACGGAGTCTCCAACACGCACTCGACTTCCCCGTGCATGCTTTCATTAATTGCCCTTCGGTGGGCCTTTCAGGTGAGTACTGCTTCCACTGCATGCTGGGGAATGTAGTGCCTGTGTTGGTATCAATTCGTACTCCATAGTGGGGACCGTGCTACTGACAGTTAATATTCATTTATTAAATTTCATTTTGAAGCCCTCCAGTGGGCCTCAGAAAGGAAAGGCCGGTTTGCAATAACACCTCTTCCGTGCTGCTGATCGGATTAGAACAGTTCAGATCCGGCAGACCCCTTTTCGATGTGTACGGGCGGTGCATCCTCTACGGCTGGACTGCCGTGTTGCAGATATTTATCCAAGAATGCCCTGTGCTTAAGGACGCCACTCCACGGAAGCATTCCACAAGAATCTTTATTTTCAAACCGGTACTATCCTTTCCGATAATCAAAGTCCCTAACGCGTTTCAGAGCGGCTGCTCCTTCATCAGAGGGAATTGTCAGTCACGGAGTCTCCAACACGCACTCGCCTTCCCCGTGCATGCTTTCATTAATTGCCCTCCGGTGGGCCTCTCAGGTGAGTACTGCTTCCACTGCATGCTGGGGAATGTAGTGCCTGTGTTGGTATCAATTCGTACTCCATAGTGGGGACCGTGCTACTGACAGTTAATATTCATTTATTAAATTTAATTTTGAAGCCCTCCAGTGGGCCTCAGAAAGGAAAGGCCGGTTTGCAATAACACCTCTTCCGTGCTGCTGATCGGATTAGAACAGTTCAGATCCGGCAGACCCCTTTCGATGTGTACGGGCGGTGCATCCTCTACGGCCGGACTGCCGCGTTGCAGATATTTATCCAAGAATGCCCTGTGCTTAAGGACGCCACTCCACGGAAGCATTCCACAAGAATCTTTATTTTCAAACCGGTACTTTCCTTTCCGATAATCAAAGTCCCTAACGCGTTTCAGAGTGGCTGCTCCTTCATCAGAGGGGAATTGTCAGTCACGGAGTCTCCAACAGGCACTCGCCTTCCCCGTGCATGCTTTCATTAATTGCCCTCCGGTGGGCCTCTCAGGTGAGTACTGCTTCCACTGCATGCTGGGGAATGTAGTGCCTGTGTTGGTATCAATTCGTACTCCATAGTGGGGACCGTGCTACTGACAGTTAATATTCATTTATTAAATTTCATTTTGAAGCCCTCCAGTGGGCCTCAGAAAGGAAAGGCCGATTTGCAATAACACCTCTTCCGTGCTGCTGATCGGATTAGAACAGTTCAGATCCGGCAGACCCCTTTTCGATGTGTACGGGCGGTGCATCCTCTACGGCCGGACTGCCACGTTGCAGATATTTATAGAAGAATGCCCTGTGCTTAAGGACGCCACTCCACGGAAGCATTCCACAAGAATCTTTATTTTCTAACCGGTACTTTCCTTTCCGATAATCAAAGTCCCTAACGCGTTTCAGAGCGGCTGCTCCTTCATCAGACGAGAATTGTCAGTCATGGGATCTCCAACACGCACTCGCCTTCCCCGTGCATGCTTTCATTAATTGCCCTCCGGTGGGCCTCTCAGGTGAGTACTGCTTCCACTGCATGCTGGGGAATGTAGTGCCTGTGTTGGTATCAATTCGTACTCCATAGTGGGGACCGTGCTACTGACAGTTAATATTCATTTATTAAATTTCATTTTGAAGCCCTCCAGTGGGCCTCAGAAAGGAAAAGCCGGTTTGCAATAACACCTCTTCCGTGCTGCTGATCGGATTAGAACAGTTCAGATCCGGCAGACCCCTTTTCGATGTGTACGGGCGGTGCATCCTCTACGGCCGGACTGCCGCGTTGCAGATATTTATCCAAGAATGCCCTGTGCTTAAGGACGCCACTCCACGGGCATTCTTGGATAAATATATATATATATATATATATATATATATATATATATATATATATATATATATTCACTGAAAAAACCATAGGTTTTAGGGACAATTATAGTTAGTTGGACATTTCACTCGTACAAAACCAGTGAAATTCCCCCGTTATAGTTAGTTCAGCTAACTATAACTCGCGCCCCGCAATGCACTGCTGATGACGTCACATATTACATCACTCATGACATGGTCAGTGACATCACTGATGACATCTCAAATGACATCACTGATGACATCACTGATGACATCATCCAGTGACTGTGTGTTTCTGTAAAGTTTAAATATGTTTAATATATATAGGGAAAGGCGTATTGAAGAATGAGTGGGTGTATAAGTGTCTGAATGGATGATTTAGTAGGTGCGTGACTGACTCTATAAGTGAGTGATTAAACGTATCTTACTGAATGCATGGGTTAGTGACTAAACTGTGTGAATGTCTGTATCCGTCTGTCTGTTGGTGTGTAAGCGGCTGCATGGGTTTGCGAACAGCTACATGAGTGTCTACATGGGTTATTGATTGGTTGTCTGAGTATCTGTATGGGTGCCTGAGTGTTTGCGTGGGGGGTGTGACTCTGTGCATAGATGTGTGAGTGGGTGATTCACTGGGTGCATGGTTTCAAGAGTGCATCTGTGATGGACTGTATGGGTGGGTGAGTGTGTGTATGGGTGTGTTAGTGAGTGAATGTATATCTCAGTGGTACATGTGTGAGTAACTACATATGTGAAAGGCAGTATATGTGTGTGTTGGAGTATATAAATGGCTATAAGTGAGAGTGTGTGATTGTGAGAGTGGCTGTATGGATGAGTGTGTACTTGTATCAGTGATTGTATAAGAGTGTAAGAATGTGCTAGTATTTGTATGAGTATGTGAGCTGGTGTGTGTATAACTGTATAGGTGAGTAAATGGCAGTGTGTTTAATTATTTGCATGACTGACTAGGTGTGTGAGTACCTCTATGGATGAGTGGCGGTGTGTGAGTGTCTATATAGGTGTATGAGTGCATATGATAGTCCTGTACTGAGTGACCGTAAGTATGAGTGACTGTACGGGTGAGTGAGTGGATGTGTGTGTAGACCTAAGAATCAGTGAGTGTGCATGTAGTTATTGGTGTTGGAGTGTCTATGGTTTTGAGAATGGCAGTCTGTAATTTAGAGTGGGTGTATCAAAAGTTATATTAGGGTGTGAGAAGATGCATGAAATTATCACATGGATGATGTCATCAGTGATGTCATTTGAGATGTCATCAGTGATGTCGTCAGTGATGTCACTGACCATGTCATAGTGGTGTAATATGTGACGTCATCAGCAGTGCATTGCGGGGGCGCGAGTTATAGTTAGCTGAACTAACTATAACGGGGGAATTTCACTGGTTTTGTACGAGTGAAATGTCCAACTAACTATAACTGCCCCTAAAACCTATGGTTTTTTCAGTGAATTTCTAAGGTTTTTAAATGCTAATTTCTAACTATAACGTGCCTGAAACCTATGGTTTTTCAGTGAATTTCAAAGGTTTTTAAATGCTAATTTCTAACTATAACGTGCCTGAAACCTATGGTTTTTCAGTGAATTTCAAAGGTTTTTCAAATGCTAGTTTCTAACTATGCCTACAGAAGTAGGAAATGTGAAGAAAGAAGAAAAAACGCACAGAAAGAAGCAAAAGAAATGCAGAAAGAAGCAACAGAAGTCCACAAAGACGAAGAAAAGAGCAGGAAGAAGCAAGACATGTGCAAAAAGAGGCCTTGTTGCAAAAATCATCCTGTGCCCACAACTTTTTCAGACGGGTACTGGTGGTAACTAACTCTGAGTAACTAGGCCTAGAGCCAGTGCTATGCTAAAAGACACTTAGAATACAGTGAAAACACCTACATACACTAGGGAACACTATGCGTTGGGGTACCCCTGTGATTAGCATGACCTCCTCTGTAAGGCCCTAGTACATAATAGGGAAGGGGGATTAAAACTACCTCTTAAAACGCGCTACGGGGCGCGTTTGCACAGTGGTGAAGGGAGGCGGGCCTGAGGTGACATGTGTGCAAACACGCCCTGTGGCCGTTTTAAGTTGGGAGATTAAGTCAACTTGATTCCTAATGGTCCCTGGGGTCCAACTAGCCAACCAGGTACCTCCAGTAAGTGCCACAGAGCTGCATTGCAGAGAGGTGTAAAAAGGGGCGTGGTCTGGACCACCTCTCTGCAACGCAGGCCTCTGGCACTTACTGGAAGTACCTGGTGGGCTAGTTGGCCCCCAGGGGCCCTCAGGATTGAAGGGGAATTAATTCCCCAACTTAAAACGCGCCACAGGGCATGTTTGCACACATCACCTCAGGCCCTGCCCCTCCCTTCACCACTGTGGAAAGCACGCCCCGTGGCACATTTTAAGTTGGGGATTAAGTCCCCTTGAATCCTGAGGTCCCTGGGGTCCAACTAGCCCACCAGGTACCTCCAGTAAGCGCCACAGAGCTGCGTTGCAGAGAGGTGTAAAAGGGGCATGGCCTGGACCACCTCTCTGCAACGCCGGCCTCTGGCGCTTACTGGAGGTACCTGGTGGGCTAGTTGTCCCCCAGGGGCCCACAGGATTGAAGGGGAATTAATTCCCCAACTTAAAACGCACCACAGGGCGTGTTTGCACACATGTCACTTCAGGCCCCGCCCCCTTTCTTCACCACTGTGCAAACGCGCCCCGTGGGGTGTTTTAAGTTGGGGGATTAAGTCCCCTTGAATCTTCAGGGTCCCTGGGGTCCAACTAGCCCACCAGGTACCTCCAGTAAGCGCCACAGAGCTCCATTGCAGAGAGGTGTAAAAAGGGGCGTGGCCTCAGACCACCTCTCTGCAACGCAGTCCTGTGGCGCTAACTGGAGGTACCTGGTGGGCTAGTTAGCCCCAGGGACCCTCAGGATTGTAGGGGAATTAATTCCTCAGCTTAAAATGCGCCACAGGGCGCGTTTGCATAGTATTGGTGGGATGGGGCGGGGCCTCCGGCGCGATGCCGGCTTTTTAAAAAAAATTCTTTTATAGAAGGGGGGCTGTGTGGCCCCGCTTCCTTTCCTGGTTTTTTGGGCCCTGGGGACCCCATCCCCCGAGGCCTGACCCCTAATTTTGTTTTTAAAAATTTTTAAATCGGGAAGGGGGCCGCGTGGGCCCCCCTCCCGAGGCCATTTTCAGCCCCGGGGACCCCATCCCCCGGGGCATGGCCACTTTATATATATTTTTTAATAATATTTACAAAGGAGGGGTGCTGCGTGGCCCCCCTCCTGAGGCTTCTTTTAGCCCCGGGCACCCCATCCCCCGGGGCTCTGCCTCCTTTTTTTTTTTTTTTTTGTGGGAGGGGGCCGCGTGGCCCCCCTCCCGGGCCACTTCTAGCCCCGGGGACCCCATCCCCCGGGGCTGGCCCTCTCCGTTGGGGACCGTGGGGGAGCCCCAATGCCCCCACGGTCCCGCCGGCTCCCCGCGTGCTGCGGGAGCCGGCATTGCTTTTCCACATGGGGAGCTGCTGACATGCAGCTCCCCGTGTGGAAAAGCAATTCTGCTTTGCTTCATTGAAGCGAGAGCAGGTTTCCCTGCTCTCGCTTCAATGAAGCAAAGCAGTTTGTAGTGACAGGGCGGGAGCTGCGAGGCTCCCGCCCTGTCATTGCAAACAGCAGTGTCCCGGGGGTGGGCACCCCGGGACACTGCAGGAGCCGGCCCTGGGGGGTGGTGGTCCCCAGGGCCATCACAGGCTCCAGGAGGGGGCCACGCGGCCCCCCTCCACCGTTGGCAAAGCCCGGGGAGGTGGTGGTCCCCCAGGCTTGGGGTCCGTCACGGACCCCCAAATTTGAATAATTAGAGCCCCAGGGAGGTGGCAGTCCCCGGGGAGTGTGGGGGGCTCGAGGCCCCCCACACAGGTATTATTAAAAAAATAAGAGCCCCGGGGGGTGGCGGTCCCCGGGGCAGCGAGGGGGCCGTGTGCCCCTGCAAATTTATTAATGAAAGCCCTGGGGGTGGCGGTCCCTGGGGCGTGGGGGGGTTTGGAGGACCCCCACACATAAAAAAACAAAGCCCCGGGGGGTGGCGGTCCCCGGGGCTGCGGGGGAGCCATGTGCCCCCGCAAATATTTGTGCAAAGCCCTGGGGGGTGGCGGTCCCTGGGGCAGTGTGGGGGGATTGGGCCCCCCCACACATTTTTTTACATGCCCCCGGGACTTGGCCCACCCGGGGGCTAATTAATAACAAACGCGGAAGCCCGCGCTTCATTTTTTTTTGTTTTGCGCCCGGATCCGCGGATTCGGCGCGCATTTTGCCGATTTAAAAAAAAAAAATGCTTTTTTGGGCCCTGGGGGTCCTTGTGGGACCCCCTAAGCAGGCCTAGGGGGTCAGGGTGTTTCTACCCTGCCCCCTTTTCTTGTTTTACGTGACTGTTTTTCTGTTTTCTTGTGACTTGGTTCTACCGAGTCACAAGATGGCTGCCAACACTTCCTGGTTTGGAGTGTTGACAGCCAATTAGAATAAAGCTCGTGGTCGGGAGGGTCCGCGGATCCTCCGTGCCTCTAAATATCGAAATTTTATTTTTGATTTTCTCAGCAACTACCAAACGGATTTACACCATTTTTAAAAAGGTCGCTTTCTGAGCCAAGCAGTACCTTTTTGCCAAATTTGGGGTAAATCCGTTCAGTAGTTTCGGCTGTAGCCTTGCATAAAGTTTCCTATGGGAAATTGATTTTTTGACTCTTATTTTTTGAATTTCTCTGGAATTACTGAACGGATTTACACCATTTAACAAAAGGTCTCTTTCTGAACCAAGGGCTACCTTTTGCCAAGTTTGGTGTAATTCCGTTCAGCAGTTCGGGCTGTAGCTTTGTCTAAAGTTTCCTATGGGAATTAACATGGAGAAAACACGTTTTGGGACCCCCCTTTTTTCTCGGCCCCCGCTTGCCGAATCACCCCGAAACTGTCAAGACAGGAGCTGACCGGAGCGGGCTACGATTTTTGAAAATTTCACGAAGATTCGTGAACCGGCGCCAAAGATATTGAGAAAACAAAAAACGAGTTTCCTATGGAAACTAGGTCCTAACTATAACTATCTACTGGCGAACGCCAGTAGATATATATATATATATATATATATATATATATATATATATATATATATATATATATATATATATATATATATATATACCAAATTTTACTGAGTGTTAACCAAAATAAGACATCAGACTTTCTCGTAGTATTTTCTCTTCTTATTTTATTATTCTTGTTATCACTATGTATCATGATAATACAGCAATTCTGCCTACAGCCAACACGTGTTTCGCGCACAAAAACGTGCTTCTTCAGGACATACTGTTTCTGTTCTTTAGATATTTCAAGATACTTGAATTTGTGAATATTACAACCTCCACTTCTGGTTATACTCTTCTGTGTTTTACTAGGTGGTGAATGTTCTTAGTCCTTTTCCAACTGTACTTATGTAGACCTACTCCGCTTCTCATGTCCGGTCGTTATATATGCAGTACAAGTATCTCTGGTTTTCTTAATACACAGTTTTTTTGTTTCAGTTTTCAAATATAGATAGGGTCTGAGGTTGAAAAGCGCCGGGCAATATTCCTGCTACCCAAACATAGAAAATTTGGATACAACTACAGCCTGAACTGCTGAACGGAATTATGCCAAATTTGGCAGAAAGGTTGCTGGTGGTCCAGAAAGCGATCTCTTTGTAAATTGGTGCAAATCTATTCCGTAGTTTGAGAGATAATAAAGAAAAAACAAATTTGGATATATTGTGATGCCAAGGCTCCGCGAATCCTCCTGAGCTCATGCTGAGCTCTGAATGGCTGCAACACCTAAACCAGGTAGTGTTGGCATCCATCTTGGGACTCAAAAAAGATTTAAAAAAAAGAAAAGGGGGCAGGGTAGGAATACCCTGACCCTTTAGCTCTGGTGATGGGGTCCCAGAGGGACCTTGCCAGGGCAGAAAAGCTTATTTAAAAAAGAATTTGGCCGAAAACTGCGGCGAATCCGTGACTCTGGCTAAAATTAAAAAGAAAACAAGCGCAGGCTCCTGCGCTTGTTTGGGATGAAGCCCCCAGGTGGGCCAGGTCCCAGGGTCATTGTTTAAAAGCAGGAGGAGGTGCATGGGGCCCCTCTCCAGCGGCTCATGGAGCCCCGGGGCCCACCACCTCCCTGGGGCTTTATTTATTAAAAAAAGGAGGGGGGCTCATGGGCCCCCCTCCATGGGCTCTATAAGCCGCGGGGACCACCACCTCCCTGGGGCTACAAACATTGATGGGGGCAACGAGCAGAAAGAGGCAGAATAAAGGTCAGAAACAAACAGGAAGAGGCAAGATAAAGGTAAGAAACGAGCAAAAAAAGACAGAATAAAGGTCAGCAGTGAGCAGAAAGAGGCACGATAAAGGTGAGAAACGAGCAGAAAGGCGCAGAATAAAGGTCAGAAGGGAGCATAAAGAGGCAGAATAAAGGTGAGAAACAAGCAGGAAGAGGCAAAATAGAGGTCAGAGACAAGCAGGAAGAGGAAAAAAAGGTGAGAGTCAATGAGAAGGAAGCAAAATAAAGGTCAGAAGGGAGCACAAAGAGGCAGAATTAAGGTCTAAAACTAAAAGAAAGAGGCAAAATTAAGGTCAGGAGCGAGCAGAAAGGTAAAATAATGGGCAGAATGAGCAGAAAGAGGCAAAATAGAGATGAGAAACGTGCAGCAAGAGTCAAAATAGAGGTCAGAAACGAGCAGCAAGAGGCAGAATAAAGGTCAAGGGCAAGCAGAAAGAGGCAAAATAATGGCCAGAATGAGCAGAAAGAGGAAACATAGAGGGCAGGAGCGAGCATAGAAGAGGAAGAAAAACAAGGTGAAACCGAGCAGAGGAGGCACAAAACTGAAGGCAGCAGAGAGTAGCGGACTGCAGACAAGCTGGACAGGAAGACTGTCACAGGGAGAGCTGGCACGAGGACCTGTTCCCGTGTGCCCCTCCACTTTTATTACTGTGGACCCTCTGACAGACCCACTCATACACTCACACATCCACTCACAGACCCACTCATGTACCCACTCAGAGACTCACGGACCTGCAGACAGACAGACTCTGACACTCATTCACCTACACAATGATGTATTCAAGCGTTCATTCAACCACTCACATCCCACTGAGTGACTCACACACACATTCACAGACACACTCAGAGTCACACAGTTAAGAAAACAACAAAGGGGGGTTTGGGCCTGTTTATTGTGAGCAAGGCTAGGCCACTATTTACTGAGAAAACACCAAAAAAGCGCCAGTATTGACACAACTTTATATGAATTTATGAATAGCTGATCACGACTCTTAATCAGCGTGATCACAAATAATACATTTTATTCATATTTGTTTTGAGTTCAAACGGAAAGTTTAATCAGTCTGTGTGGAGATGACTGTCGTACACATGGAAAGAGTACAGAAGAAATGCCAAACATCTTCAAATGCATTTCTGTGCAATAATAGAAAACAAATACAAAAAGTGCCTGACAAGATTTGATCAAACAAAAGTGTATGCAAGACAACAGAAATATCATAGCTTACTTTAAAAACAAACATAAAAGAGCATGTCCCAGTTCACACATTTTTCAAAACCCAAAAAGTCCCAACAAACTGAACAAATAGTGAAGATTTACTAATGGTAATATGAAGCACCAGGGGTATTGCTAAACTACTCTATTTTACTAGGCTTTGCAGGGGGCCTTACAACAAAGTCCATCAGAATGTCTGAAAAAAAGGGTTCCCTTAAAACCAGGTTAGATGTAACAGTCTTGTTTGTTCTCCCATGTTTTAAAATATAAGGTGTGCATGTTTATTTGTATGTGTTGTATGTATCACACATGTTTTTAATTAAGGGTTTTTAATGACTGGATTAACTTTGTTGTTCAATTTGGATGCTTCGTATGGTATTTGAGATGTAACATAGAGAAACTTCTGATATTAAAGATTGGAAGATTTATATAACTCTGGTATGCTTGACTTGTTCAGTTTTAGGGTCATCGTTGTATGAAGTATGAGAAGATGCAGGTGAATGTTTGAGTGAACAGTTGGAGAAAAGTAGAGCTTTGGCTTAGTATAATTCCAAAGGGAACCTTTTTAACTTCTCAGTCTTATACAGAGCCCTGTCCCTTTGGTTGTGGGGCCCCTCTCATCTTGCCTTCAGTGGAGATGCAATTAATGACAAAAGGAAGTGAGAAATGTAAAAATTAAATGTTCAAATAGTAACTCATTTGGAGGGTCCCATTACCCACAAGAAGACAAACCTATTCATTTTAAATATGAGATCTGTCTGGAAGAATATTCCTGCACCCCGAAAACCATATGCAGAAACATTAAAATGGAAGATTAATAAACCTATATCTACCAAAACGTTAGTGTTTAAAAATTGAGGAAGTATTAAATGAGAGAGAAGATGGAAAGTTTGAGGATATAGATCTGGAAAGGGGATACTGGTGTTTAGATCAAGCAGTAATTTCTCCTAACCTAGGGCAAATTCAATTGGTTAAAGCATGGAGGGAAAATCCCCCTGAAAGCAAGACAACCCTCCCCCCCCCCATTTTTGCGCTAGTCTTTATCCTGCTTATGAGATCCCCACAGAAATACCTCATCTTTATAGAGGGCTCAAAGAATGCATGTTTAAAGCAATTCATAGTTACGAGGTAAACGGTGAAACAACCTGCCACATCAAGCCCTTGGTTTTATTCGATAGACTTATACAAATGTGCCTCCCCACTACGTGTAATAATGTGAAATTGCAGCAAAATTGCATGAGATTATATGGAACTACTTGAGGAGGGTAACCCACCATTTAGCAATATTTTCATAGTACATAATGCACTCGTGCATCGAAAATGGACCTGAGGGTGTAGTTTGAGCTACGAAAATAGCTCTAAATGCAACCTAATGCGAACATCAGCAGCCAGCAACCTTCGCACTCACTAAGTTTGTTGTTCCTGTGCTCTTGCGTAGGATTTCTGTGCCAAATTACTCATAACTACATGAACAGGTGTAATTGCATAATCTTCAGCAATTTCAAGTCGAAAGACAAATTACCAAAATTACTTTGATTACTTGAGTGTAATTAAAATGTTGCCCAGGCCTAGTGAAAAACCCTCTTGTCACAGATATGCACTGATGAATTTTCCAGGCAATGTAGTACCACGCAACAAAACATACAATTAAATAAAAAGAGTACCGCATACATTTCATTTTGATATTTTATTTCTAATAGATTGGAAAATGGCCTTACTAGTAGGCCCATATGCAAATTATAGAACCTGTATTGAGTCTTCTCATTTATTTAAATTTGTTCGTAATGGCAGTATAATTTGGCAGTGGAATTTTATTCTGAAAACAGGGAGAAAATATTCTGTAACTTGCGTCCTTGAGCAATTTTGATTTATTGGTGGTTACTGATTGACCTTATGTTTGTACATCAAAGGCACTTTAAAGTGACGGCACTTGCAGTGATAACCTATCAAAGAAGTGCACATATTGTATGATCATGCACACAATAAGGGGTATATTTACTAAAATATCATGCAACGTAGTGCAGCAACCAAAAATGCTGCTCTGCTTTGAATGAGAGGGAGAGAGCAGGAAAGCACCATATCTACAGAGATATGACACTTTTCTGCTCTGCTTAGTGAAAAACGTTATATTTGCTAACATTTTGCACCAGATTTGCTGATGCAAATGTTTCTTTAAAATTTACTTTCCAGCACAAATTTGTTTGCATTGTAAATTTGCCTGAGAGCAACCTAAAGCAGAGCCCAGTGCTGGTTTGCATTACTTAGCCTCAACGGGGCGTTCCATGGTGGTACATGGGTATTCCCATGCAACCACCAACGGTTTTTGATGCAAAACCCTATCTAGGAAAACAGTAGGCAGGGTTTTTCATCAAATAATAATGCTGTTTTGACATTGGTGTTATCCAGGAGAATTGCTTTTATTTCTTGAATCTTTTCCGGCTTTGCATGTTTGCTGCACGTTCAGCACACATACAAAGAAGGATAGTTTAAAACGTAGTCTAAGCATTGTGGGCCCGATTCACAGAACTAACTTAAGACAAAATACTAAACTTACTACCATTTTGGTATTCACAGGAGGCACTTACTCATTTTGGTATTCACAGAAGGCACTTACTTACTCATTTTGAGTAACTTACTCATTTTGAGTAACTTACTCATTTTGGTATTCACAGAAGGCACTTACTCATTGATGAGTAAGTGCCTTCTGTGAATACCAAAATGAGTAAGTGCCTTCTGTGAATACCAAAATGGTAGTAAGTTTAGGATTTTGTATTAAGTTAGTTCTGTGAATCGGGCCCAGTGTTTTGTACTGGAAGGGTGCCCTTTCCTTCAAAGCTAGACTCAGGCAGGCACCTTTGCATAATGGTGCATTGGTGTGCGCATGGCGTTAGGCAGCCTCATTGTGTGCCAATGCTGGGAAGAGACCAGGACAATGCCTCATCTTAGCAGATAAGGCACTTTCCGTCTCTCTCCCTCTCAAGTAACGCAGCACAGCAACTTTGTTTGCTGTGCTGCGTAGCAAGACATTTTAGTAAATATATCCCTAAACTCCAAGAGCATGAAACCTAACAGAGATCAATTGGTCTTTCAATGATAAAGATTATTAAGTCACGTTTGTGTGCTACTCTTTCAATGGGGATGTCAAACTCATTGCTGTGTGTGTCGGTGTGTGTGTGTTTTATATATTTTAATGTAAATCAAACCAAGTGATAATGATCCCGTGTATAGTATGTCCTTCTTGAGGACAATATATTTTCACTCTTTTGTGGACCCATTCGCAATTAAGCACGTGCAGATGTGCAAACGTAGAAACAGGATATTTCCCTTAGGAATTTAGCAACTTTAATGAATCAAATAGGGCAAAAAGCCACAGTAGGGGTTATGTTACGAGAATTTAATCCCACAGATAAGAGCACCAAAATACAAAGTGAGCCTAAATGCTTTCAGTACCCTAGGGTGAGATTAACTACATGTAACCAATCTCACACAGGATTTCGTAGCTAGTACATACATATGTTACATGTTATCTCGCCTCCTTTCACTAAAATAGAATAGATTAAACAGTCGAGTGCGGCAACTACTGCTCGGAAATCTCTTTCCTTAAAACACAAAGCAGTTGTGATTTTTCTTTCTAGAATATTACAGGTTAAAACAAAACAAACACACACAAGGTTAATATTTTTCACGATATCACATTTTTGCCCTTCAAGAAACAATATTAATTACATTTTCCTACAATATACCCAGTGATGCTGTCGCTATTTATAAAGCTTGATGCTGTCGTTATTTATGAATTTTTGACATTTTGGATCATAGAACAGGCAGTGATTACTTGCATGTTACAGTCTGGCTTGAGGCAGTTTAGGCTCTTTCTGAAAGTTAATACAATCTTGCCACGGAAGGCATGTCGCATTGTGGCATTGGTTGGTGTAGGTTTCATTCATTAACCACAGCATCAGTCATTGGCTGATTGAAATTGTCAATCATGAGGTATTATGCTTTGCCCTGATACAATTAGAATCATTAGTACTACAGTGAGGTGAGTTGACATGGATATGGGCATGAAGTATTTACATGTTGAAATAATTAGAACTGGGTGTTTGCAAACTGCAACGTGAAACCATCGCTGCTAGGCTGATACTGTGCCTTCGCTTCCGGAAACCCTCACTCTCCTGCTACCTCATCGATCATGACCCGAATGTCTTGGAGTCAACGTCATCTGTGCTACGTGACTGTTGCTGCTGTGAGGGATGCTGAATGTGGTCGTTCTGGGATCTTGTAGTGACGCTAAATATCCATTCCGAGAAGAGGCAAACTCACTGAGGGGGAGATTTACCAAATCTCCACGCAACACAGCGCAGCCCCCTGTGAGGCTGCGCTCCGTTGCGCAACAGGGAGGGAGCAGGAGAGCGCCATATTTTCAAAGATATGGCTCTCTTCTCCCCTTTCCCTTGCGCCGGCGCTGATTACAGCTGCCGTGCGCCACCCACACACCTTAGCGCCATAGCGCTAGGGTGTGTGTGTGAGTCCAGCATAGGTTTTGTAACCTTCCTGTACAAAATACTATGCCTAGACACCAGGGAAAGCTTTTCCCACTTTGTATGCGTGCTGCACAGTGCAGCATGCATGCAAAGTCGAAAAAAGGAAGAAGAAATGAAAGCATTTCTCCTTCCTTGCACCTAGTTTAAAAGGGCGCAGTTTTCTCACGCTAAACCAAATCTTCTGTGTTTAGTAAATTGGGTTTAGCATGGGAAACCTTGGGTGGTTGCATGGGAACGCCCATGCACCACCCTTGGCACACTCCCATGGCGCAAAGTAATGCGAAGCAGCGCTATGCGCTGCTTCGCATTACTTTTACGTTATTTCCAGCGTTGCGCTAGAAAGTAAATTAGGAAAAAAAGATTTTGCGCCGTTTTGCATCACTTTTGTGACGCAAACACGCCGCAAAAGCTTAGTAAATCTCCCCCTGAATGTTCCTTCTCCCTAAACATCGCATGACTCTGCCTTTATGAGAAAGAAGACGAGAAGGGTTGTATTTTTAATGTAATACAAAGCTTTAGAACTGCAACAAAAACAAAATTAAGTATATCAAATCCAAGCCAGTATGGAGTTTTTTGATGAGAGAAAGATGGTCTCTAATGTTCAGATTTAAAAATTAAACCACATATGCAGAATCATTTTAGATAGATCCCTAAAAAGCTAAGTAAATGTAATTTACATGTAATTTAAATGTAGTTTACCATAACATTCAGAGATGGGTGCTAAATTGTCAAATGAAGGCCTAGGCATATTTGTGAGTAAACAGAGTGATGCAAAAGAGCCCTCCTCCTTTAAATGCGCCTCCCGATACAATGTCATGGGTAAGTTGTGAGTACTATAACTCTATGGAACTTGAGTTCTGTAGTTCTATTGTACTACGACAGTATAAGAATAAAGTGACATTGAAATATGTATGTTCTGAATTAATGCCCTGGTTACTTACTGGTAATCTTCATTACTCCGAGTTCTAGTCTTCCTTGCCACTGTAATTCACCCATGAGTTTTAGGCGCCCACAGAAACTTCAAAGTAAAAGTAAGCTTACTAGCCTCCCATCCCTCCAATATGACCACCTCCTCTAACAACCAGCACGATAAAAGGAGCAACCACCCACCAAGAAGACCTGTAATCAAAGCCACAGAGAAACATTAAGCCCCCAAAACAAGGGCCAGGAGGGATGGGAAACTACACTGTGGCGAAGAAGACTAGGACTCAGAGTAATGAAGATTACAGGTAAGTAACCGGGGCATTACCTCCTCGTCCGTCATCCTCGCCACAGTAATTCATGCATGAGCAGATACCAAAGTAAGCATAAGCTTCATGGAAAACAGAAGACAGTCAACACATAGGAGAGATTGCAACACCAAGTTTAATATGCACACAACAGGGGTACATAAACGAGAACCTCAAGATGCATTAGCACCCAGAACAGAAGTAGCAAAAGAATCGGAGGCACCACCCCCAATCTCTAGCCGGTAATGCTCCATAAAGGTATGAGGAGAAGACTAAGTGGCCACCCGGCAAATATCGTCCATGGACACCCACTTAACAGCGGCCCAAGAGACAGCCACCGAACGAGTAAAACGTCCCTGAACTGGGAGGTCCACCACCCTGTCCTGAGAACCATAGGCCACCCGAATGGCCTCCTTAACCCAACAACTAAGGGTAGAATTGGATGGCTTCAAACCTGGCCTGCCCTGACTCAATGTGACAAACAGACTGCTGATCTTACAGAACGGCCCAGTCCGTGACAAGTACACCAACAAAGCCTGCTTCACATCCAAAAGATGCAATCGAGACTCCTCCTCAGACCAAGGGTTGGGGAAGAAAACAGGCAGGACCACCTCAGACCTGTGAAAAAATGACACCACCTTAGGCACAAAAGTAGGGTGAGTCCTCAACACCACCCTATCCTCCAGAAACTGCAAAAACGGGGCAGATATCAAGAAAGACCCCAACTCACCAATTTGCCTGGCTGGCAGAAACAATCGCCACCAGAAAGACAACCTTCAAAGTCAAAAACTTCAAGTCCATAGACTCCAGAGGTTCAAAACAACACTTCTGCAAAGCCTTCAGAACTAACAGCAGATCCCACAAAGGGGGAGACAACAGCAGTCGAGGGCGCCTCAATGCCAGAGACAGTAACAAACAAGAAAACAGAGGCTCCACCCCATCAAAAAGAGAACACCTGAACACTGCGCCCAGAGCGTAGAATGGGCCAAACCCAGATCAAAACCCTCCAATAAAAAATCCAGAATTCGGACTGGATCCACCTCCTCAACAGACAACCCCTTCCTCAGACACCAACCAGAAAAATTGGACCAATGCTTGGCATAATCCCTTAAAGTACAAGGACGTCTAGACTGTTGAATGAGTCCAGCCACCACTTGGGAACACCCACTCTGCATCAGAGATCGCCGTTCAAGAGCCAAGCCTAAAGATGCATCAACTGGAACACCTGGAAAGGAATCGGGGGACCCAACAATGGATAAGGGTAATATGGAATCACCCAGCACGGGTGAACTGCCAACTCCAACAAGAGGGGAAACCAAGGGTGCTGCCGCCACCCTGGAACTACCAGAATCACCAAAGCCATGTCGCTCCTGATTTTCTGCAACAATGCCGGAATCAGGGGAACCAGGTGGGGAACACATGCAAAAGACCGTGAGCCCACCGGAAGGACATCTTATCCACCTTCCAAGCCCCCAGGCAAGGCATAATCATGCAAAAACAAGGGAGCCGGGCATTGTCCAGGGAGGCAAAGAAGCCCATCGTTGAATACCCAAACCTCGCCTGCAACCTCAGGAATGCCTCAGGGGTCAATGACAGGGAACCCATGGATGGAAACACCCTGCTGAGACTGTCCACCACCACATTCTCCCTGCCCAGTAAATAAATTGCAGACAGGGACTCCAAATCCGTCTCCGCCCAGGAGCAAATGACCCAACTGAGACAACTGAGCAACCTCACCTTGCAACCTCCTTGATGATTCATGTAACTCATCACAACCTGGTTGTCCGTCCTGACCTGCACATGTTGAGCCACCAGGTGAGGAGCAAAAGCCAGGAGACCCAAGTGAACCACCTTCAACTCCCTGTAATTGGAGGAACATGCTGCCAGAACTCAGGAGCACTTGCCCTGAGCAACAAGTCCCCCAAGGTAGCCACCCCAGTCACACAGACTGGCATCGGTCATCACCACACAGGTAGGGACTGTCTGAAACAACCGACCCCTGGGACAGATTCACCTCGTCAAACCACCACCCCAGATCCTCCATGACCTGGGGAGTCACTGGCACCCCCTGGTGATAATCCTGACCACTTGGAAGCCAGTGAGACACAACATTGTTGATTACTGGGTACATATGCAAGGATACCCAAGGAAGAACCATCAGCGAAGCAGACATAAGCCCCTGCCCCCTCAACCATCTGCTCACAGGGGGACATTTCAGAGACAATAATTACAGAATCTCTGACATCAGAGTCAATTTCCTAGCCTGGGGCAGAAACACCTTCCCCAACAGAGTCGTCATGAAGCTGGAACCGTTGTAAGTCAGATCCTGAGTGAGAGTGAAGAAGGACTTGCTCAGATTCACCAAAATCCATGTTCTCCCTGCACCTTGCAGACCTCCATGACATGTCTTTTGGCCTTAGGAAAAAAAAGAGGCAGAAATCAAGAGATCATCAAAATACGGAAAAACCTTAACCCCCTGCCATGCAAGAACACCAATCAGGGAGCCAGTGCCTTTGTAAAGACCCTAGGAGAGGAACAAAGACCAAAAGGCAATACCTTGAACTGATTAGATGACCCAGGACACAGAAGCGCAGAAAACGCTGGGACTCCAGATGGACCGGGACATGGAGATTAGCATCCTGCAGGTCCAGGGAAGCCAGAAAGTCTGAAAGCCCCCCTGATTGATCAATGGCAGATTGTGCTGAACAGAAACCATTTTGAACTTGACATTGGGAATTAATTGGTTCAGCCATTTCAGATCCAACACAGGCCTGAGATCGCCCGTATGCTTTTCGACCAGAAAGAAAAGCAAATAAACCCTTGTCCATTCTTTCAAAGGAGGCACCGGAACATTCCCCCCTTTGTCCAAGAGACTTTGAACTCCATCCAAAAGCCCCTGTCTTTTCAACCAGTCCAGAGGGCAAGGAATGACCTGAAAAATGTCTGGGGGGTACACCGAGAAAGGAATCTGAAACCCCTCAGTCACCACTTGAAGAACCCACAGGTCTGAAATTGATCAATGCCAGTGTCTGGAAAAGAGAGAAAGACGCTTCCCTACCTGAACTTGACTCACTGTCATATAGTCAGGACTTCGAGACGACGGGGGAAGAGGAAGAAGCAGTGGGGAACCAGGAGTTTTCAGAGGAAGGAGCACCCCGGCCATACCCCCTGCACGAAAGTGCTGGTGCGATATCCCTTGACGAGCCGGCCACAAAGCCCTCCGGGAACTAAAAAATCTGGGACAGGACTGTTTCTCAGGAGCCAGAAGCTTGCGATCCTTAACTTCTTAACCATATCCTCCAAAGGGGGACCAAACAATTTAACCCCTGAAAATGGGATCTTAATCAGCAAGCCCTTCTGGACCACATCTGCCTTCCAAGACCTCAACCATATCTGGCGCCGAGCAGCAACAGATGATCCCGCCGTAGAGGCATCTGCCCCCAAGGAATCAAACTAAATGTCAGACAAGAGCCGGACCTGCTGCTCCATCAGTGCCAAGGTCGGAGACATGTCCTCCCCTGTGTCCATCAACTCTGTCAATGTCTGGAAGTCTTTAAGTAAGGACTGGATAGCACATAGGTGGAGTGAGGTGCTCGCTCGCGAAAGGCTGCTGAGAGACGCTCCGGTCGCGGACCGCTCCGTGTGTGTGCTTTCTGCTTTTTGGCTGCTGGTGGAGGATCTGCCAAGTGGAAGGCTGGAGTGGTGTCACATGGAAAGCAAGGTTGAGGCTACTAACCACTGGGGGGCTGTTTGAGACGCTGAAGGCATCACGAAGGAGGAGAGACAGTAACTCAGAGATGCCAAGTGAGCTGGAATACCCAGAGTCAATTTTGTTTTTTTGGCTTTGTGGAATGGATTGTGCAGATTAACGCCCCTTCTATGAAACGTTTTTTTTTACTTGCGGCTGTTGTGGGCTGTAGTAGTGAAACCTGTCCTGGATTTGCTGGATAAGAGGCTAGATTGAACTGGGCTCTGTTTTGCGGAAGTGTGGCAGTGTCACGGCTCAGAGGAGCACACACCCCCACCCCCTCGACTACATAAGCATGTTTTTTAAGCATTTGCTTTCAGGATCTACTGCTAGGATGGGGAAACACTTAAAAATTGCCAATGTAATGGCTCATGTTGACTCAAATGTGGCTCTTAAATCTAAAACTCGAACAACCCAGCTGAAGACTGTTTCCGCAAATGTTAGGGCTGAGCGCTCGCCTCGTCATGGATCAGTTCCAATCTCTAGTCCTACGAGCTCTGAAAATGAAGTTCTGCAACATGGGACGGGGAGTCAGGAGGACTCTAATCAGGAGAGGGATGTAAATCCCAGTCAGAGAGAACCAACTCTGAATCAAGTGTCTGAAGAACGAGGCAGTGCACCATCAGGTTCAATAATGGTAGAGGTGAGTTCTGCGGTCAGCCAGTTAGCCGCGATTCAAGATGCAATGGTGATCACTCAGGAAAATCTCACCAGTACATCACAAAGCAAGGCTAAGGAATACTCGTTATTTATGAAATCCAAACTGCCTCCACCTCTTTCATCAAACCTAACCTCAGAACAAGATCTCTGCGAGCGCATCCAACCGAGTCCCCCCTTAGCCATGCAGGGTCCTGCTCCACTTCACAGACCACTGGGGTGTCCCCCGTTATCGTCTGTGGCTGAAACAAATGTGGCAATAAAACAACAAGTACGATTAGGCTTGGAAGATCCGTTTGGAGATCAGCTATCAGAGGCTGGGTCTAGCTTCCAATTTGATATCAAAGCCATGCTAAATTTGATTCTTGATGAGATAAGGGAGATGAAAGCAGCGCAAGCAAATGAAATAGCAGCCTTACATTCACGTTTATCAAAAATCGAAGAAGCAGTCGGGTCGTATCCGGTAAGACTCCAAGAGGCTAAATGAAGGATTTCTCTCCTTGAAGATCAGATGACTTCAATGCAGCATCAGACCTCATTAGAGAAAAAACAGAAAAATCTGCTGGAAACAAAGTTGGAAGAGCTGGAAAACTACTCTCAACGCTCTAACTTGCGGCTAGTTGGGGTCCCAGAAGGCTGTGAGGGATCACAAACGCTCCAGTGGGTTGAGTCTTTTATCAAGGAGAATGTGTTGCCCGAGTTGTCCGGTGACCTTACTATAATGCGAGCACATAGAGTCCCAGCACAGCCATTCCCGAACTCAAAGTTGCCTAGAACTATCTTAGTTAACTTTGCGGACTACCAAGTGAAGGAACAGATATTGACCAGGGCTATTCAAAAGAAGCAATTCTCTACTCGAGAGGTTCCTAGTTGCCGCATCTTCTCTGATATGAGTGCAGCAGCGGCTCGGCGACAGAAAGAGTTTGTTAAGCTTCTCTATCTGTTCAAGGTACTGCGGGCGCAGGCGGTCATCGCTCAACAATCAAAGCTGCGTGTCTTGGTTCAAGGGAAGTTCCACATGTTTGCAAATCTCGATGAAATCCATGAACATTTGCAGAAAATGACTACAGAAAAGCAAAATGTCTGAACTATCTGGAATGACTGCTGGGAATTATAAAATAAATAAAAAATCTCTCTCTTCTCCCCCTTCTTCCTTTTTTGTTGTTGTTGTTATCTCATGGGGCAGGGCAGGGCAGTAGGTCACACTAGGGTGCAATAACACGGCACCTGGCTTAGGGGAAATTCAGGGAGGGAAGGCAGGGGGTATGGTGAGCTTTTCCCCATCTGCCAGGGGTGAGAAGGGGGGGTGGAGGTGTGGGTTAGGGAAGGGGTAAGCATTGGAAAAAATGAGCAGGAGAAAAGCGAATTGTGTTGGATATGTGTACAAGTTTCTAAGATACTGCAGAAAGTGGTCAGGACGGGAGGTGTTGGTCAAAGAAAGGTGAAGTTGGTTGAGGGAAACTTCAGATTGGGCAAAGCTGAGACAGGCTATTTAGGATGACCAAATGTCGCAAGATATAAAAGTGATTACATGCAATGTCAATGGATTACTGAACCAGTGTAAAAGTTCTGCTTTTTTAAATTGGTTAGCATCCCTTTCTCCTGAAATTATATTCCTACAAGAAACGCATTTTAGGATGGAAACTCCCCAAGATAGCGCTACCTAAAAAATATTAATTGGCGTATTTTTCATCTGCTAATTTAGCGGTGCGAGGGGTGGGGATCCTTCTATCAAATACATTAGATTGGCAGGTTGAGGAGGTCCAGCGTGACGGAAAAGGCAGACGGCTTTGGATGAAGGTAAAACTGGACGGGATAGCGTTAAATTTAGTCAATTACCACGGTCCCATAGAAGATGATACTGTGGCGCTTGAACAAATTTATCAACTGGTAGTGAGTACGGAAGGTATACTGATCCTAGGGGAGATTTTAATTATATACAGAATCTGGCACTAGACACCTCAAATAAAACAAAACGACAGCTAAAGCCTAAAACTGCAAAGTTAATAAAAAGTTTGTTAACAGACTTTGCATTAACGGACCCCTGGAGGCAGGGACACCCCGGCTCCTCTCAATTTACATGTTACTCCTCAAGATATAGAACGGCATCTCGTTTGGACTTTTTTCTTGTGGATAAGCTGCTGGCCAATGGCAATTCAGAGATATTGGCCAATTCCTTTTCTGATCACTCTGTAGTTTCTTTCACGTTAAGGTTGAGGATTAAGCCGAAAGAGAGAGCAAGATGGCAGTTCGATAAATCCCTACTGGAAGATAATACCTGGTTGGCCGAAACTAAAATTTTTATCAGGGAATTTTTCCAGTTTAATGCAAATACTGCCCGAACTTTTGTGGTTTGGGAGGCATTTAAAGCCACCTTTAGAGGACAGATGATAGCCTATAAGCTTAGGTTAAACAAACAACGCAGGCAAAAGATCTCGGAGTTACAGTCCGCAGTAGAGGAAGCTAGACAAAACCTAGATTCTACAGCAATTGTAGAACATACCTTTAAAGCACTACAGCAAGATCTATCAAAAGCAAAAGATCTGTTGAAAGATTTCTTTCTGCTAGAGGAGATCATGGGAAGCAAGGCGTACCAACAAAAGGTTTACGAGGAAAGCCAGCATATTGGCAGATTCCTGGCCTGGACTACGAAAAGTAAGAAAGCGGCGCAAATAATCAGCCATATCAGAAATCCTTCTATTGGCTTGCTAGAAGAAGATAAACAGGCAATATCGGAGGTGTTCCTTTCTCATTTCAAACAAATCTATGCGGATACATTGGCAGTCGAGGAATAAGAACTGCGGTCCTATCTGGAATTACTGGAGTTACCTCAGATATCTCAGCAGCATACCGAGATGCTCAATAGTACAATAGAAATGTCAGAAGTCTGTGCAGTACTAAAAAGTATGTTAACGCTAAGGCTAGTGGATCGGACGGGATGCCGGTTGAAAAATTTAAGATATTCCAAGAAGAACTACTTCCTTTTTTAAACTAAATTGTTTAATCAAATCATGGATGGGATAGATATCCCTAATAGTTTTAAGGAGTCAGTACTCGTAGTTTTCCTTAAAAAGGATAAAGATCCTCGCGATGTAAATTCCTACCGCCCCTATCAGTTTGTTAAATACAGACTACAAACTGTTCATGAAGATCTGGGCTAGAAGGATTGCTCCGTGCGCCCAACAAGTAGTCCATACTGATCAAAATGGTTTCCTTCTGGGACGGTTAATGGCCACCAATACATACTTTCTTACGCAAGCAGTCGATTATTTTTCAGTTAATAAAACTAAAGCGGCCATCTTGATGATGGACGCTGAAAAGGCTTTTGATTTGCTAGATTGGTGTGCTTTATTTGCTATTTTGGATAAGTTTGGTTTTTCCGTTCAGTTGATACATATGCTAAAAAAGTTATATAGCCAGGCGGAAGCAAAAATTGTCATCAATGGTGCTGAAGCCGGGAGGGTGATTATTAAACGAAGCACGCATCAGGGTTGTCCTTTATCCCCCCTTTTGTTTTCCCTGTTTAAAGAACCGCTTGCTGTCAAAATTCGTAACAAGTTATTGATCGTGCCCCCCATTGTAAGTATGCCCAACATCAAGTTGTATGCAGATGATATAATTTTATATCTTAAAGCTGAAGGGTCTAGCATACAGAATGCGATGGATGAAATTCAGAAATTCACGAAGGTAGGGGGATATAAAGTTAACCAAGCAAAAACAGAAATCCTTACATTCAATTTGGTTCCTTCTGATCACCCGGCATCCTTACATCCTCGACTGCCACATCCAATCAGATACCTAGGCATTTATGTTACAAACGATTACGACCACTTTTTTTCTCTGAATTATACTACCATGTTAGGGAAAGTGAAAAAATTATTAGAAAAGTGGACTTTGCTGAATTTATCATTGATAGGTCGGGTATCTATGGTTAAAATGTCGGTGCTGCCGTTGTTTCAGTTTCTCTTTAGTAATCTTCCCTTGAAAATCCCAAGTGCCTATTTTAAGGAATTGGACGAAATGATCCGGAAGTGTGTGTGGAATAATAAACACCCCAGGGTAAAGCTAGCCACATTACAATTGGATGTAGCATCGGGGGGTTAGCGCTCCCACATTTTCCGACTTATTATCAGGCTTCTTTGCTCAATTTGCTATCGCAACTAGGAGAGGAAAATCCAGTTTTTGATAATTTCTTTTTAACACAAATGCTGAAGGAAAGCGCCATAAAACTTCCCATCTTTTTACGATCAGCAAAACGCCCCAAAAAGACCAGGTATAAGGTCAATTTGGCATTGGCAGCTAGGATTATGCTTTTTTTTTAAATCACAAAATATTCCAGCATATTATGCTTATACCCCCATCCAAGATTGTGTAGTTGGAGGTCTAATGCTGCCAAGAGGGCTCTACCAAGCATGGCAAGAATTAGGTTTTGGTCAGCTTGGGGATTTCTATAATCATCAAACATTAATTACTTGGGAAACGATAAGGCTGCAATTCGGCAATTTAAATACTGCTTTTTCATTGAGCTATCTTCAGCTCGTGAATTTTCTTAAGAATAATTATACCATGCTGAGTGAGGCCGCGCGTCAAATTACTAAGCAAATGTCGCATAAAATAGTGGGAGTGGGATTTTGGTATCGGCTGTTACATCAGCAAGCTCATAGTGAAGAGATCATTGTGAAAGAGCTCCAGAAAATCTACTCAGAGACAGGTTGCAAGTTCAATACGAAAGAATGGCGACAACTTAGTGAATTCTCGTATAAAGCATTGCGAAGTGCTAATTATAAAAGAATGAATTTTTTATCCAGATGGCTAGCATATTATACTCCTCTGAGATTGCATAAGATGTTTCCTACTAGTCCGAATCAATGTTTTAGATGTAATAAACAGGATGAAGGAGGATGGGTGCACACATTTTATGAATGTAGTAAATTGCAGCAATTTTGGAAGGATGTTTTTATTATGATTTCTCAATTTCTGTCGTCAACTATTGACCCATCATCTAGGCTGGTATTATTTGGGGCATCGCCGGAGGTTCAATGTTTTACGAAATACCAACAGTATTTTGTAATAATTTCTATAGCGGTTGCTAGGTCCCTTGTTCTGCAAAATTGGAAAACTATTAAACAACCTAGGATTAACCAATGGGTTAGTAAAATGTGCTGGACTTATAAATTCGAGGAGGCATATGCAAAACATGTAGGAGCTACGGCAAGATTTAGAGCTATCTGGCAAAAATTCAGTATAGCTGAGTAAGAGCAGGTTTGAAGACCCTTCTGTAGTTGGGAATCAATTGTTGCACTTTATTTAGTAAAACAGACGCTGATAGCCGCACTCGCACATTAAAGAGTTCTTGGATATTTGTATTGATGTTGCTACTGGCATGGTTTTAAGCAATTTTTCGCAATTTGTTATTTTGTATTTTTGAAATATTCACTCCTAGTTGCACATGCACTTTAAATTGTTGCTGATAGTGTTCTGCTATTTTTTAGATTCGTGTGAACCAATTATGGAGTAACAGTGTATTAAGGATTATAAGCTACTGTAGAATATAGTTTTTATGTACCTTCTCATATTTCTTAAACCCTCGATGCTAATCCAGAGTACTACTGTTTTTTATGCATTATTATGTAATGTATATTGTGTTTTCTCTGTTTTTGTTCCTGCTCTAATAAAAAAAAGAAAAAAAAAGTAAGGACTGGATAGCATATGTAGAATAGGCAGCAGCCCTAATAGCAAAATTGGAAGCGGAAAAAGTACGCTTGACCGCTGCATCCACCTATTTAGCCACCAGGTCCGCTGACGAGGCATCTTCCGAAATGATCGCCCCCTGGGAGGCCATCCCCGCCATCAAGGAATCCACCTTAACAGAAGTAGGGAATTTTTCAGCAAAATATTTCAGCAAAATCCTGCAGCGGATAAAGCTTCACCAAGAACCTAGGACACCTATTTTTATCCATGTCCTTCCACTCGGACCCTAACACTTTCAAAACTGAAGAATGAAGAATCAAGGACTCAGGCTCCTTCCTCTGGTACTGGGAAAAATATCAGTGTCCTCCTCAGGTACCACAGCATCTGTAAATGACAAATTAGAGTGAATGTGTTGAAGAACTTCCTTTAATTCAGGTCCCTCCACATAACGCCCTTTCTGAGCTAAATCCTCCTCCCCATCAGAGTCAGCCGAAGTACCCGGCTCCACCCTTGATCTTTTAGCAGGAGGACCAGGGTCCCTGTCTTTAAAGGCAGCAGCAACCACAGCCTGGATCATTTGCTGGATCATAGCCATCGAAGGAGGAGGTTCAGAAGCCCCAGCTTCCTCCACATGATGGGTCTTCTCAGTAGCTTTACCACTCGACTCTGCTGCACAATCATGCAATGCACACTGACCCAAACTCTATTTAAATGAAAAGACAACCGGGAAAACCATTGACATAAAAAAATGCCTTAGCTGCCCCGGAGACCGTCCCACAGTACAACGCATGGACTGCCGTCATGTAAGTCAAGCGTGCATGCCACCAACACATAACAAAAACCACCTCCTTTGGCCACCCGCAAATGTGTATGCGGTCTTGACCGGCAGCTTCGCCCCTACGGCGAGCGGGGAGACGATCCAACCTGATATCAGTGTGCCTCACCAAAAACCGGTGAGTAACCTGAAACTGAGCTCGACCCTCTCATGATTCCGCTACAGCAGCATCACCAGGACGAGAGGACCGTAAACATGCGTTGGTCCCCCCCCAGACCGGGCATGCCCAGCAGTACCCTGACCCCCATTGCCTGAGTCCGCAATAGCAGGACCTCTGCCCCCACTTACCTGCAATCTCGAACTCACAGCACTCGGAGCAGTGCAGAAACAAAAAACCAGGTCTTCTTGGTGGGTGGTCGCTCCTTTTATCTGGTTGGTTGTTAGAGGAGGTGGACACATTGGAGGGATGGGAGGCTAGTAAGCTAACTTTTACTTTGGAGTTTCTGTGGAAGCCTAAACCTCATGCGTGAATTACTGTGGTGAGGAAGACGGACGAGGAGGTAATGAGTGATGACAAGTAACTCCATATTATTTGTTCCACAGCTATAAGATTAAATGTTGTTCTTGATATTTTTTTTAATTTTATTTAGGTATATACTTGATTTTAAAGTTTGACTGAGGATTCTCTCAGAGATAATACAATCTATACAGTTAGGAGATTGATTGTTGTTGTTCTTGTGGTAATTGTAAGTTTTATTCAACATCCACTGCACCAGTCATTGGTTGATTGTAGAGCTGCGTAATTTTAGCTCCACCCTTACACATCACAGAAGCATTGTTTTTACATATACTCGACAATATACATTGTGTGCCTGACCTTATTAATGTGGAGTGAAGCATTCAACCCTACTACTGAAGTGCATTTACTGTAGAAAACTAGAGACTCGTGAACGTGTGCACACTAAAATTTAGCTTAATCATGAAGACATGTGGTTCTCATTAATATTTACACTTACGTCTCAAGTCATACTATGTTTATTTGAAGCACATTGCATATGTAACCATGAACACATTTATTCATGTTGCCGTTATTTTTGAAGTTATACGTACATCTATAATCATGTATTTAAAGTGCACATTGAAATGCTTGACTAAGTTAGCTTAACTAAAGGCCTTAATTTTGAAATGCATTTTGCTGGCTCTGCGTGTTTTTTCCTTTGCAGGTCCGTTCTCATGATTGTTTTATTATTGATAGTGAGGCCTGAGAGAGGAAATCTTGACAGGAGCATGAGGAGCTAACGAGCAGAAGAAACTTCCTTTTCATTGCGTATCAGAATGGAGGGATACCTAAGCTTACCATGGCTGTAAAAACGTTTGTGGGATGGGAAAGTCTGGTGATGTTGCCATTGCACAATGCGAAGTTGAACACCATTGGTCCCTGAAGGTGTGGGGGGATATATGGCTGATGTTGGAATATCTGTGTTTTTAAATTAAGGTATGCACTGTTAGAGTTTAGGCAGATCCCTTTGGATTCAGAGAGGTGCAGACCTCATTGCTTCCTTTCTTCTTGCGAGTGTATGGCTTTATGCTAAACATTTGTTCCCCTTTAGAAGATTTGTACTGAAATCTTCACTATGCTGACATCTGCCCATTTTCCCAAATTCTTTGAGACCTTTCCTTATGACCCTATCACAATTTAGATTTAGAAATCCATTCATGTTTAGGAAGGAGGAGTGGAGTTTCTTACAGGAGCATTACTTCCTAATTCTTGGTATTTGTATTATTCTGACTGCATTTATTGTATGCTTTATGCTATTGAGTCAAATTTGCTTCAATTCTTTAATTTACTTGTTATAATTCTTTACTTTTATAACATGTTTCTCACATTTACTGGAATGATTATTAACTTGCAATAAACCCACTAAACTTTAGTTACCGATTCCTGGTCCTTACTGTGTGGCCAAAGAGGCTACATGAACTTCAAATTGTTTTACTGAATGTCGACTCCCTTTTGCCTCTCAGTCAACCAAAAAGATTTATCAGGTGAGAATTGGTAACCACTTTCCAGCGCACTCCCAATTGTAACTGTCATTCATGATATATGAGCTTTGCTATTGTAGAATTACAATCGCTGGTTATGCAGTGAAATGCATCCACATTGGAAGGGGAGCCCTTGTTTTGCCATGCTGCCTGAGTTATTGCAAGTGTCATTTACTGAGTGCATACCTCTGTATGCTTACCTACAAGACAGCACCTGCTGGGTTGCCCGGCTCCCCAACTGGTTGTTATGCACCCTCAAATTCCTGTGTTGTTTTTGAGGGAAGTGCTTTTCTGGGTGTGTGGTCATTGAGTCCTTTTGTCGATGACCACAACTGCAATTTCTTTTGCCTTCAGAAGCCAGTCTGCTGCCACCACTAGTACCCACTGTGTTCTGCTAATGCTACTTCTGGCAGCAGGATGCTACCGAGACTCCACTCCACATTAGGGAAGAGATGCAAAAAGAAAACTTACAACTGCTCCTTCTCCAGCCTATCCCCAAGAATATATAAAGCACTGTCTCCTGAAACTAGGACAAACCCCTCAACTACCTCCTTTAAAAAAAATGCTTCTGATAAATAGATTCCTCCACTAGTAGACCTGAAGTCCTTCAGCTTGACTATTTTCCTGTGGAAACCTCCGGATCTTGGATCTGCAAGGACAATTGGTATATTTTATTTGTATTGCTCCTGGCTTATTCCTTCTTGCCTGTTATTTGCTCTTTTTTTCCCTGTATGTATGACTTGACTGCTATATGTACAGAACTCTGATACCCTGATGGGTCATGTTCGCACTATATAAAACCTCTCAAATATATAAATAAATAAATAAAAAATGTCACTGGCATAGACATAAAAGAAACACAACCATAAAGAACAAATGATGGTCGGAATGCTGAACAATGTCAAACACTCAGCCCCAGTACAGAGATGTGGGCCTAAATCCATTTGCTTACCACGCCATTCCAGTTTGGACCCAGCCATATGCAAATCAGCCACAACCATAGCCAATTGTTGAAGACAGCCTTGGTTAGATAAAGAGAAAAAAAGGCCAGATTTGTGATAGTGTCCATTGAAAAAGAAGAAGGGCTGCAAACAAAAAATGATTTCTGATGGGTGTTTTAAGACTGTTTACAGACAGCTTTTGCTGTCTGTCAGAGCTCATGAATCCATACAGAGATGGATCTGAGATGAATCCCAACAGTCATTAGTGTCACCCATTGAATCAGCCATTAGTTGATTGCAACTCATGACTTATAATCTATTATAGGTCAGCATCCAAATAAAACAGCAATTGTATCATGGATGCTCAAATGAGGACAGTCCTTTTACTTGTTCCCACTGGGCTTGGCACCAAAGCATTTTATTAAAACTTTTAAGTACTCTAAAAATTTAGAAGCATCTTTATTGATCTCTGGCATAAGAGGTGACAAGAAGTAGTGGATTTTAACTAAATAACTCGCCCACTAACAGCATGAGCTGAAACAAAAAATTGCTTGGCCATTGGAATGTCTATTAAGTCACAGTATTGATTTAAAAGAAAAGAAAAAAGATGTAAATTATGAATATCTTTTTAATATTGTATGCAGAATCGTTTTAACTTGATGTTTTTGTATTGCAATGGTTTTTATTAACTATGCAAATAAACTTACTTACTTACTTAAGGAAAGATTTTCTTTGGTATGTTTTGCTTTTAATTTTAGTGTGGATTAGTTTATTTCCCTATTCAGGTAAAACAACTTATTTACAAAGTTGAAAACAACCGGTTCGCAATGTTTTATCTGTGTAAAGACCTTGTCATTGTCTCGGATCCCATGGCTCAGCTCTGAAAACATTCTGTCCTAGAATTTTATGCTTCATGATCTAATTTAGACAGGGCCTTGATAGCATCATGAGTTTCTGTTTGTGCTGCTGCTTTTAAGAATATGATACGTAACAGCAGTGGTCCAAATCGGAAAGATCCACTCAACAGATAAGGTTTTAATGAATTACTTTATCCTAATTATTTCTCAACTAACCCAACACACATAGCTCCAAAATAGGAGAGGGTACACGTTCTGAAAACAAGGGAGAATTGGTTATACTCAATAACCTACCCAAGTCCTTCGGGTTATTTTTGGTTTACCCCATTGTTATCTAATGGCTTTTAAGAATATGGCCCATCATATTAAATGTTTACAAACAAAATGGAACATGAAATTACACCATTGTGCACCTGTTTTGGAAGACCTGTGCCGAATTCCCCAGGCATGCTTTCTCATATTAGCCCATTGGCCCCTCTGATGGTAGGGGTCACAAGGGCGGTGCCAGGGGGCGCAAAATACATTACAGGGGTCACAGTTGCGAGCCCTTGTGACCCCAAAATGATGTCTATGACAGCAACTACAAAAACCTGGTGCTCCAGGGTCGCATGTTGCTTCTGCGGTGCACCTACTCCTGGGGCACTACATACCTAATATACAAGTTATCGTGTTTAGCCCTGCTGTCTCATGGTGAGATCCTTTCCAGTCCACGCCATTGTCTTCGATGCAACCATGTGCAATGTATTTTCCTTGTTCTGTTTTCTTTTTTCCTTATTCCAGCTTAAATCACCTCCTGGAGGAAAGAAGGCGTGGTGCCTCCCCCACTACAGACACCTGTGCAGCCACACATGGTGACTGCAAATACTGTGCAGTCTGCTGTTTCACATGCGCTGGGCACTTGTTTGCAGGAGGCCAGCAGGTGCAATGATTGTCTCCTGTTCTCTCTCTTCCTGTACTAGAGAGTGGGCAGAGCATGAGGATATGCTTCATGCCTGGATTACCCCTTTGGTACAGCTGACCCAGCAAAGAGATAGGGCTCCCTGGGGTCTTAAGGCTGTGCATAGTTCCACCCTTCTCATGGGAGCTATCCTTAAATATCCTTCTGGATGGTTCCCTGGTGGGACTCAACAGTTTACAGGCTCCCCAGGGCTTCAGGATGATCCTGCCTGGAATCATAGTGACATTCGGGTGGTTCCAACGTCCAGGGCACATGCAGCACTTGCAGGCAACTGTGCACACGTACAGCTCCGAAAAACAGGAATGTGTGTGTGCCCATGATTGGCCAAATTGAACAAGACTTGTTGTTCCTCGCACCTGTTGGCACACGCCAGCCACCAGACATGTTGTTTCAGAGTCTTCTGGGCTTTAAAAAGTATTTCTGGTGATTTTGAGATTCTTCCTTCCAGCCCCTGGATATTGCTTCTTTGAACTGGCAGCACAGAGCTGTAAAGAGCTCTCCTGCCCTAGTTCCTGGAAGTCTCATTAGACTGGCATCATACTACAGCAGCCACCTATGGTCCTCGAAGAAGAATGTACTCTTTGCTTCCACTATCCATGCCCTGTGGCCTTCTGGCCACTTGCAGGACACCTGTGTGTGTGTCACAGACATCAGGGGGATGTCCTCTATGAGTACATACCAAAGGACCAGTCTACAGAAATCCAAGGGTACCTTCTCCTTCAGGGTCTCCTGCAAGACCACTCTCTACTGTGCCCCAGATGGGGTGGGAAAGCAATGCCATTGGTTTTGGAGACAGAGTTTCACCCATTCCAAGAAGCACAACCCTAAAGTGCACACCAAGAATGGGTTCATTGGAAAGCTGGTTCTTCTCTGCTCATCTTTCGTACACTATGCTCTCCAAGTCATTGCACCTGTTATGGGGTTTAAAAGTGGAGGGTAACATTTCTAGAAGACAGGCATCCCTACCCAAGCCATAGATGCCCTTCATCCCTCCACACGTAACTGATATTTACTGGTAGCAGGTCACAGGCTGGCCCAACCCTGTGCACAAGATTCTCAGTGTTAGACCTGTAAGCCTTAAGATGGTCTTCCCTCAAACCTTTTGCATACTTACCTCTATTTTGGTGCTGAAATTCGTTTTTGTTGGCCTTAGAACTCTATGCACTTTACCACTGCTAACCAGTGTTAAAGTGCTTGTGTTCGCTCCCCTAAACATGGTTTAATTGACTTACACCTGTTGGCATATTTCATTTACTTATAAGTCTCTTGTAGTGTTGTATGCCATATACCCAGGGCTTGTAAATTAAATGCTACTAGTGGGCCTGCAGCACTTTTTGTGCCACCCACTTAAGTAGCACCTAAATCATGTCCCAGGCCTGCTTTTGCATCCTGAATGCAATTTTAAACTAGCAATTCAACTTGGCAATATAATCGCCTTGCCAAGCCCTGAACTCAACTTTTATTGCATATAAATCATACCTGAGGTTGGCCCTAGGTAGCCCATAGGTCAGGGTGAATTGTGATTAAAAGGCTGGACATGTACTTTTACATTTTACACGTCCTGGTAGTGAAAAACTCCTAAATTCGTTCTTCACTATTGTGAGGCCTACCTGTCCTATAGGATAAAACAGGGTTGCCTTATTACATTTAATAAGTGCTAACTTGTGATTGGTACCAGATAGCCAGTTTATGTTTGTTATCTATGAAATTGTAATGAAAAACCCTCTTTAGTGGTAAAGTCGGATTTTTAATTACAATTATGAAACAAGACCTGCCCTTAAACCTATTTAACTTTGACTATCAACACTTCCTTAATCACAATGGTTCTCACTGGTATCATTCAATTAATTAATCATTTATCAGCCAAACTGGCTGTACCCAATGAATGCAAATCATTGCATTGATTGTGTACAGCCAATTTGGCTGGTAAATGAATGAATTGAATGATACCAATGAGAACTTGGGGGCATATTATCAAAGAAGAGCGATAAACATCGCTAAGCGCACTTAGCGCGTTTCTGTTTATCGCCGTCTATCGCTGAATTACATCGCCGTGTTAGCGGCGTATTATCAACGCTTTGCGAACAGGCGATGTAATTCCAGCGATAGACGGCGAGAAACATAAATATCGCCTGAAATCCAGCGATGATTATGGAGATGCTTGCTGATAGGGAGTGTGGTCGTAACATGGCGATCCACCTCCCATTATCAGCATAGCTAAAGTAGAAGAAAAAGCAGACGTTAACTTCATGCGATAACCGCGGTTAGAGCGGTTTGTTTTATCGCTGGGGCCGCATTGTTAATAGTGCGAAGTTGTGTTTGCCACGTTAATCATGCAGACATTGTGAGGAACGCCCACTTTGCATGTCATTAGCGATAATAATCACTGACATGCAAAATGGAGATAAAACGGCTACTAAATCAAGGAAACACGCGTTAGCGTGTCCTTGATAATAGTGCGATATTTAAATCGCCTCTTTTCGGCCGAAATCGGCCGCTAAAGCGGCAAAAATGGGCTTGATAATATGCCCCTAAAACTTTTTAAAATATCCCATTTTTCTGCCCTTAGCTCTTTTGTGCCTGCAGACTGTCTTGGGTCACATGACTAGGTGTAACTGACAGACTTAGTGAATCCCTCCCAGACAGTCACACAATTGAGGGATTAGTTGTGCCTTAATGGGCCATCTGCTGGCAGGATCGGGGAGGTGCAGCTGAGCACAACCCAACTTGCAACTGAATAGTCTGCCTTCATACACAGGACTTATCACCTCCACATTGTCACTGCAGCCAGTTTTAAGCCAGCACAGGGGAGTCAGGAAAATCCATGCTTTTCAAGGAAACATTCTAGAAGCACCTTCAGAGGGAAGGGCACCAGGTATAAAAATAGGAACCTCACACCCACTCTTTAGTTTACTCCTGTGCCTGCGGAAGGACTCTCAGAGGACTGTCTGCTGCTGTGACCTCCTGGGCGCTCTGCAAAACTGCTTTGCTGCACCTGGAAGGACTGCTTTGCTGCTTGGAGCCTGCCTTGAACCCTCAGGGGCAAGCCCTGCTGTTGATCCCTGCATCCTGAACCCAGGACTATCAGAGTGACTCCAAAGGCTAGTTTGCTGGATTCCAGTTCAAAGCCACAGGGACACAAGACTCCTGCCATCTTGAACCTGCACCTGTACTGAGTCTGAGTGAGTCCTGAACCTCCAAGTGGTGTCCCACCAGTCCTGGCTCCTTGGTTGTGCTGCTGAAGGTGAACAGATGACCAAAACTCAAAATGATGATTTAGAAACTTTTTGGGCAAAACCTGCTCTGATAACCAGGGGGAGACTGGGACCAACCTGCTCGCCTACAGCACTCTGCCCATCCCGCTGTAGATTTTCAACTTCCAAAAAAGAGACTAAGTCCAAATGTAGAAATCTTCACCACACCTTCGACCCAAGGATCTCAGACGATGGCGCTCCCTCCTCGGAAACTGCCTGTAGGTTTGCCCCGCTGACCTTCTCAGAATATTTTTTGTCAAAATGTCTTCTAAATTCGAAGGTAAGTGCTGACCGGGCCCAATCCACTTCTTGCGCTCCATTGTGTTCGTCCATATTTTTCGACTTTGATCTGGTCTTGCACAACCAGATAACAATCATTGGCGCTTTGTGCTTTTAGGTACTATACGTACCTTAAATCTTTAAAATTGCATATCTGGGGTTCTACTGATTGGAATTTTGTCATTTTGGTGTCAAATAATTTACAATTTTTTACTCTGTTTTTTTTAAACTGGTGTGGAATTTTTCTTGTGTTATAGTTGCAGTTTATTCCTGATTGTGTGCTGCATAAATACTTTACACATTGCCTGTTAAGTTTAACCTGACTGCTTTTTGTGCCAAGCTGCCCAGGGTTAAGCACAGGTTAATTTAGTGACTTTTTTGTGATTAACCCTGCAAGGGATTGTGGCTGTTCCTTGGCCAGGGCTCACACCCCAGTCAAACAACAACCCAAATTCTCACACTCTGATTTTTAAAACTAAAGAAACATTGTGGTGGTCTTTAAGACCTTTTCTCTTAGCCAGGCTCCACCCCCTAATTGACACTGCAAAACTGGTTTCTTCCCTCCAAGACTTCAAAGGCAAGCTATGGTGGGACTGGTGCCAGATGCCTGTGTCTCCTTTGTTCTTGTGAGAACGACATGCCCAGGCTTGTCAGTGTGTGTCAGCTAACGCCCTAGGAAGAATTTTTCCAGTTCCTTTCCTCTCCTGGATGAAGGCTAATCCCTCGAAAGTAGGCCTTTTGTCCAGGGAGTGGCTGTGAATTTCTAGCTGGCCAGCAGAATAATTTACTTGGTGTACAAGGGTAGGTCAGAACCAGAATCTCATTAGAGTTGTCTCTGCAAACATTCAAATATCAAGGATTACATTCATACTTCATATAAACTCGGGAATCAGGGAAATATAGGCAGCATTATTTCAATTGCTTTTCTAGGTTGTCAATCCAGCATTGTTTGACAATCAGTTTTCACCCAAAGGGTAAATGCAATGAAAAACTGCAGACTTACACTTTGCGCAAAAGAGAGGGAATACTTCCTTTTCGATGCACAATTAAATTATATGGGCTATGCAGGCCAAAGCCAGTTTATTCTGGGTGCCATTTGAAACACTGATACATGTGCATGAGGCAGTAGACAACAGTCTTCCTTGTTGAGCCTGGACAGTTGTTACCACTAAAGCGCATATTACCCAAACTGTGCAGTAACAAGCCTGACTTTAAAAGGTGGGTACTGACAGCTACAGCTCAAAACCATTTTGATAGAAGCTTACATTGGGTGAGACTCCATTAGGGCCTCTCACTCATGGCAAGGATCCCAAAAACAAGAGAGGTCCAAAATCAGAAAATCGAGGACTGGAAGGAAGGGGGTGGGCTAGGCAGGTCAGAAACCATTTCCCCACAAACATGCTCTCATACGCACTATGTAGAATGTTTTTGTGTGCAATGACTTTATGGCAATTTCCCAAATTAGTGATGATGAAGGCAATGATGACTACCTCAATATCTCAGTCAAGCTGCCACACTTTGAATTGGACACAGCCTTAGCGTGTCAGTGGGGCTGATGTACCTTACCTGGGGGTGAACACCCGGTTCTCCACAGGAATTCAATAGTGCAGGAAAATCATTTTTCAGAAGTGTTTGAATACATTTAATGGAAAGTTTAGACATTTCTCAGCAAGGCTGTTGTACTTTCTCTGGAGAGTGAGTTAATCACTTATGATCTAAAAGTGAAAGGCTCAAATCCTGGCTGGGTAAACTCAACCTTTTTTCTGTCTCATTTTTCATGGATAAAACCAAAGCTTTTCACTAAGTTTGCCATACTTTTATTTAGCATTACTACCGCTTACCAACAAGGATATTTTACTTCTATTGGACAGTACTAACACTTTTCAGAATGTGTGCTTTAGCTTGGGATAGCACCAACACCAATCAATAGGGCTATCATACCCAGAGGCATAGCTATCAATTGTGCAGCAGGTGCAGTGGTACCAGGTCACATGGCTGTGAGGAGCCCACTGCATGCATATTAAGGATGTTTGTACTACCCAACAAGAAGCTGGGCCCAATATGCATTGTTTGCATTATGGCCTAAGGGACCATGGGCATGCTCCTGGTACTTCTAATGGCTCAGTATCAAATATTACCTTCAGGGATCACCATATTGTTAACGGGATTACATGGACCACTACGTATCGCCAGGGCAGCTACCAGTTCTAACACGTCAGCTAGACCGCTACCCTGTTCATGAGCAGCATCAACATTTCTCAGCAGGTCTAAGAAATAAGATACTGCTTGGTTTTGATTCAGAAAGCATACCTACCCCTTCCCCACTTTAATAGTTAAGCAATACAAACGAGGCCACCTGTAGGTGGTGCAATGCTTTGTCTTGTTATTAAAGGTATTGCTCCTTCACTGCAAACACATCATATTTCCTGTAGGAAAAATATTCATATCCCCCCCCCCCACCCCCCCATCCATGGGTTCATGCCAACGGCACTGTAAACAGCCAAAGAAAAGAGAAATTGAGAGAGAGCTACTTTATTATTTAAAAAGTAGCAAGAGTGCTGCGGACATAACAATAATTCAGCATTAATATTGTCCTAACATGTCCAAATCTCATCTCATTCTCAGTTTGAGTGGAAGCTGTGCCAGAACAGATATACTGATCTTTGCATTAAGCTCCAAGGAATTTGGGGGCATATTATCAAAGAATAGCGATAAACATCGCTAAGCGCACTTAGCGCGTTTCTGTTTATCGCCGTCTATCGCTGAATTACATCGCCGTGTTAGCGGCGTATTATCAACGCTTTGCTAACAGGCGATGTAATTCCAGCGATAGACAGCGAGAAACAGAAATAGCGCGTGAAATCCAGCGATGATTTCACAGCGCTATGGAGAAGCTTGCTGATAGGGGAGTGTGGACCTAACCAGTCAATCCACCTCCCATTATCAGTATAGCTAAGTCGATTCAAAAGCAGACGTTCAATACCTGCGATAACCGCGGTTAGCGCTGCTTTTTTAATCGCTTCGCGGTTCTGGGGCCGCGTTGATAATAGAGCGAAGTTGTGTCTGCGAGTGTTTCCATGACGTGTTAGTCAGGAACGCCTACTTTGCATGTCATTAGCGATATATATCGCTGACATGCAAAGTGGAAAAAAAACAACAGCTAACGCCTGTAATCCTGCGCTAACGCGTGTTAGCGCAGGCTTGTCAATAGGGCGATACAAATATCGCCGCTTTTTCGGCAAAAATTGCCGCAAAAGTGGCGATATTGCCCTTGATAATATGCCCCGTAGTTTTGGGCAACCACACATCACCATCCACTGGCCAGGCCTGCCAGGCCACTACAAAGTGAAATTCCTGACTCCTAGTAAATCAGAAAAAAATGAGAGTAATTGAATACAATTAGATTTGAACCCTATATAAATGCACATAATATACATACATTACAAAATGCTACTGTAAGCAAAATGTAAATGTAAAGCAGTAATGATGTTGATTCGTTTGCAGTGCATGGGAGCCCCCAACCTCTCAGAGGGTCCCTATTTCACCCTAGGTCAATGAATATCTGTGCGATATGGGAGACTCTAGGGCTCCTCTTACAATTCTTCAGGGGGGCCATCATTTTACGTTACGCCACTGATTCTTCCTCCCGTTATATGTATGATGTGAATTCCTCTCAACAGGTTCCCTGCAGCTCCCTTCCTTTTGGATCATGTTTTACTGACGAAATCACCACAGGAACGGAACAAGAAAAGGACAATTTCTGGGAGCCAGACATTCGGAATCACTGGCATTTTTATTTCAGGTTGGCAGCTTTGTCGAAGTCTGACTTCCTGTGACACAACAGAACTAATCCCAAACAGGCATGAAGGTGCAGTGCCAGAGCAAAGCTGCTGTGCAACACCTCTGCCACTTTAAGACAAGCATTGGCAAAGCCAACGGATCTAGATTCAGTGTACTAACACAAGTTATTTATTTTTTAGTTTTAGATTTGCTTTATTGAGAAAATAAGTAACAATCATTGAAACAATGTATATATGAACAACTGGATATTTGCAGATGATATACATATTTAAAATTACGTATTGCAATAAACCATAGTATAGAGGAATAATAAGGCAAAGGTAGAAAAAATATAGCACAAAAAGGAATAAAAATAACAATCAATAAAGCATATAAAAAAATGGGAAGTAAGATTGAGGGAAAGAGAAGAAAGAAAAAAAGAAAGAAAACCAGAGAACTTGTAAATCCTGTTCCCATTGAAGCTCAACCATGGATTTGTGTCTGGATTCCAGTGGACTTTATATATTATAGAATCTTTGGGTTGGTGTTGCAACAAGGAGATCATCTTATATTCAGAAGGACATAGCAGAGTCTCATTATCTAACTGTGATATCGCATGTAAGAGCATAGATGTTAATTAATTGTATTTAGGTAAAAATGAATTAGGCAAATCAAAAGGTGACTGGGCTACAGGGTAAGGGAGAACCATTTCATTAATTATTAATTGATGGACCCATTTAAGGCCTTTGTTGAGCCGGGATTTCCAATTTAAAGGTCTATTATGTAAGTTATATCCTTGTTATGCCATATGGAAAAGCTCAGATAATTATTTTTTTGCGTAGAAGGAGGGACTAATAAAGAGTGCAATACCATTTATGCATGGGAAATGATTGGTAATTTAAGTAGATCTGGTTGGCTTGAAAAGGAAAAGAGATCTTTAAAAGTAAAAGGGTTAATGAGGGCTAATTCCATTTGAAGCCATAAAGGTTGAGGAGTATTATTATTATGTAACTTTTATAGCTTAATAGATGAAATAAAGTTATTACTACTACTACTATTATTATTATCAAGGGAGATCCAGAGCGGATTTTGTTGAAGACAGAAGGCTTCATGATAGACATAGAAACTTAGGCAATTAACGCTCCCTTCTTGCTTGGGTAATCTAAGGCATGACAAAGCTATGACTGGTTTTTATTGTTCCATAAAAAGCACAGTAAAACAGAATCTATATGTTTAAAGAACTAATAGAAAGGGAGACAGAAATCATGCAAATCAGATATAAAACAAGGGGTGAAAGCATCATTTTAATGGAATTAAGTCATCCCCATCAGGGGTTCCATTTAGAACACAGTAGGTCCAATTTAGTTGTGAGGACCATACAATTTAATTGAATGGTTTCTCTAATGGAATTGGTATACCAAATACCGAAATATTTAATTTTTGTAGGTTGCCAAGCAAAACCCAGAACCTTAAAATATTTCTTCTTGCCAGATTTGTTGAGGTAATATTTCAGATTTCTCTGCATTTAGTTTATAGCCTGGAATCTGAGAAAAGGCAGAACATTCTGCTTGGAAAGCTGGGATGGATTCAGAAGGGTTGGAAAGGTTTTACTTTTGAGTTTTTGTAAGGTATATTTTACCGAATAAGGATAAATGCCAGTGGGAATAAAGGGCATCCTGGATGGGCACCTCTCTATATTGTGAAATATGTCAACATTATGCTATTTCCAAATGTAGCATATTGGGGGGAAGAATATAATAATGAGATCAAATTTAGCATTTTTGGTCCAAAACCAAACCATTTTAAAGCATGCGATATAAATTGTCATCCAACGCGGTCAAACGTCTTCTCCATATCTAAAGCAATTGCGACACCTTGTATTATAGACGAGAGGCAACCTTTGACAAAACTAACTTGTTCGAGACCAACTAATTTAGGGAGGATAGGTTGCATTCAAAATGATAGGATTTAAATCTTATAATACATATTAACCAAGAAAATCCATTGATCGTTTTTGCATTGTTGTGGGTCTTGGCTATCTTTAGGAATTACGTAAACAAGAGTTTCTTGGAAGGTATCGAAAGCAGAGTGGGAAACATCAAAACAATTTGGTATAAGTAAAGGAGATAAGGGAGCAAAAGGGGATAAAAGTGAGAGTAGAATTCTACAGTAAACCCATCTGTGCCTGGAGCTTTATTCTGTTTTAAGAGGGCAAACGCATCAACAAAGTTCCTTATATGAGATATCAATCTCTTATTGAGAGAAATCAATATGATCTGCAGGTTTATGAAGAGCAGCAAGATAATCAGTAATTGCTGATGGTAATGGGATGTGCTCAGCAGTGTAAAGGTGTTCATAATAATTCTTAAATCCATCAAAAATATCTTTTTTTGTGATGAGAAGATTAGAGTCTAAAGATTTAATGGACTCTTTCCTGTCTTTCAAATAATTTGCTAACAGTTTTCCCATTTTGTTTTGTCTACCATAATATTTTGCATTCTGATGTGATAAAATAGAGAAAGCATGTTCAGTGGATAGTTTGTTGAAATGTAATTTATTTCTCATTACTTTTTGTAATATTACTTGGGAATTCGAATGATAGGTTTTGGCTACTAGATTTTTAATATCCTAAAATAAAATAACTGATTGTTTATCTAATTGCCTTCTATTTTGTTTCAGGCAGTCTATGATGAAACAAACCTCTTGCTGATGATTGAAAGCATCCCATATGGTAGGAAAAGAAGTATTCTGAGATGTATTAAATGTGAAGAATTCAGAAATAACGGCTTTGAATTTGGTATCCAATAATCTGTCCAGAAGAAGCAAATTAATGAAGCGCCACCATCTGGGGTGTGATTGATATGGAAGTAAATTAAAATCAGTAAGGGTGGATGCGTTATCTAGGATGTGGATACAGCCAATCTCTGCATGTAAGAAATAATGTAACAAGGCTTTACTCAAAAATATGTAATCTATTTGTGATTGTGTATGATGTGTTGGCGAATGAAAAGTTTATTCTCCTATTGTAGGATTGCATATGCGCTACATGTCAGTAAGGGAGGTTTGTGTAATGCCAGAGCACAAAGATCTGTGCATTTTGGAATGTACACATTTAACTTTTGAGTTTCTGTCCAAAACAGGGTCTAGAACTTGATTGCAATCTCCTCCTAAAATAAAATAGTCCCCGGTAAGATTTAAAATTTGGGTAGCAATATCCGTCCAGAAGGAATTATTTATAGTAGTTGGACCATAGACATTAAATATGCTTAGTGGAATTTGATTAATCAATAAGTTAACTGAAATCTGTCTACCTTCGACATTATGAGGTTGTGATTGGAGTTGTAAATTCGTTTTTTTGTGAATAAGAATAACAGTACCAATCTTTTTCTGTATAGCCGAAGAAACAAAAACCCAACCCACCCAATATCTTCTAATTTAACACTTTTGATTTGGGTAGGTTTGTCTCCTGTAAAATACAATATCTGCATTCAATCTAGACAGGTGCGACAATGCCCTTTGTCTCTTAAGACGATTACCTAAATCTTTAACATTCCAGAAGACTACCCTGAATTTAGCAAAACAGTAAACAAAAATAAATCAGTCCTTGCAATATGAATATGGTAAGAACAACTATTAGGTTTAGTAATTGGAGTCAAGAAGACAGATAAAAGTATGTAAAAGAAAGAAGGTGTATGTAGAAATAAACAGAAAATAAAAAGGAAAGAGAAGAAAGAAGAAGTTGTCAAGATGCCAGGAACCACTCACCTGAAGTCCAGGCTCTGCAGGAACGAAGATTAGGCCACCCGCTCACCTTCAGGCTAATCCTTAGCACTTGAATAGCAGCGAGCGGAGGCAATTAGCCATTGTGGTAAGGGGAGAAGGGGAATTGGAGAAGGGAAGGAGGAGGAGGAGAGGATGAGGATAGTCCCAGCGATCTGTCTCTTGGGCAATCCTCTCTATTGTCTCAGTGTTGCAAATTCTAGGGTCTGTTGCTTCCTGTCACCATGCGCCCTTTGGGAAACTAAATGCACAGTGTATCACTTAAGGATTTAAGTAACAATGTTACACCAATGTAACAATGCACCCTGCCCAACCTACAAGCTGAACCTCACTCACCAATCAGAGGTCAGCTTATTTCACAAGTGTCCATCTAATCCTATTTTAGGCATAGGCTGATGATCAGGATTATTCTATTCTTGCATAGAATATGTAAATCCGATTTTAGGCAGAATCCAATTTGAAAAGCAGTTGGATTACACCAGCGATGGCTAAATGTCATTAAAAGTGTAGTGTGTTAAGTTTCAGTACACTGACCTTTGCTGCTTTTCTGGTGCTTGTAGAAGTGTGAAAACGTAGTCCTTGGTAAGTCTTTTCCTTTCTTTTTTTTGTCTTGCTGAAGGTGGAGACATTGAGGCGAGAGGCCCAGGGAATCCCGTGGAATAGGAAGATGCCGTTGCAGCAGGCTGGGGCCGTCGGGACACAGGAGCACTTGGGCCAGAGACCTCCTCCAATAAGGGAACACAAAACGAGCAAGGTTTGAGGCTTAGGGTGCGGTCTTTATAGACTGTGGTCCAAGATGGCCACCGAAACTGGGCGGACCTAGATCTCGTTTTCCAGTTGCATCTCATTGGAATCTATGGCGATCACTGTGGTTTCTGAGTTTTGAGAGCCCTCATGGTCAAATGCGCAGAAAGCAGTTTTATGAGCCCATTGTAATAAAACGATAGTCATATCTGTAATATCTCAAAGTTGAGGTTTATGCACACCCACCAGGTAAATCCATCAGCAGCAGTCATGTAACCGACACACTCATCACCGAAATCCCCCCAACATTCCAGCTGATGTACTAAACATTCCTCACAGAGAATTATGCATTAAAGGGGAAGTTACAACACATCTTCCCTTTATAATATTGATGCAATGAAAAAAATAAGAGAAAAGAGAAAAGAATAAAAGAGAAGAAATAAGACAACAAAAGATAAACTTTATATATAAATATATATATCAATAACAAAACATGAGGAACCCAGAATACTAGAAAAGAGCAAAAAGGAAAATGTATCTATTACTCTAAAATGTAATCATGAAGATACGATAGTGACTTCCTTACTCTTTTTCACGACATAACGGATCAGACTGAACCTTCACATTACCACGTTGGAAATGATTACTCTGAGGCCCCAAATTACATCCTCCCTTCCACATTTTGACAAACAGGACATGCTCCAGACTTCACCACCACTAAGCATCACAATATTTCTCATAACTTTGATAATGGGTTTAGGTCCAAAACATTTGCTTTCACCTTTGGGAGACCACACAGCTTTTTTGACAAAAACTAAATCACCCACCTTCCAAACACCCTTGCGTACCCCCATCTTGACATCAAATCTGTGTTTATATTTCTCTTGATGCTTCTTAACTCTCCAATCAGCAACATTATTGCTCCTATCTTTCACACTTAGCCACACTGGATTGAGTTTAGATGTGGCTACTCTACCCTTGAGTTTTTTGAATGGCGAGCAACCACTCACACTGTTGGGAGTATTTCTATGTGCCCACAATTTTTCTCTTAAAATGTACTTTAAACGAGATCTTGTTTCAATAGCAGTCTGTGCAGAAGCTCTTATAAGCCTATTCATGCTTTCCACCAAACCGTTGGCTTGTGGTGCATAAAGAGTAGTGCGGTGGTGGGTGATGGAGAGATCTTTTAAAAAGTCCATCATCTCTTGAGAAGTGAACTGCACCACATTATCAGAAACTATGGTATCAGGTATGCCTTCACAAGTAAAAGCATCCTTAAGAAACTCTATAATATTAGGGGCGTGGCTTGACGCGCAGCGGAGATGGCTGCCTTCTTTTAAGCTCCGTCACACTGCCGGTACGAACGCTCTTTTCTCATGACATACGGGTGATATTTCGTCACCCCTCAGCTCCGGTGAGCGGCGGAATACTTGAGGAACGTCGGAGAGTGTTTTTATTATCTCGCAACACACTTTTTTGAGAATGAAACGAGTTGCTGTCTGAACATTTCCCAAGATGGCGGCCGCCGATGGAATTCTCCTCATAACATGTCGTATGATAACTACATTTACCCCTAAAACACTCCTTTGCCGTTTTTGAGGCTTCTGAAGGTACTGTACTCTACTATTCTCTTTTTGGGCGCTTCGTTGGATAAATAAATATTGAGCTGTGACAAATTGCTCTGTGAGGTGGCTACAGGCTATTGAGGTCCGTGTCTCTGCCTGCTCTGTTGATTATTCTCCAGACGTTACACAGGATTTGTCACTGCCCTTCAGCCCGGAGAACCTGCTACAGTATCTTAAGGCGTGTTTTTGCCCCTTTGATCCATCGAATCTAAATTTGCGAAATAGAATGAGGTGTTGTGTTACAGACGTTATCTTCCAAAATGGCGGCCAGCTGTGAAGTTTTCCTCACAACATGATATGAGGTTTCTGTCTCTCATCTTTAAAGTTCCTAAATTTTTATTTTAGCTCGACTAAGATCTTTACAGCATCTCTTTGGCTCGACACAACCCTCTGTTCATAGCTACCATATATAACGAAAGGAGGTTTCTCTTCACATCTTGAAGCTCTTAAACGTCGTCAGCTGACGTAAAGTTGGTCTCATATTGTACTATTCGACTGGTCATACAGTGCCATATCTGGGCTGGTTATCCTTCTCAAATTTTTTCTGGTGGCAGTTGTTGTGACCCTATCTAAATGGCGGAAGGCATGGTGGTCAACACAAAAGACAGAGACTCCAAAGGTAATTTAAAGCGCTCTAAACAAACCTCTCCTACTCCGGAATCACCAACCAAGAGTAACCTTGAGTCTTCTTCTACTTTGGAAGCGATTCTACTTAAGCTTAATACTGTACATGATATCGCACAAAGCACTAAAACTAATACTGATTTACTTCAGGTAGAGGTGGCTGCAATTCGCAATGATCTTAAGTCTCTCTCAATACATGTTTCCAATGTGGAATCTAGAATAAGTAATGAGGAAGACTTTACAAATAAACAGACGAAGCATATCCAAAATATGGAGCGCTCTATTACTGCTCTGAGGAGAGATCTCACAGAACAAGAAGTTCGTAATAGAAGAAGCAATCTTCGTATTTTTGGATTGCCAGAGGATTGTGAGAAATCTGCACCTTCAGTAATTGATTTCTTGCTTACATGGATCCCAAATACCTTGAATATTTCCTTTAATAAAGACTTTGAGATAGAGCGTGCCCACAGAGTTCCAACCTTCAAACCAAGATCGATGTCCTCTCCAAGGCCTCTGATTATTAAACCTTTGCGCCATCAACATACAGAAATAATTCTGGCACAAATGAGGAAAATTAAGTCGATACAGTGGGAGGGTCACAGAATATCCATCTCACAAGACTTTGCTAGAGACACTGTGATCAGCCGTAAAGGCTTTCTGAATCTACGTAAGAGACTTACTGATTTAAATATCCCATTCTCTTTTGCTGGTCCATCAAGATTCCGGATCACTTTCAAAGGCCGTCCACAGTTCTTTTATGAGCCTTCAGATCTCACGACATTTTTGGATAATCAATCTGAATCGCAAATGGACTCAGACTCTCTTCCTGGTACTTCTCGTCTCTAATGTTTTTATATTTATTGACATGATCTGTACCTAATATTTTCTCATTATCTAGTATTGATGCTGGTGCCTTTCTTTTTCTCTATCAGCTGGTACTCTTTCATTTAGGATAGGGTATTGTTGTATATTGTATTTAGTTTTTAGTCACGGTCACATCTCTGGTTTTACTCTATACAATGTTGGTCAACCATACTCATATGGCCTTTTGTACTGTTTGGGTCTATAGCCTTAGTATTGATCTGTACTTGGTGGGCTGACCTACTTTATATGGTTCCTAGCAGTTATGTTGTTATATTTGATTATTATTAATATATCTTTACATTTTTATTCATTTCTATCTTTTCCTCTTTTCTAATATCTCACTATCAGTAAGTATTTGATGCTTTATTCACTTGCTTCTTCCACTTTTATCTTTTACTTCTTATTCCATCTTTCCTCTTTCAATGATCTTTTGAAGAGGTAATCTATCTATATATTATATGGTTCTCTGATACCATTGACCAATAATCGAAATGATGGGTCTACACTGGTCCTATGCCATAGTTTTGATGTACCGTGGTCATTTAAGTTATATAATACGTACTTATTTTGAGAATAATAATAATATGTAATTCTGTGTTTTGCACTTTACCTCTTAGACTATTTCTTTATAAACTAAATGTTTGTTTGTTTCTCTTTATCCTGTGGCTATTTAGGCGCTCCCATTTCAGTAGTTGCCAAACTTCAATCGGTCCAAAACAGCGCTGCCAGACTACTAACTGGTACGAACAACAGACAATCTGCAAAACCTGCTCTTCGTTCTCTCCACTGGCTTCCAGTACAGGAACGCATTAGATTTAAAGCCCTATGTCTGGCACATAAGTCTATGCAGGGGATAGGGCCACCTATTAATTCAACTATGATCTGCCCTTATAAAGTAAGCAGGAACCTCCGGTCAAATAACCTGTATTTAGCAGAGGTCCCGAGGATCAAGAGGTCCAGAAGTGGTGGCCGGCTGTTTTCTTATAACGCCTCCAAACTCTGGAACGCCTTACCCCTACATCTTCGGACAGTCCCCAACCACCTGGCTTTTCGTAAACAATTAAAGACAGTACTGTTTTCATAGTTCTCTGACCTCCTCTGTATCAGCTTCATAGCGCTGGGACGCCTAAGGGTAGCCATGCGCTCTATAAATGTCCTTCCATTCCATTCCACTTGATTTCTCTTTCATTAATTTCTTGATAAAGGTTAGTACTCTTTTTTCTATTTCCTGCACCCTATTTCCCTTCTTCATCTTACTCTTCTCTCTCTTGCTCTCCTGTTTGGTTCATTTATTCTATCTTTTATTCTATTTCTTCTCTTTTCTCGGTGCCTTGTGTTGATGGTATTTAGACATATGTATATATTATTTATTGATATTATTGATCTTCATCGGATTGCCAATTATTTGAGGATATGTGTTATTCTTTTTTATGCATGAATTTACTATTTATTTATTTATCTATTTGTCGATCTAATCTTTTAATGTATTTCTAACTCGGACCTTATTCCATTATAGCCATGTTGCTTTGCTCATGAATTTCATCCTACATTAGCTACTCTATTTATATTTAATTGTGATCTAATAGGTGTTTTATTTGTTTGGGATTGTTCCTGTTTTTATTCCATATATTGTATTTATGTATTTACTTATGAAATATTACCTTTCATATGTTCGTATACATTATATTTATTGAATTTACACTGTTTATCCTTATTAGTAAGTTGTAGTAATATACTAATACTCCTGAAACTACTATATTAGTTCGTCGCTCAGCGGTCTGTTTATTGCTGAGCTGTCCTTACCAAGGTTGTTAGCCTCTGCTGTTGCTTTTCCACGTTGCTTCCCCCTTGCAATTTGTCTCCTGCAGCCTTCCCCTGGTGGGGTTGTATTTTGTTGATACTCCGTTTTTCTCTGGAGTACTCTTGCTCTTTCTTTTCCTTCCCCTATTTCTCGATTCCTTTCTTTCTTTCCACCCTATTTCTGGGACATCTGCTTCATTTTATTTTGGGATACATGTTTTATGTTCTTTAGTTTTCACTTTTTCTTGGCTGCCCCTTTTTCTTTTTATCAGTTGCATCCATTTATGTTGTCTCATACATCTGTATGCCTGGTTTAAATGTAGTTTCACTTAATGTTCGGGGGTTAAATCACCCTGTTAAGAGAGCCAACATTTTAGATTATTGCAAAAGTTTATCTGGGGATGTGGTTCTACTCCAAGAAACTAAGATAGCCTTTAAAGAGGCTCTTCTTCTGAGGAAAGATTGGGTTCTTGATGTTACTTGTTCCGAGGCTGCGGGGAAGAAAAATGGAGTTGTTACTCTTATTTCCAAAAGCTCTGGTCTGTCTATTGTTACAGCTGAACATGATACCAATGGCAGGTGGTTACTTAATCGTTTGACTAATGGTTCGGATGATCTATATATTATGAACTTATATGCTCCAAATATTGACGATCCACTTTTTTGGCGTTCCATAAATAAAAAACGTACTGATATTCCACACAATTCATGAACAATCGTAGGTGGAGATTTCAATCTTCCCCTTGATCCTATTTTGGATAGACACTCTGCTTTTAAGTTTCGACCCCCTAGGGCGCATAAGCACATGCTCAATATGTGCTTGTCTCATCACCTTGTTGATGCATGGAAATTGCATAATCCTACAGGCAGTGATTTCACGTTTTTCTCCTATCCACATTCTAGCTTCTCTTGTATTGATTATCTGTTGGTGGATGCCTCTATTTTAAAACATACTATGAATGTTACGATTCATCCAATAGTTATTTCTGATCACACAGCGGTCTCTTTAACTATCCTTAATCTCTCAGATACAAGAGGTCCTCGGAATTGGCGCCTCAATACAGAAATTTTGGAAGATAAGGATGAAGTTAATGAACTTAATGAAGAGATTGATAATTTCTTCAAAGATAATGAGTCCTTAGTGAATTCCACAATAATATTGTGGGACGCATTTAAATGTGTTAGGGGTCACATTATAAAAAAATGTCTAAACGAAACAGCGACATTAGAAAATCTCTTCAGTCTCTGGGGGATGATATTAAACGAAAAGAGGAACTATTTAGACACTCTAATGACAAATCGCTCCTACACGATATAAAACATTTGAAATACTCTTTCAACTCCATTGTCACTAAAAGAGCTTACATTGGTGTCCATGCTCAAAAGTCCCGCCACTTATTATTACGGAATAGAGCTGGCAAACTGTTGTCCGCCACCCTAAAATATCAAAACACAAACACTACAGCTACTCATATCTCCCATATTATGGATAAAAATGGGTCAAAGAAATTTCATACTCAAGAAATTCTTGGTGTCTTTCGGGATTTTTATGAAACTCTGTACACACCTAAGGATCAATGTTCCAAGTTGGCTTGCCGGCAGTTTCTTGATTCGATTACTACTAATACTATTTCGCATTTCGATATGATTGAATTGGGGAAACTGATTGATACTGACGAGATCATTCTGGCTATTAAGGCTACTCGCTCGGGGAAGGCTCCAGGCCCAGATGGATTCCCTATTGCCTTTTATAAAACATTTTCCCCCTCAATAATTAAATATCTTAAGAAGGTCTTTGACAATTATGTTCTTTCTGGCAAAGTCTCTGGCTCAGCTGCTGAAGCTACTATTGTAGTAATTCCGAAGGATGGCAAAGATCATTCTGATCCTAAAAATGTTCGTCCAATTTCATTATTAAATATGGAAGCTAAAATCTTTGCTAAGATCTTGGCTAAATGCTTAGAGGGTCTTATTTCTAATCTTATCCATGACTCCCAAACAGGCTTCGTTAAGGGACGACTCGCTAGAGACAATATTCGAACCTTTTGCCATATTTTAGAGAAAGCAAAACGTTCTGTATTGCCATCGGCGGCGATCGCACTTGACGCCGAAAAGGCTTTCGACAAAGTCTCTTGGCCTTTCTTACAAGCAGTGCTAGAATCCCATAACCTCTGTGACTCCTTTATCAATATAGTAATGTCGCTCTATGCACAGCCAAAAGCTAATATCAGAATTAATGGCGCTACGTCTTCCTTTTTTAATCTTCGTCAAGGTACTAGACAAGGGTGCCCTTTATCACCCCTTCTATTTCTCTTGTCTATAGACCCACTCCTTCATCTACTAAATTTGAACCAGAGTATCAAAGGCTTTCAATTTGGTTCATATACGCTTAAGACAGCTGTTTACGCTGATGATATCCTTATTTTTTCAGAGGACATTGCAACAGCGATTCCTGCTATTTCTAACATCATTAAGGATTTCTCGTTTGTTTCCGGGTACACTCTTAACAAGGAAATAACTGAAATGTTCCCCCTCAACTCATTATCCTTTTCTTCTCATATGGGTGACTCAGGTTTTAAATGGCAATCGACTCGTATTAAATACTTAGGGATTTGGTTCTGTAAGGATCTATCGGATACTATCACTTATAACGAATCCCATATCATATCTAAAGTTAAAGATCTTTTGTCTTCCTGGTCTCCTAAATATATTTCTTGGTGGGGAAGATTAGAAACTCTTAAAATGATGATTACCCCGATTATTAACTTTTTATCCTCAATGTTACCTATAAAGCTTTCTTCTACCTTCTTCCATGAGATTCATTCAATCTCTTCCAAATTTCTATGGAATGATAAGAGAGCTAGAATTGCTTCTAAACACCTTAGGAAACCTTCTATCCTGGGCGGCTGTAATTTTCCGGATTGGAAATTGGATCAGATTGCTTTCCTTGCAGCTCAAGGTGCACTTTGGTTCTTACCGGACTCCCACCATTTACCCCCCTGGATTTATATTGAACGTGAGCTGTGTACTCCCTTCTCCACTACTTCCTTTCTCACAGCTTCTAAACTTGGGTTCGATCATTCTCAATGTATAATACAAGACACGATTAATGCACTAAAATGTATTGATAAAAAAGTATCCAAAGCTATTCATAAATCAAGATGGTCCTCTTTATGGCACAATCCTAAACTTGGTACTGATATCGATCCTACTACGGCCTCTTCGTGGGCTACTAAGGGTATCAGATTGGTGAAAGATCTTTATGATTCCAATCATGACCCACTTCCCTTCTCTCTCTTAGCCAAAACATATAACCTTAGTAACATGAATTTTTATTCTTTTTTGAAACTGAAGGTTAAACTTTCTAAAATATCCCTCTCTACAGATTCGGTTATTGTGTCACTTCTCTCTACGAGGTTTCGCTCAGGCCATACTGCGTCTAAAATATATACATTTTTATCTGCTCCACTCCCTTCACAATCTACAATCACGTATGTTAAATGGTCTCATCATTTTGCAGATGACATTTTTAAACATACTTCACAGGATACTTGGAAACTGATTGGGAAATTGTCTCTACGTAATAAAATTGCTCCTTCACTTATTCAATCAAAATTTTTTACATTAAGGGGCCGATTCCGATTCGGGCCGGAAATCTCTCCGACCGAGCCGGACTCGGAGAGATTTCCGACCGAATCGGACTCTGGCAGCCCGACTGAACGAGTACGATGCGCACGTATGCCATCGGACTCGAGTCGGTCGGACTCCCATTGAAGTCAATGGGAGCCGGTCGCACAACGCGCACGCGGGCTCCCATTGACTCAATGGGTGCGAGGCGGTCAAGGGCGCCCTTACAGCGGGTACGCTGTCGGAGCGACTCGCACCGTACACGCACAGGTAGGGGGACCCATGGGTCCCCCTGTGTGTGACTCGCGCGGCTACGCAGTACAGGGGGTCCGACACGGACCCCCAAAGTACGTCTCCGACTGCTCTTTGGAGCCGGAGTGCGCGGCTCGGTCGGATCTGCTCGCGGCGCGCATCGTACTCACCCGGCCGGGGAACGTCTCCATTGCGCGGTGCGAGCCGAGTCCGAGCGAGTCGGTCGGGTGCGGTTCGACCCGGGAACGAGTCGGTCGGAGCGGTCGGGACGCCCGGACGAGTCGGTCGGGCGACTCCGCATCGTACTCGCGCCGCCCGGACGCGCGTACGAATCGGTCGGGAAATAGGGCTCCGAATCGGATCCGGTTAAGCCGAATCCGATTCGGAGCCCTACCGGCCGAGATCGGAATCGGCCCCTAAATCTCTTTCATTGGACCCCGGCTTGTTTATACAAGTTGAAACTTCGAGATTCTGATCTCTGTTGGAACTGTAACTTAGTACCAGGTACCCATCAACGTATGTTTTTTGAATGTACATTACTACAACCTTTCTATGGCCTGATACAGAAACACTTATCATTGATCTTTAACATATCTATAGATCTTTCTTTACCTATGATTTTATTGGGTCCATGGGCTACAGTTATCCCTTTACCCCTTGATAATACGGATCTGGAGCTCTTAGATTTACTCTTATCCATTGCTGTTAAAATTATATTAACAGAATGGAAATCCTTTCATCTCCTATCTTATCATACATGGTGGGCATGGGTCTCATACCTTCGTGGAGCTCATACTTTGGTTGAGAACAAGCATTACTCACCTTGTATTTCTAGTAATGTATGGCAGTCTTTGGACAATTATATGAACTTGTCCTCTCAGGGGTTGGTACCTCAGTATCCCTTTGATTCCATTTCTTAATTTCTTTCTTTCACAGGAGCAGATGTCCCCTTCTACCTCTTTGACTCCTTTCTTTTCCTTCTTCTGTCTTTTCCCCACTTTTCTTTTTTCTTTCCCCATTTTATCTTGCTGTTTGATCTCACCTATTAAACAATACAACTAACATATGCCTATGTCAGGATATATATAGTGACTGTGTCCACTCCATATTTCTGAGATTTGTATTGTTTTTTGATGAATTTTATAACATTTACTATGTGTTATGATTGTTACTTACTTATCTTATTAAATACTGATATGCTTACTATTCTTTTTATCCCAGTCCATTGACTTCTGTTATGAAATCTTTTTTAAAATGTTTTTATTCTTCAATTCTTCGGTATTAATGTATTATATTTTTTGATTCTGATTGGTTGTATTGTTATTGTATTACCAATGTACTTCTCTTTTATATAATCAATAAAATATTTGAACTAAGAAACTCTATAATATTTTTTGTAAGTACAGAACTCATGCAACAAGCTGAGAACCATTTGGAGGTATAATCAACAAGAACAACTACAAACCTCTCAGTGGAAGGCAAAAGATCGAAAGGTCCTACAATATCTATAGCCAGCTTGGTCCAGGGACGTTCAGGTAAGGCAACACGAGAAAGTGGTGCAGTATTTACCTTCCTAGATTTATTATTGCCAGTGCAAAAGGTACATTCTCTAACAACTTCTTCTACCTGACGATCAACCTCAGATTCTCTAACTCTGGCTTTGGTTAAACTGCGTCCAAGATGACCTTCATGCGCTAGGTTGATTATTTTTTCTCGCATCATGTAAGGAGGAACTAATCTTTCACCTCGAAAAAGCTCTCCATCCACAATGTTCAATTCATCACGTACATTCCAAAATCCTTTTGCACACAGGGGAACATCATTGAAAATCGGCCAACCATTGACCACAAATTCCATTACAGGCTTCCTAGATTTGTCTCTCTCGAAACTAGCTTCCCATTCAGCTTTGTTAAGTGCTGACTCCTTCACCCATGATATCGAACAATCAGAACTGGTTGGAATAATTTTGTCCAGAGGCATTCTTGAGAGGAAATCAGCCGGGATATTCTTAAGACCAGGTAGGTACTCTACAATGAAATTATATTCCCAGAGTCCTTCAACCCACCTTTTTATTCTAGGAGTGGTACTTTCAACATTCCTGCAAGCGAACATGTGAACAAGAGGTTTGTGGTCTGTGTTAACCAAAAATGGTAAACCCCATAAATAGAATCTAAAATGATTAATGGCCCATGAGCAGGCTAAGGCCTCACGTTTAATTACAGAGTAACGCTCTTCAGCTCCTTTTAGTGAATGTGAGGCAAAACCTATGACCCTTTCATTACCATCAACCACCTGAGATAGGACAGCACCTAAACCATGCACACTTGCATCGGTAGTCAAAATAGTTTTTTTTAGTACATCGAAATGACCCAAAATTGGCATACGTGCAATTTCATTTTTTACCTTGTTGAATGCATTAATAGTCTACTGACCATACATAATCCGCACCCTTTTTTAACAGTAACCTTAAAGGTTGAACAACACTTGCAAAATTGTACACAAATTTCGAATAATATTCAGATAACCCAAGAAATGATTTCACCTGATCTTTGTTCAAAGGAGCTGGTGCTTGTAATATTGCTTCAGCAAGATCAATGTTGGGACTAATGCCTTCACTAGAAATAGAATGTCCCAGATAAGATACAGATCCAACTCTGAATTTACATTTCTCACTTTTTAAAGTCAGTCCACGTTCTTGTAGTCTAGACAGTACTTTGAACAGCACTTCAACATGGTTGACTCTGTCTTTCCCATAAACAAGTATATCGTCCTGGAAGAAAAGAACTGAATCTATGCCAGCTAAAACATCTTTCAACAACCTCTGAAAACAAGCAGCTGCACTTGCCAACCCGAATGGCATTCTGATGAATCTATATGCACTCAGAGGTGTGACAAATGATGTTAGAGCTCTTGAGTCTTCATGTAGCATAACTTGGTGATAGGCTGATGATAAATCCATTACACTGAAAATACATGCACCACCCAATTTGGCCAGAGCTTCATTAATGTTGGGTAGTGGCTGCCTATCAACCCAGATACAATTATTTAAACTTCTTAAATCCACACACATCCTAATTTTGCTGCCTTTGTCCTTAGGTGCTGAAACGATCGGAGCCAACCATTTGGATGACTCTATTTCTTCAATGATCCCCATCTCGAGTAATCTGTGGATTTCTTCCTGAAGTGGTTTCATCATAAGATTAGGTACCTTCCTAACCTTATGCACTACAGGTTTTGCCTTTGTTTTCAAAATTATTTTGTGACTAAATCCACTGAGAAGGCCAAGTTTGTCACTGATAACTTCAGGGTACTTTCCAACAATGTCCTGGTCATCACTCTGATGTGTGACTAACATTACTTGATCAGGCGCATTGGGATTCAAAATAATCCCAAGGTCTTTTTGGTGATGCCAACCTCAGAGATTATCACCACGTTTGGCAACGTACACTTTACCTACAGTTTCTCTACCCTTAAATATAATGGACTGGATAGAATACCCAATTAGATCAATACTCTGTCCACTATAGCCCACAGGATTGATATCAGGTGGTAAAAGTACTACATTGTTGATCCCAAAAGTGGAATTCCAAAATTTGTCACTTAACAATGTATATGGTGAACCAGAATCAGCCAGAACTGGGACTATTTTGTCACCAATATACACGTCACATTTTGGCATAACTACCACACCTGTATCTACATCCTTTACATCTTGTACCTTGTTACTGATACTTTCAGTAATACAATGAATAGCCTGTTGGGAATACATTTCATCATCATCCATCATGTTTAATTTGTTGTTCCCGCACATGTGAGCATAATGCCCTTTTTCCCACAATTCCTACAATTCCTACTTCTGGCATAACAATTAGGGAAATTGGGTCCATGGTTTTGAGTGCGACATCTAGGGCATCTTATTTTTGTATCCTTACCAGAATTGTTGTTAAATATATGTTTATCAAACTAACCAGACCCTTTTTCCTGTTTACTATTCAATTTACATACAGTGGTCGTTGAGGTGTCATGACCAATACCATCAGATTCGTCCCTTTTTATGTTAGCAACAACTTCAGCCGGCACAGTAGTGCTTCGCATTTCTTTTACCCAATCTGAAGTGTGTTTGATACTCTCAACAATAGTAATTGCTTCCTTCAGATTAGGGTTTTAGATAACAATTTTTCCTGAATCGTAGAGTCATTTGTGCAATGCACCAATTGATCACGTATAAGGGAATCAGTTAATTGTTCAAAATCACATGTTTGGGCTAAGGATTTAAGTGCTGCTACATAGTTACCAACTCTCTCCCCTTTAGCCTGTACACACATGAAGAATTTGTGTCTCTCCATAACAATGTTCAAACGTGGTCCAAAATGAGTTTGAAGTACTAACACACTAATTTCGTAAACATCGCTAGGTTCTCCAGTCCCTCTGCCACTTGGTATAGGATCCAAGCTATCATAAATATTTATTCCTTCAATGCCAAGATTATGAAGCAACACTGCTTGTTTTCTTGCAGCAGAAAACTTCTCACCACCAATAGCTATCAAGTACGAGTCAAAAAGAGGCTTCCATTTTTTCCAAGGAAGAATAGGTTCACCTCGTTCACACAAAAATTGTGGTGGTTGGCTCATTCTACTGGAAGCTGACATGCTGAAAAATAAAACAACTAAACAAACTAATAAACTAGGCTTATATAATAATCTAAAATAACAACTTAATATAAAAAAAGAAAAATAACAAGTTAACCAAAAGTGCTTAATTATAGTTGCTGGTTGTGTCCACTCCTCGTAGGTAATAATCAATGCATGAATGTCTCAAAACTTCCAGCTGCTATTGACCACGACTAGTAAATTAGCAGAAATAACAAAACAAGTTAAAATAACTAACTTCTTTTCCCTTTAAAAAACAAGAATTCACAAATCTTAACGTGTTGAAGATTTCCTTGTTTCTAACATGAAAGAAAAGAAACAGCTCGATGACAGTTCTTCACGTTAAACTTGCACCACCTTAAAATGGGTGAGCGCTCTAGCTTTTTTTAAAAGTACGTCGATAGGTCAATGCGTACATGACTCATTTCCTTTAATCCTGAGGGAGCGCACAATCAGCAGCGCGTCTTCTGGCTTGTCAGGAATCGGAATCAAGCGCTCGCGTCTCTCTGAGCTACAGCTTCACCACAATGCTCCGCAGGCCAGAACACGCATCATAATTTCCTCACGGTGAGTTTCTTTTTGAAATGTTTAGCTCGTGCATATAACGATATCCAAAATAATAATTACTTATAAGTAAATCTTTGAAAAATATGCATTGCCACTGATACTCTATGATCCACAGCAGAGACGAAACAGGCGTAGATCCCAATTTGGTTATGTCGCAACATCCACTCTTTTATTCGAAAAACATGAAACTGACCTTAAGAGGAGTTGCGTGACCCATTCTTGCAATGTCAAGCACGCCGAGTTCTTCGGTGGGTGTGACTGTCGTCGCCAGCAATAAAACGATAGTCATATCTGTAATATCTCAAAGTTGAGGTTTATTCACACCCACCAGTTAAATACATCAGCTACAGTCATGTAACCGACACACTCATCACCGAAATCACCCCAACATTCCAGCTGATGTACTAAACATTCCTCACAGAGAATTATGCATTAAAGGGGAAGTTACAAAACATTGTCAAATGCGCAGGATTGGGGTTTGTGAGCCCTCATTAAACCATATTCACAGGGAGTGCCTAGGGGGTCATTACAAGGCACCCACAGTATGTATGCAATGGGAGGGTAGGGCCTGGCCGGTCACTTATGATAATGTTGGCATACAATATGTGCATGGTGTGTGATTCCTGACAGAAGCAAGGGGAGCCAGAGAACAATAAAAAGAAGACAGTACTAGCCAAATAAATGACGACTGAAAGACATAACTATCTGGGGATTTCTTCTGTTTGGAAGGGAGGGGTTGGGACACAAATCAGAATGAACACCAATCCACTCCAGATGATCATAACATCATAAGATGTTGAAGGGATGGAGAAATTAACTGCAAGGAAAATAATGGAGTCTTTTAATTAGAAATTTGGGCAACCACAGTGTAGAAACAACAGTTAAACAATCATTAACAACAGTGTAAAACATGATAGCAGGTGGCTGTTTCCTTTGTTTTGCCTCTACATCTGGAAAGAAAATGTTTAAGTTTAGCGGTATCCTCATATGTTGCAGTTTGGTCCTTATAAGTCACTTTGGAAATGGCATGAGTGAATTAAACCAAACCTAGCATGTATAACTTGCAATTTAGGTCTACGATCCAAAAATTGTTTCTGCTGATGTTCTGTAACCTTAGCCAAGTCCTGTGAGAGGTAAAGTTTATGACTAGACCATGTGATGTGCTTGTTATTATAGCCGAATTGAGGACTTTAATAAGGTCAGTATGTTCCAAGAAGAGGATAATGATACCTTTGGGTTTAGAATTCATTTTTTGACCCAGCCTATGAGCCCACTGTATATTTACAGAGGTGGAGCGAGGAGATCCAAAACCTGAGGGAGAAAATCTATGAAGAAGGACATAGGGTCATCTCCCTCAACATTCTTTGGAAGACCATAAAGTTGAAGATTATTCCAACAGTTCCAATTCTCAAGGTGTTCAGCATGCCTTTTTAATTCAATTATATCCAGTTGAGGCTTGTCAACCATGTGAGTGGTATCTTGACTATCACTGACTCTTTGTTCTAATTGAGAGACTCTTTTGTTCATAAAAGACCATTTCTCCAAGAGGTTGTTTAAGGTTTTGTTTGTAACTTTCATGTAAGGTTTTAATGCATGGATATCTTCCAAGAGCGACTTCATGGAAATAGGCGAAGGAGATCTTCCTGGAGAAGGGGGGTCTTTTTTAGGTCATTTATTAGTGGAAGTCAAGGTACTCTTATGTGGTATCTGAGACTTCGGAACAACTTCAGGGGTCTCAGAAGTTTGGATAGATGCTTCCACCATTACTGGAGCAATAGTTGGAAGCTCTTCAGGTGTGTTACAGTATTTGTAACTTTTAGAGAAGCCTTTAAAGGAAATCTTAGCAGAAGGTTGTCCATGTCGTAATCTCTCCATGCAATTGAAACGAATAAAAGCCAGCAAGTATGGTTAAAGAATCCTCCACAAAAAGTGAGTTAATCATGTTGAGAGGGACAATAAGAAGACGAAGATCATCAAATAATAAAGTGTCAGGCAAATGGCATATAGAATGGCATATAGAATGGCATGTAGTGAATAGGCGGTATGGATAACAGTACCTTAAGCATCACCAGAAAGTCTCTTGATAAAGGAAGAAACTATTCTCTATAAATGATGTCTTCTGAGGGAGGCTGGTGTGAAATAATCAGGCTGGTGAGAAATAAACAAAATGACGGCCAAAATCGTCGTGTTGAATATAAATAGTCCAAAGGTGTACAAAGTATAGCATACAGAGCACTATGCTGAAAAAGCAGCCAGAAGTCGAAGACACAAACGAGAGAGTGCTCCTCTTGATTAGAAGAAGCAAGGTTTCCAAAAATTCTCATCACATGAGAAACAGAATGGTTGCCGTGAGTGGAGAGGGGAAAACGGTGGCATGAAATATCATAGAATTCAATGATTCTGGTGGAAAAAATTAGAGGTTCAGCATACCAGAGGTCCCTAGAGACCTTGTTTCATGTCTCAGTTTAGATTCCATCCTGTTTCAACGCACTTAAGATATCAGCTGAGACCGCTAGCACAGAGCGCTGAGCTTACGCGTGCATCCCTCTCGACATCCAGACAACACCCCAACACAAGTTATCACATCAAAGCCTGTCTGATTAGCTGTTCCAATGCTTGCTTTAACATTGTGTGTTACTACAGTCTTGAAGTGTAGCTGCACTGTTTACAATAGGTGTTATGACCCAACACAGTACTCATTTTATCAACCCTAAAAGGATGAAAGACTGAGTTGGTAACAAGATAATTTAAAAATACTTCCTTTAAGTAGCCCTTAGATTACTTCAATGAGTACATTAACCCACCAGACTACATTACAATTATAGCTGTTGTTGTTGTGAGCTTAATAATCTAAACAATATAAATGGTTCAGATAGTGTATTATTCTATATTGATAGTGGTTATTAGCATATGCATGCACATAATTATAAAATACATTACACAAAAATGCATTGACCATCCATGCTAGGTTTCCTGCTTATCTTGGAGACAGCAGGCAGCGTGCCTTTCTGAGATTTATGCTGTTGCTCATTGTTGAGGACCCGATTCACAAAGGTATACTTTTACCTGAATTCTAAGTTTAGACCTGAAGTCTAAGGGCCCAATTCACAAAGGTAAAGTTAGAACTGAAGTCAGATTATTCTCAGCTATTTTGCACTTACTTTCAGGGATCTAATTCACTGGGAAAAAAGAAAGGTTAAAGTAATGTTATAGTTAGGTGAATATATCAGTGACAACATAAACATTTTGAACTAAACAAATACACATAAGTTCACCAGTTGTAGTTAGCAGAGCTAACTATAACTTGTGCCCCCACCATGCACTGCTTATGACCTCGCATATTACATCACTCATGACATGTTCTATGACACCATTTATGACATCGTCCAAAGAGTGTGTTAGTTTGTTTTATAGTTTACATAGTGGCAGGTAACTAGCATACTACTTTTCCACCTTATTTTGTACAGCCTTTGTCCAGCTGATGGGTGAATATATTTACAAAACATATGCTTCTAATGCATCATAGGTGTGTACAGCGGCGTCACTAGGGGGGTGCGGGGGGTGCGGACCGCACCTGGTGACACCATCACATGGGGTGACACCGTGAGCCTCTGCTTTAAATCGCTACATAAATCAGGAGGAACCTTGGGTTCCTCTTGATTTATGTAGCGATTTAAAGCAGATGCTCACGGTGTCACCCCATGTGATGGTGTCACCCACCCTGGTGCGGTCCGCACCCCCCGCACCCGGGGGTGACACCATGAGTTACCGCATTGGCGCACTGGGTGACACCAACCCTAGTGACGCCACTGGGTGTGTAGAGACATTGAACACATTATAAATCTCTGTATGGAAGAGTAACTCTGTGTGCAGATGACAGTTGATGACTTGTGTCCAGTATGTTCCACACATGTTTTTTGGTGCTGCAGAAACTTTCCTTCAGGGTAAACGTTCTATTTAGTAGATACTAAGTATTGTTAGCAGCCTAGAGTTATTACACAGAATCGTCATAGCATGACAGTTTCTACGTAACATAGAGGACTCTGTGCACCAGGTACTAACCCATGTACATGTGCTTGTTCAGTTTCAAAAGATGGGCTATCTATAAAGTTTTTACCACATTATGAAGGCTGCAGGTAGTATGATCTTTAGCACCATAAGATCTTGGTTATTTTAAGTGAATAGCATCATTTTTGACAAGTGTTGCATCGAGTGTACACTGTTTTAAATAGATACTTTTTTAATACTCTGTGGTGTATTTCTCATGAGAGTTTCACTGTCTGCAAATACCGTATCTAAAGTGCCTAAATCCATCCAATAATCTTATTAAACAGTAATACACTATATTTGAACTAAAAATTCACAACGCAAACTAAGTGTGGGCTAACCAACATGGCTGCCTTTTACTTTTATAAAGGAAGTCATTATCCTATCATATCCTGCCTTGTCATCAGCATGTACCGCGGTATACAGAGAAATTACTGTGATATACCATATCCAATATATCACTAAGTTTAGTGTCTTATAACTTTAAAACTACTTACCCAATTTACATCTTGTACCAAAAAAGATCTTTTCCTCTCCATATTCTATCATCCTGCCAATTTTTTATAAAAATCCAACTGCCCATTTTGGTGCTATGCCCAATTTAACAGTCAGTGTAAAATGCATTGGTGAGAAAACGCATTTTGGGGCCCCCCTTTTTTGCACCCCTTAACAAATCACAGCGAAACTTTGCATCGTCCGCCAATGTAGAAAAAGCAATCGGTCTGCAAGATTTTGTGGGGAGTGGCAAAGATATTAGCATGCACAAATCTGAGAAATTCTTATTACTGGGAATCCCGCGGCGATCCCAAGTACTCCATCAAACTGACGAAGGACCGCCCGCTTATTTAGATGTTGCGGCAATAGACAGGAGACTGACTGGGCAATGGTCTTCTCTGCTGGCTAACAGTACTTCATTGCCGTCATGCTGGCGGTTTGCGCTGAGCAGATTTGGATGTTCCTGTTGTGCTGGCGGTGTCCTGACAGAGTGATGCCATGGTGGTGTGGAGACAGGTAAGTGCTATTGTGATAGCGTCATAATGTATATGTAGGTATTGTTTTAGGCCCTTTTTGGTACATACTGCATGCCACACAAACAATTTACACACACTATTGAATGTACACCTACAGGCACCACAAGAACAAAACCCACATGCACCACAACTCCAATATTTATTTTTAAGAGTCAATACAGGTGTGTTCATTTTACATTGATGAGTAGGAACATGAACACTGCTGCAATACACCTAAGAAATATGTTGCATGTAAGAGCAAAGCAGAAGTACAAGAGGCTTCAGCAATTGGCAATACACGATACATAGGACAATTGTACGAGTAGCTTACCATAGATCTCAGCAATAATGGAATCATTTGGCATTGTGGTGGAGTCGGTGCAGCAAAGGAGGGACCTGGACAATGGGGTACAAGATGGATACAGAAGCGGGAAGCAGGAAAAAAGGTAAATGTTTACCTAATTTTTGTTGATTCTGTCAACTCAAAGTAGGAGGGATTCCCGTCACAGTTGCCACAGCTGAAATGCACATCGTAATCGGGACAGCGGGAATCTAGGCTATACCTAGGCATATAGGCTTATGCCTATACTGCTGTCAACATGGTTGAGAATTTCTGGCGGAGTCGGCGGGACTCTGGCTGTCTTTTGTCTATGGACCAGCCAACATCTAAATACGGCGGGCGGACCGCCAAGTCAGCGGGCGGGAAAACCGTCAAAAAGCGACCGTGGGACCTGATCCGCCAAGGTCTAAATCAGGCCCTATAACTATATATATCTATATATTTCAATATATATCTATATCTACATATATATATATATATATATATATATATATATATATATATATATATATATATATATATATATATATATATATATATATATATATATATATATATATATCCAAGCAACGCTGCTCTCACATCACAATAACAGCATGCCACGGACTCCCAATATTGCAAAGCGGTGAATTTTAATGGTATGGCAACAACTGAACGTGTTTCGGAGCGTGCGCTCCTTGCTCACGAGTAACTTTGCTGCAGTAACACACAGATATTTAAATAAACATGTGACCTTTCATTATGGACATAGAAAACAGACTTCGAGTTTGTAGCGCGTTCCTTCACTCAATAAACATTTCAATTCAGTTTCAATTTACTGACAGTTTCTAAATGTTGACATAACAACATTAAATGTTATGATCGGTTGACAAGTGCGAAAATAAACATTCGACTGCAAATGTATGACTATCAGTGTTCCAAATGTACCCTGCTCTTCGTTAAATGAATAAACTTTTAGACAAGCTTTATTGTCCATGTCCCTTAAAGACAGACAATCATGAAATGGTCATAGTACATGGTTAATACTAGCAACTACTACTTTACAGAGACCCATTTAATGAAAAAGATCCCGCTGTGGAAGGTGATCTTTGCGGCTGCGCTTAACATGTCCCCACCACCCCAATGGGCTATTATTAATCAATCCTGCGCTGATATTATAAGACCGCTCATCCGTAATTTAATCGAATCTCATTTGTTATGTACCCAAATTAGTACTGCCCCAGTGGGCTGCAACACATACTAATCGAATAGTTTGACTGATCAGTTAGTCCAACAAATCAAAAAAACTCTAGTCCAACACATCAAACTCGTTATCCGGGCAAGTACTGCCCCAGTGGGCTAAACCGACTATCATAACTGGTAAACAGTCGTCAAAGGGTTATCATTCATTGTCCCTTATGTCAAAAAGATATTAGTAGCTCCAGTGCCTTCCACTCGTCAACCAATGTACAGGAAATCTGTAAATGCAAAAACAAATTGATTAATGGTCACGTTAAAGTATTGATTCATACAACAAAAGTGAATAGAAAAACAGAAAAACAATGGTGAGGTTAAAATCATCTCAATCAGTTCAATAACTGGTGTTTAAAACTATTAAAACATCTGTTTCATTTAGCAGTAACCAGACATAATACTAAAAATGAACAGACTCATCCTAAGTGGACTGACAATTCTTCATCTCCATTATGACCTGTAGGGGCCAGTGTGTGGTACTGTATTATCAGTTTTGATTCCAGGCGCCTCAAATCTTGGACCCTGTCACTCCCCGTTCTTGGGTCAAAATGGTATCTAGTACACAAAACGATAGGAGGCTACTATTTTGATTATGGTGTGCCTTGAAGTGCCTGGCAGTGGGGTACTGTTTGTCGCCATTTTTAATGGTGCGAAGATGCTCAAGAATGCGCTTTTTCGCTTTGTGAATCATGCTACCAATGTCAAATTTGTCGCACGGGCATCTAAGAGCATACACCACATGGTCTGTATAACAGGACACATGTTTGCTGATTCTATACGGTTTGCAATCAGATGATAGTTTTACTTCTTTACAGTTTTTGCTGAATTTGCATGCTTTGCAGCACCCGCAAATATAGAATCCTTGTATGCCTATTGTCTTAGCTGCTGGTGTGGTAAGGGCTCTACACATGGTATCCTTCAAAGATTTAGCCTTTCTGAATGTAACTTGTGGGTATTCCTCCACACAACTGGCTAGATCCTTGTCTGTCCTCAGTGCTTGCCCATACATCTCCAACCCCTTTCTTACTTGTCTGACCTGACCATGAAATGTGGTGATGAACCTGATCTTTTGTTCTGACTCCTTACCTGATGTATTTCTGGGTGTCAGCAACTCTGTTCTTGTCCGTTTTTCAACTCCTTCACTCGCCTTTTTGATCGTGGGGCGGGCATACCCTCTCTGCAAAAACCTTTTCGTCATTTGGATTTCTTCCATCTTGTAGCCCTGCTCTGAGCTACAGTTCCGTTTTGCTCGAAGTAATTACCCCAATGGGATGCTCCGAATTAGACTCTCTGGGTGACAGCTGCGGGCATGCAGTAGGCTGTTGCCCGCTGTCTCTTTGCGATATAGGTAACTGTCCAACTTGTTCCCATTTACCATTAGCAAAAGGTCTAGAAATTCAATCTTATCTTTGGCAATTTGGCTTGTGAATGTGAGATTCAATGTGTTGTTGTTGAGTTTATTGACAAAATGCTTGGCCTCGTTCTCATCGCCGTTCCAGATACAAAAAATGTCATCTATGTATCTGGCCCACATTATTACCTTTTGGGTAAATAGATCTAGATTGTTCACCACCTGCTCTTCCCATCAGCCAAGGTAAAGACCTGCAAAGCTGGGAGCAAAGCAGGTCCCCATTGCTGTACCAAGTGTCTGCCTGTAGATTTTGTTGTTGAATGTAAAAAAGTTCTGTGTAAGACATGTATGCATCATATCAATAAGCATCTCCGTATGAAACAGATAAGATAACGATCTGTTTCTTAGAAAATGACGGCATGCTTTCAATCCTAGGTCGTGCGGGATACATGTATATAGACTATTTACGTCAAGGCACAAGAGAGAATACTCATCCTTCCATTCAATGTTATTTATCCGCCTAAGAAAGTCTCCCGTATCTTTAACAAATGATGGGAGACCTTGCACCAGAGGCTAAAGGAAAAAATCCACATACCCAGATGTGTTCTCAAGGCAACTTCCTCTTGAGGAGACGATGGGTCTCCCAGGGGGTGTAGTAGTGCTGTCTTTATGAATCTTGGGTAATAAGTATAAGGCAGGTAGTTTGGGGAACTTACAGGCCAGAAAGACATGTTCCTTCCATTCAAGCAGGCCTTTTTCCCTCCATTCACTCAATTGTATTTGATACATTTTAATAGATGCCTCATATTTTATTCTATTGCTCAACTCATATCTATCAACATCTTTCAATTGTTTAATGCCTTCTTCAATGTACATTTCCTTTGAGAGTATCACTACGTTCCCCTCTTTGTCTGATTTTTTTATTACAATAGATTAGGCCTGGGCAAAATTTGCGTAGTTGCATTACGCAAAGTTCCGCGAAGATGTAAAAAATCTCTGCGAGCTACGCAGAATTCCGCGAGCACGCGGAATTGCTTGTTCCGCCCGTTCGCGATGCGTTTTTCCTGTTCGGGGACGCTGTTTGCGTGGTCGGGGGGAAATATCTCGCGAATTTGCATATGCGGTCGCCAATTGGCGCGGCCATCTTGTTTCACTTGTCCCGCCCATTCGCGATGCGTGTTTCCTGTTCACGAACGCGGATGTCCGATGGCGTGTCCGAATGACGTGTTCGCGATCGCACACTCTCGTGGGATCGCACGGCCGGCTACCAAAATCTCATGTGGCGCACGCGAACGGATAGGAAAACTCGTTGGCGAACGCAGGGATCCCGGTAAGTCGCTACCGCGTGCGCGAACACGCATTTTGAAAGCGCGAACAAGGAAAAAACTGCAGATCGCGGAATTTTCAGCAATTTCGCGTTCTCCGCGGAATTGCCAAAATTCTGCAAATTCCGCGAGCGGAGCGGATTTTACCGCCCAGGCCTACAATAGATTGATCTTTTCTCAAGTTCTCTATTGCTTCTGTCTGTGCTTGAGCGATATTTTTCTTACCGAACCATCTCTTTTTGGAAAGGCTATGGAACTCTTGCATCATACCTTTTTCAAATACATCAATATCATCATTATTAATCTGTGGTAGAAAGATAGATTTTGGTCTGAAACCACTTTCAACACTGAGGTCAACTTTAATATCATCGTTAATGAGATTGATGATTGGATCCTGAATGAATCCTGGGTCTCCCTCTAGTTCATTCATCATGTGTAACAATTCGATGTCCTCATTGGTAATGTTACTGGGCATTTCTCGCTCATTCCTAGGTCTTTATGACACCTTTGTGGCATACCACTTTTTTAATCTCAGTTTTCTTGTAAAATGAAATAAATCAATTCTACTCTGTGCGTAGTTGAAATTAATGTGGGGCAGAAGGAAAGACCCAACGACAGTATTTCTACCTCAGCTTTACTCAGGTTACGACCTGACAGGTTGATGTCTGTCCTTTGATCCATTACTTCGCCTTCTTCTGGCCTCTTGTTCGACTTCCCACAGGGCTTCCCGAATCGTCTTGTGATTTCACGTTTCCTCTTGCGCCACCTCTGCCTCCTTGCCCGTGACCTCTGTATCCTCCCACTCTTTTTTTGTTGTGGGCTGTAAGCCTCCCTTTGGCCATCAGGTTGAATTCTGTTAAAATTAGTTTTTTTACTCCACTCTGTTCGGATATACTGGATATATCACTCTCTCTGTAATCACTCTCAATTCCATCCTTTTGCTGATTACTTGACACCTGTCCACCGGTATCTCCACTCTCTGCCTCGGTACTGTTATTGGTGTTTTTCTTATTTCAGAGGAAGCACTTCTAAGGTGATCATACCTTTTGGCAAAAGTTAGTATTTGTCCTTTTTCGTAGTCCACCTGATCCCGGTGGAATTTTCTTTGTTTTTTTGCTTTGATTTCTTCCTCTATTTTATCCAGCCGCATATCTATTTTATCCATCTCTTTTTGGAATTCCTCCTGACCACATAATTCTTTGAGCTTCTTTGTTATACTTTCAATCTCTTCAGCGAGTCTTTCACAGTCCTTTCGTGCATGTTTCACTAATAATCCTAGCATTATGGTGGAGCAGTTGTGGTTATTAGCAGCCCATTCATTGACCAATTCTGGGTCAGGATCACTAAATGTCAGGGTGATGAAAATCCTGAGTCCACGTGGCAGCATGCTTACATCGATGTATTTTTGTAACGTTGTCGCCTCCCACCATTTGGTCTGTTCCTGTTTGAGAGCCTTCCAAAGGTTATCCCAAAGTTGTTTTTTATTGGGGGATGAAGTTGTATTACTTGTCAGTTCCACTGCATCAGTGTCGTCTGATGACTTAGTGTTGTCAAACATCTTGACTTCTGCCTCACAGCGTTTAATGTTATGTGCCATAGCCATATTGTATTTTAAATAAAGATGCTGATCGGGCGTCTCCGCTTGCAAATCCTACAGTCAACTCAAATCGGTTGATTTGAAGGAGAACCGTCAGCCTCGTGTAGACAGCAGTCCGGGAGCCTTCATCTTTACTTTTTTGTCCAACGCTCATGCAGAGCTTGCTGTTATTGCTTATTCTAGACAGCCGCTCTCAGAGTAACATACAAAAGTCAAAGCGATCCCAAATTAAGAAAAACGAGTCGGGCAGGGTTATATTTAGTAAATCCCACAGCAAAACAGTTCGCTTTTACCCGAGCCTCCAACGATGGCGTTCCGTGGCGGGGTGGCGAGTTCCAATTAATCCAAGCAACGCTGCTCTCACATCACAATAACAGCATGCCACTGACTCCCAATATTGCAAAGCGGTGAATTTTAATGGTATGGCAACAACTCAACGCGTTTCGGAGCCTACGCTCCTTGCTCAAGAGTAACTTTGTTGCAGTGACACACAGACTTTCAAATAAACATGTGACCTTTCATTATGGACATAGAAAACAGACTTCAAGTTTGTAGCGAGTTCCTTCACTCGATAAACATTTCAATTCAGTTTCAATTTACTGACAGTTTCTAAATGTTCACATAACAACATTAAATGTTATGATCGGTTGACAAGTGCGAAAATAAACATTTGACTGCAAATGTATGACTATCAGTGTTCCAAATGTACGCTGCTCGTCGTTAAATGAATAAAGTTTTGGACTAGCTTTATTGTCCATGCCCCTTAAAGACAGACAATCATGAAATGGTCATAGTACGTGGTTAATACTAACAACTACTACTTTACAGAGACCCATGTAATGAAAAAGATCCCACTGTGGACGGTGATCTTTGCGGCGGCGCTTAACATGTCCTAACCATCCCAGTGGGCTATTATTATTCAATCCTGCACTGATATTATAAAACCGCTCATCCGTAATTTAATCGGATCTCATTTGTTATGTACCCAAATTAGTACTGCCCCAGTAGGCTGAAACACATACTAATCGAATAGTTTGACTGATCAGGTGGTCCAACAAATCAAAAAAACTGTAGTCCAACACATCAAATTGGTTATCCGTAAGAGAGGGTATACCCGCCCCATGATCAAAAAGGTGAGTCAGGAAGTAGAAAAACAGACAAGAACAGAATTGCTGACACCCAGAAATACATCAAGTAAGGAGTCAGAACAAAAGATCAGGTTCATCACCACATTTCATGGTCAGGTCAGACAAGTAAGAAAGGGGTTGGAGACGTTTGGGCAAGCACTGAGGACAGACAAGGATCTAGCCAGTTGTGTGGAGGAATACCCACAAGTTACATTCAGAAAGGCTAATTCTTTGAAGGATACCATGTGTAGAGCCCTTACCACACCAGCAGCTAAGACAATAGGCATACAAGGATTCTATATTTGCGGGTGCTGCAAAGCATGCAAATTCAGCAAAAACTGCAAAGAAGTAAAACTATCATCTGATTGCAAACCGTGTAGAATCAGCAAACATGTGTCCTGTAATACAGACCATGTGGTGTATGCTCTTAGATGCCCGTGTGACAAATTTTACATTGGTAGCACGATTCACAAAGTGAAGAAGCGCATTTATGAGCATCTTCGCGCCATTAAAAATGGCGACAAACAGTACCCCATTGCCAGACACTTCAAGGCACACCATAATCAAAACAGTAGCCTCCTATCGTTTTGTGTACTAGATACCATTTTGACCCAAGAACGGGGGGTGACAAGGTCCAAGATTTGAGGTGCCTGGAATCAAAACTGATAATACAGTACCACACACTGGCCCCTACAGGTCATAATGGGGATGAAGAATTGTCAGTCCACTTAGGATGAGTCTGTTCATTTTTAGTATTAGGTCTGGTTACTTCTAAATGAAACAGTTGTTTTAATAGTTTTAAACACCAGTTATTGAACTGATTGAGATGATTTTAACCTCACCATTGTTTTTCTGTTTTTTCTATTCACTTTTGTTGTATGAATCAATACTTTAACGTGACCATTAATCAATTTGTTTATGCATTCACAGATTTCCTGTACATTGGTTGACGAGTGGAAGGCACTGGAGCTACTAATATCTTTTTGGCATAAGGGGCAATGAATGATAACCCTTTGATGACTGTTTACCAGTTATGATAGTCGGTTTAGCCCACTGGGGTAGTACTTACCCGGAAAACGAGTTTGATGTGTTTGACTAGATTTATTTTGATTTGCTGGTCTAACTGATCAGTCAAACTATTCGATTAGTATGTGTTGCAGCCCACTGGGGCAGTACTAATTTGGGTACATAACAAATGAGATGCGATTAAATTACGGATGAGCGGTTTTATAATATCAGCGGGGGATTGATTAATAATAGCCCACTGGGGTGGTTAGGACATGTTAATCGCCGCCGCAAAGATCACCGTCCAAAGCGGGATCTTTTTCATTACATGGGTCTCTGTAAAGTAGTAGATGTTAGTATTAACCACGTACTATGACCATTTCATGATTGTCTGTCTTTAAGGGGCATGGACAATAAAGCTAGTCCAAAACTTTATTCATTTAACGACGAGCAGCGTACATTTGGAACACTGATAGTCATACATTTGCAGTCGAATGTTTATTTTCGCACTTGTCAACCGATCATGACATTTAATGTTGTTATGTCAACATTTAGAAACTGTCAGTAAATTGAAACTGAATAGAAATGTTTATCGAGTGAAGTAACTCGCTATAAACTTGAAGTCTGTTTTCTATGTCCATAATGAAAGGTCACATGTTTATTTAAAAATCTGTGTGTCACTGCAACAAAGTTACTTGTGAGCAAGGAGCGTAGGCTCCGAAACGTGTTGAGTTGTTGCCATACCATTAAAATTCACCGCTTTGCAATATTGGGAGTCCGTGGCATGCTGTTATTGTGATTTGAGAGCAGCGTAGTTTGGATTAATTGGGACTCGCCACCCCGTCGCGGAACGCCGTCGTTGGAGGCTCGGATAAGAGCGGATTGTTTAGCTGTGGGATATATATAGATAGATAGACAGATAGATAGATAGATAGATAGATTTAAATATATATATATATATTCACTGAAAAAAGGTTAACGTAATGTTATAGTAAGGTGAATATGTAAGTGACAACATTAATGTTTTGAATGAAAAAAACACAGATTTTTACCAGTTATAGTTAGTAGAGCTAGCTATAACTTGCACCCCTGCCATGACCTCACATATTACATCACTCATGACATGTTCTTTGACATAATTTATGACATCACTTATGACATCTCAAATGACATCATTGATGACATTACTGATGACTTCACTGATGACATCATCCAAGCTTCTTTTGTACACATTGCTCTATGGACGTGTATAACATTAGAGCTATGAAAGTAAGTGCAAAATAGCTCCCCTTTATTATTGAAATTGGCCCCGGGGGATAAGGTCCTCGGGTCCTCCACTTATATGCAAATTTTGGCCCCCAGGGTGGGCCCTTCGGCAGAGCATACCTCCTCTTTTTTCATGTTTTTGGTCCCAAGGGGCCTTTAATGGCTCTGGGAGGGGGGCCATGCGGCCACCCACTCTTTATTGAATACAGCCCTGATGGTGAGTTCCCCAGGATCTATAATTAATTAATTCAACCCGGCAGTCATTTTTTTCAGATCCCGCAGGAGTACCACGGGATCGCAGCAGTGTTTGACGATTATTTTTGGCCCCAGGGGTGTCCCTCTGGGTCCTCGCCCCATGGGGCTAGGGGTTCAGGGTATCCCTACCTTGCCACCCATATATTACCATTTTATTTTACTTCAGGACAGGGGACTAAGTCCCATAGTCCTGTAATGGATGCTATAAATATTCCATTAGGGCCTTTTTTCGAGTCTGGTGGTCCGAAGACCGCCAGACTCGTGGTGGCGCGGTGGTGGCGATCTTGCAACTGCCACATTACGACCCTAGTGGTCGTGCCAGCGTGGGACCGCTGACTCCACCAACGAACTGCTGCCCCCTGGTGGTTACGCGCCAGTCAAGAGGTATCTATATGATTGGCGGGACCGCCGCGGTCCCACCAAGCATATTACGACTTTCAGCTATGCCACTGGTTTCATGGTTGTCATTCCTCCCTGAAAACAGTGGTGGAGATGAAAGAAAGGGGGCCCTGCAGGGCCCCCTTGTGCCTCACGCCTTGTGGAAGCACGCAGGGGGGACAACATGTGCCCCCCTGTGTGAATGCACAGAAGTTCCAGCATGGTATGGACTTTCAAGTCCATGGCGTGCTGGAAATTTCTTTTTCATTTTCCTATTGGGAAACCGCAAAGGAATCGCCCACCAATGACAAAAAAGTCATTTTTTGGCGGGCGGTTCTCACGCAGGTTTGGGAGTGCGGCGGTCCCACTGCCGAACTGTCAAACTCGGAATCGCCCCGTAAGTAGTCAAATATTAAAAACTAGTGATTATATGCAACAAGCTTCACTGTTTCAGAGCAAGCTGAATACAAGTTGTTACCATCAGGAAACTGAATGTTACTCAATTTATCAATTGCAGAAGTATACACAGGTGAGTGTACCTATCAGGATTCCAATCTGCAACCAGGCTGTACACAGATCTTTACATAAGGTGCATTAAACCCCTGAGATAGCATAGTGTATTTAAAATGTCATCATTAGGAGCAGTAGTTGCATGGTTCTGTATCGTGTAATATCACCATTGAGTGAAATCAAATGTTGTTCACAGCCGTTGAGTATCGTGGGGCTTAAAGTTTATCATCACAGATACAGCGTTGATCACAAGTCTCAAGAACTGGCTGGGTGCTCGAGTGTGCACTGAATAATCTTGCTTACACTTACAAAAATTTGAAAAGTGAAACTTTAGTGTACAGGCAAAGTATTGATGGTGTTTCTATGACATCTACCTCTAATTAAACAAATGAACAAGCAACATCAGAGGTTAGGACATGGGGCCAAGTGGCAGTGAATTGGTGTGGAATGCATTCTGTTTATATATGCAGTCAATATATCCATACCAATCTCCTTAATTAATAGCAATTTCCCAAAAGAGGGTGTTAGGAATATGGTTTCTAACCTGTGAAAATTCTCTCTGGTATTTGAACCTCTTATGTGACTTGAGACTCCCTAATGGAGCCTTACTTGCTGTAAGCTCTGTTAAAAATATTCTTTGAGCTTTAACCTGTAGTGCACACTGGACTGTGAACTGTTAGACAAAGGGCTTTGGGTAGGTGCAAAACACTTGTATAAATAGTGCATTGACATTGTCCATATTGCATGTGTGTATTATCTTGAGCTTGGAGTGTGTCCGATGTGTTTTACTGTAAGGAACAGTGATCTGCTTTGGATTTCCTGTGAGTGATTGGTACACAAGATGCAGCATGGAGAGATGTTGGCAGACAGGGATGTAGATTGCAGGAAAGTTCCTGAGGTCCTTTAAACTGTTCCAGGATCCATTAAAATGAAAAATGGAGACGGATCTCTCTTTAAAGTATAGGGACAGTTCCTGACACCTTCGAGTTTCATTCTCATCCCAGAGATGTAGCTGAAGGGAGAGCCTCTCTCTTTCTTTAATGCCCTTTTCTCTGATGCTCCTGTCAGGCCACACCCAGCTACACACCTCCTTACTGCTGAGTTTGAGTGACATGAAATGTACCTCACTCAGAAAAATCGTTTTATTAATGAAATTGGAATTTTATGTCATTTTTATGAAGATTATATTTTGAGACGGTTCTTACGGAAGATTGATATGTTTGTATATTTTTAAGGCCCAATGGTCTAAATAAACATTCTTTTGACTGACTGACTGAGTGACAAAAGACTATAGCCTGATCAATTCACAGTCCATCTCTGGGAATAAAACAAGTCCCAGAGATGGATCTTTGGAATCCATACCTATGTTTGACAAACTATACCAGGTAGAAACCCAGGTCAGAGTGCCAGGATTCCGCTCAATCGGAGTGAGGACACAGAGCAGTGTGGGTGAGAAATAATTGAGCCCCAGAGCCAGGATCCCTGATAGCAGGCCTCCTTTTCATGTGGGGATCTCCTGGACAAGACCCCTGCAAGGAGGCCTGTAGACTGCCAGAGAAAGAACTCCCTACAGGAGGAAGAGGATTGCTGGACTATATCTTCATTAGAAGAGCCTGCCTCGTGCCTGGTGACTAAGAACATGCTGTAGATGTTCCAACCACCTTGAGGGAAGAGGCCAACACATTGAGAAGGCGTACTGGGAGAGTACCATGCAGGAGGAGACCATCTAGAAAAACATTTACAGCTGTGCAAGAATGACATAGAACTGTGACCATCTATAGTTGACTCTAAGAGAGGGCATGGTCTGCTAGGATATAGCACTTCAAATCACTTAGCAAAGTGCAACAGTTGTCAAGATATTGCATTTGAAGTAGGAGTGCGCTTAATTAACGCAATTTGCTTTCATGTAATAACACTAAATTTCGGCAAAATTGTGAGAAATTACGTGAAATGCAAATCAATTTTTGAGGTGAGGATGCTTAAAATAGTGCAAAAAAGCAACGCAAACAACAGCCACTTGCATTCCATTGTTCACATGCACTCACTGTAACTTTTACAGTGAATAATGTGTTCGCTGTAAATTGTTAACGCAAATGGCACATAATCATGCAAAGTGGCATAATGGCGTAATTTCGTGAATTTCTCGTGACAAACATAACACTAAATTCCCAAAATTATGCGAATTATGGTGCATAATTCAAATTTCATCCAGGCATGATTTGAAGATGCCCTTTGTGTGAATCTTTGTTACATCCAAAAGGGGCAGGCCCCCATCGGGCTGGAAAATCAACACTGTGACTGCGTGTTGTGAAGCTAAACCCCTTGGAAGTTCTGGACCAAATAAACTATAAAAATGTGTTGATGTTTCTCTATTCCCTTGTGTGTGGTGAGACCACACAGATGGCTGGTGACCAATTATTTGCTTTCACCACCGCAACCCAGGAATCAAGATCGTGAGGGACACATTGGTGTGGGTCATACCAGGAAGACCCACAAGTCTAAGCCTTCCTACCCTGATAGTAGCAGTCCTCGCTTTGGCAGCTTCCCAACCCAGCTCCTGTGGTGCATGGAAGTGTACCCATAGGGAAAGGAGCAAGTAGGTGGGAAAAGCTTGAACTGTACATGATCACTAGTGAGGTGAGGCTGCAGAAAAAACAAGCATGCTGCCTTGGGGCCTCCAGCACACCCCAGACGCCCTTACATCAGGGAGAAAAGGGTAAATACCAAGAAAGATGTTAAAGGGGTTCCCCAGGTCACCACAAACACACACCAAGCATTCAGAGGGTCACAAGGAGGGCAACAGCACACCCAAGATGGACCAGCAGAGGAAGACTGTGTGACGCACTACATCTACCCAGAGTCAGATAGCAGGTGTGCAGGAGCAGGATGGCACCTGGTTGAATTGCCTGCCTCGGCCAAAATTATGTCAAGGCCCTGTGACATAGGACATCTGCAACTGCTGTGAGGTGCAGAAGAGGCAACTAGTAAACTAAGCCTGAGTGATGAGCAATTTACAGCTCCCTTTAAATCATTATTCCCTCAGGAAGGTATTCACTATTTAGCACAATGTTTTGCCATTTATATGTTGTGCAATTTTTTTAATTTTGCATGTAGTATTTACCTGTGAGTACATTGAAATACTTTTCCTTTTTAAAGGAAAAATCACTGACTAGACAATGAGTTATTCAATGCTACTACATATGTTACTAAATTATGAGTTTCCAACTCACATCTCCCTGAGTGAGATATGGACTGCTCTTCCGTCACTAACTTAAGAGTGACCTTCATAGGGTTTTGGGGTGGCAATAGTATGGAGACCCTGGGACACCAGTGGTAAATGACCTCAGTTGACACAATTGAGGCCTAATAAACCTTGCATGCCATTGAACCCTTTGAACCAATCCTCATACACTGTCTCTCCATCCCACAAATATCAAAGCTCAGTAATGGACACATGTTTCCACTCCAGTCAGCTCAATTGATTTTGCCTCTTGGCAGCTGATTGAGACAAAGGGAAGTTTACATTTTGCCTTAGAGAAATTTTAAGCTCGGCTAATAAACAAGTTTCTCATCTCATAAAAGCTTCTCAAAGGTAAGCTTTCCTCTTGGATTCTGGCCCAGCAGACCATGAATGTTGTATTCCCCTCCAAGATCCTCATTATGCACAAATAATGATAGGAAGGGTTTCAAGGCACTAACCTTGTTCAAGCTGATGAGCTTTTTGACAAGATGGAAACTTTAGAAATCATGATTACTATTTCCCAAAAGAAGAAATATAACTTACAAGGTATAAGGGATGAAGAACAGCAAAATACATTTTCATGTACAACAAAGTTAAAGCCAGTTTTTTGGCAATTATATGTTTTTCTGAAAAATGCATCCCTGCTGCATCCTCTTTTCTGGCCTTACTACATTGTAGTATTTAACGTGAAGGCAGCTGCAAAGGTCATCTTAACTAATGACTGGGTGTCCTTTCTATGGTTTTCCAAAATCCACATTGAATTCTTCTTCTAGACAGCAAATCTTTCACCCCATAGATTACTCTCACATTAGCCCCCACATGATTTACAATGCATGCTCGATATTGGTTTAAACAATTAACATAACTGTATCTGTTTATTATTTGGGTCAGTCTGATCAGTATATATGACTGTGGAGCAGGTTTTACTAGTATCATGTCTAAGTTTTAGTTTGTAAATTACATTTATTTAAAGGGTTTCAGATTTAAACTGTAGGCTCTTGTTTTAACAGACTTAGGGCCTTACTACGAGTTTGGTGATCTGACCGCCGTAGGACCGCCTCTGCCCCCGCTAGCAGCCCACGGCGCTGGCGGTCCACAGACCGCCGTATTACGAGTTCACCACAGGGCCGGTGGTGTTGAGTAGGGGATCTTGCAGCGGTGGTGAGTACTTTTCCCAAATATATCGATGCCTGTGTGTGCATTTCGACTGCAGATGTGTCGGATGCGCACATATGCAGGATATATGTGGAAAAATACCATATACCCATTACCAGGGTTCAGCCCATATGTGGTAGTTCTGGCAATGCGTATATGGTACAAAAAGGACTTACCTGTAGATTGCCGCAAACAGGGTCGGAATCCTCGGCGTGAAGATCCTTCTGTGAAGGGGGGACCTGGAGAAAGGAATCCACATCAGAATCTGCCTGGCAGCACAAGGAAGGGGTGAGTACGCACCCCAATTCCTTCATCACCGCCACCCTGAAGCAGGCGTTCATACCGCCGCGGTCCGCTCATGGAACAGGCAACCCGTAATACAGATGGTGGTGCAACTCCCCAGTACCGCCCTATGGTGGCTGCCTTTCCCCGATTGTGAACCTGGCAGTCTGCTGGTGGTACAAAAACACATGAGGGGGGCCTGAGGAGATTTAATGGACTATCGAGGGCAAACTCCCCAATCCTGAACTATCTAACACACAAAGAGCCCTCGGGTCCAGGGTCACACACGGCGAGTGTATGGGTGGGAACAACTATGCTGAAAGGGGGGGGGGGAGTCCTTTTTAAGAACAGTTTCCCTCACACACCTGAGGTGTCATGCTTCATCATAGGGATACCTCCTCACATCACGGACCTAGTCGTGATGCGGGCTACAACCCCCTCGCTGCGAGGGAGGAGCTCAGGGAAGTTTTCAGATAAGAGGGGTATTCATAAAACCCAATGTGAGCGTGGTGTGTGGTGGAGGGAGTGCAGTGCTAACTAAACAGTGATCAAAACTAGCTACAAGGTTAGCCAGACACAGTTAATTGTTGCTACCTGGTGCTAGGATTAAAAACAAATAGCGGATAGTGTAACTGCCGAAATTAGAGGCAGTTGCACTAGAAAGTGATCAGCATGTTCCAGTCTATTGACCTACACAAGTGTCATGGCTTTCATCAGGATCTCTTAATATAGCTACTGCTAGGTGTAAGTGAAAAATTGTAAAGTGATAAAGAAAAAGAGCGTCGGTGTGTATATGAGTAATACTAGACCAGTGATCCGGCAGTGCAGCAGATTTCCCGGTAGGACCTGCAAGAGTCAGGTTCTATACCACATCTGTCCCTGGCTAATAGCCTTAGGTACATACGCCCATAAAACCGCTTAACTGAAGCGGGGAGTCGGCGGCGTCTGTTCACAGGTCTGCTGGTGGTCTCGCGGTCCAGCGGCGGTCTTCGCAAAGGCGATCCATGCAACCTGTAGTACGGCAGCCGGACTGCCAAGTTCTTTTTTTTTTTTTCTTTCGGACCGCCACCGCTGATATGGCAGTCCACGAGACTGCTAAACTCGTGATAAGGGCCCTAGTGATCATTTAGAGTACGGCAACTGGTCCGCAAATCCTCCAGTTCATCAGATGCCCTCACCCACATTTCTTATAGCTCTCCACTGGCTTGGATGGTATTGGTCTGGCGAAAGTACTCCCACCTGGAGAGTGGGAGCACTTATGTCAAAACTGCAATGCTGCTGTAATATTTAACTAGCATCTAATTTTACTACTAAAACCTAGGAGTGGTAATTCTTTGCATACTATTAGGAGTGGTTACACAGCATCTCCAATAACTCAAATATTTATCCTTCAACATATGCTGCTCGATGCACTCCAAGAAGAGACCTGCCTGAAACCTGAAGAGGAAAGAAGACTTCACTGGCTGCTGCTGCTCAGAAGAACTCCTTCCTGTCCGCCCCAGTATCGAGCTCTGTTTTATAAATCCTGCTCCTACATTTCCAGGGTGCTAGCTTCCTGCTTATCTAAAGTACTAAAGGGTTACAGGTGCTTTCAGAAAACTTGCTTTCGTGGCTAGACGGTGCAGAATGTTTTGAGATAACGGGACATAGCTCAAAATGGTTCATCACATGCTAACCTCTTTCGATTTTGGAAATTAATTGCAGTCTTTTTGCCAAATTCAGTAACTAATAATGATGTGAATTTGGATGCGATAGTGTAATAGTTTGTCTCACTGTTGTATTTTTCTTTACATTTGTTTTTGTCTTTTGGAACTCTCCCTCCTAACGTTTTGCAATTGGCATCAACAAATAGAAAGGTAAATATGGCTTTCCGGGTATGTTTCTGCATTCTCACTTGACCTTTTGCTGTAAGCAATGTATACATCCAATAATGGAAACACTGGGTACAATGATGCCGTGGCTACAATGAGAGCTAATACTTAATTAAATGTGCACAAGAATTGATAGTTGTCTTTTGATGAAAACTATTTTATATTTTTTCAAAATAGTGATTTTTCTTCTCTAACTTGGTAATGATTTTTAAATCGTCACATAATATATGAGTACTGAATTAAAATGCATTTGTTGTGTTCCGTACGTAAACACGTTTCATGTTTCTATGATGTAATTGCTTGATATAATTAATTCATTGCTGTTTACAGACACATTGGTCTTACTTGAGGTATATGCAAGGTATATATTTTCAAATGGATGATCTGAGTTTAATATGGTTATGCCGAAGAGGTTTGCTGGGAGCATACTTGGGTTTAGTAATGGACACCACTGATTAAATAGATTACAAACTTAGGGTACATGAAGTAATGTTTATGTTATTAGCCATTATACCTTGTTCTTCTATTCATTTCATGACGATCCGTTAAAATAAAGGCCAATTATTCTAAGCTGTGAGGTGAGAAGAGGGGTGATGTGGTCAAAATGTGGGTACTGGAGATAAAGGGGCCTATTCACAAAAACATTTATGAGTACAAGAAGCTGTACCACAGAAGTACTCTTTTAAGTAGTCTTACATGCTTTTGTAAGTCGCATCAAAATATTCAAGTTTCTATTGGCAAAGGTGCAAAGAGGGTACAGTGCTTTCTAGTTGTACTAATTTTATATGAATATTCTCTGAATAATCACATTTTATTTCCATTTTAGATATCATAGAGCCAATTCACAAAGGCATTTACAAGAGAACTGCAGGAGTACAATTTTTCGTACTCCAAAATGCCTTTCTGAAAAAGTCTCAAAGTTCACAATTTTATCTTGTGTGGCTTTGAGCAGTGTCAAGCAATGTTTTTAGGAGGCCCATAAAGAGGCATTTGCCATAGTCAAAACTGGAAATGTTGAGGGCCTGATTCGCATGGTACAGTTATGGGACTGGAAGTAGAAGTTTAAATTGGAATTAGAGACATTCAATCACGTATTTGAAGTGGAAATCAAGTTGCAGCTTAAGTTCCAGAACAAAACCTAGCAAACGATGGATCTCATCGAAAAATAGAATATTATTTTGAAGAGGTGGCATCTATTTACATTAAACAGAAGATTGAAGCACAGATCAACACAACGCAGAGTAAAGACTTGTGTGCCTGATTCACAAACTGCATTTTGTAATACATACCTTACTACAAAATGCAATTCACAAACATATGTATTGAGATTTTCAGCTTCACTTCTACTATCTTTTCTAAGGGGAGATCTCTGCACATGTAAGTTTACTACTTGAGGGTCGATTACGATGTAATTCGTAAAGGCTCCGAATCGGATTCAGGTCTGCCAAATCCGATTCGGAACCCGTCTTTCCGATTGATTCGGAAAGCTTTCCGAACGACCGATTACGATGTTCGGAAAGCGTTCAGACTTTACAAGTCGGTTCCGTATGGCATTCGGAGGAACCGAGTCGTTTAGAGATGACTCGTACAGGTCAATGGACTGCGTTTCCGACCGAGCGATTACATTGTCAGATTCTGACAGCCTTTCCGAATTGGTTGCTCCGACACCGATCGGCTGTCGGAATCTGACTTTGGGGGCCCATAGCCGGACCCCCTTCACCCAGAGCCTTCTGAATGGGGCCCGTGGGGGTACCCAAGGGACCCCTCTTTGCAACCATGCACAGTGTGGCAGGCACCACGAGGTGCCCGCCACAGGATGCAAGGTTTTCCCCAACCACCTCTTTTTTCAATGGAAGCCTGTGTTCTCGTTTGGAACACAGGCTACCATTGAAGTCAATGCGAGTCCAATCGAACGATGTTGGGAAGCATTGTAACCGGTCGGTCGGACTCACAGTACCTGATTCGGTTGGAATCGATTCCGAAACCGATTTGGTCGGAAGAGTTTCCGACCGAAATCGTAATCGCCCACTTAGTAGTAAATTTGGGAGAAACCAGGAGGAGTGATGGGAAAATCGGGAATATCCACAACAAAATGTGCGGGGTTTAGGACATGGTAATTATGGGATTATGGAGTAGCAAAGTACTTCAAACAGCCTCCCTCAAAAGAGGAAGCCCATTGCTATTCACAAACAAAACTTCTAAAGTTACTACAGTCTTCAAGATGACAAAACAGTAGTAAATGTATACCAGCCCTGTCTTGAAGTAAGTCATGCACCACACATGGCCACTCACAGGTACTGTAACACACACCCAAAGAAAATTATGGAGGCAGGGACTTACAATACCACCCCAAAGTAACTAGAGGTAAATAAATACACTTATTTCAGCTTTTAAACTATGGGGCTAAAGAAGTTACACAACGCAGCATAGCAAGCAAAGTTGATGCACTGCGTTATATCACTTGGAGAGAGCGTAACCACACCATATCTCTTTAAAAAAATGGTGCAGTTTTCCTCTGTCGTAGTGCTGGAGTATTTGTTGCTGACTAGCAGCAGCGCAGGCACCCTTGTGAGCAATGTTCCCTCTAATTTTTTTCCTCTGTGTGCGGCAGTGTATGGTCTCTGTGCACTGCAGCCCAAGCTATGTGCGCCGGGAACCAGACCGCATGTGTGGATGCAGCGTCAAATATCACTCCAAATTTTTGCTTAAAAAAGTGAAAGGATGGTACATTTCCACACCTGTAGCGCCATATGAAGGGTCTAAAGGCAGGTTTTCAATTTAGATACACACGCCATGACATGAATTGGTTGCACAGGCAAGTACACTTCGGGTTTAGAAAAGCATAGGACTCCAACGATGGTACCTTAATAAGATTTTACTAAAGATCCTCAACTCGAGCACTGTTCATAGGGTGGGGAAATGTTGGGAGCCTATACAAGATCACATATATACAATACACATGGATATGGCACTAGATGAATCTGGCTGTCGGCGGCTTGGAGAAGCCTTTAAATACACAAAGTGCAAGCACTGGGTCTAGCCTCACAATGACCCCAGCGCCTTTTCTTATTTTCCGGCTCCTGAAACTATTGAGCTTAAACACGGAGTTGCATAAAACCGTGTTCCAATACTGCCCCGCGCATTGGCTTGCAATGCCAAAGGAGTGTGTAGTAATTACAAGGAGACTTACCCAGCATCACCCAGCTTGTCAATGAGGTGCCTTACACAGTGTTTGGTTAAAGTTAGAACACCCTTCCAAGCAATAATACAGTAAATTACCTTTGACAAAATTCTGTCCCGAGTCACTATCAGGAAAGTGTATTTGTTGTGCTTGATCCCATTAAAATGGAAAAGGTTGAAAGAGTGGCGGATTTCAAAAAGGAAAGAGTCTATTGTGATTTATTGTAGTTTTCTGTTCATATTAGCTTGTTTTGCTTAATTTTGATTCTTCTTGAATCTGTACATTTGTGAGCGATAAAAGGTTCACACCTTTTAATTGCTGCCTAGTACCAGTGATCACTCATGTTCAAGTGTTACTAGTTGAACAGTGGTTATCGAAGGTAGATGTGAAGACGTATTTTTCAAAGAAAATCCTGAAACACCTTGTATTGCAAAGGAATTGGTCACTGTTCAGTACGCTTGAAGTGTTATGTAGATGCCTTTTTAAATTTCAGAACAATTTTATATGTAAAAAGGAAACATCATGAAATGCAATACAAGCTTTGTAAAGTATACAAAGGCAAAGCACACTAAAATCAAATGTGAAATCACAAGTTCTACAGTTTAAGATGCAGCGCTAATAGGGATTAAAGACTATGTAAATTAGTTCACTGTTATATTGGTTATGGATCAAAATGCTGTTGGGAAGCAAAATATTGAGACGTATCAGACATAAGAATAGAAATGTCACACAAACACAAGGAAAATATGAAAATGTCACACATAAGGAAAATGAAACTTGCCAGCTATCTTTTACTGGAAAGAAAGCGTCACTCATAGTTGTTGAAATGTCACTAATAATTACACTGAAATTATGAAAAGGTCACATAGAGCAATGTGAAACCTTGACAGCTATGCATGTAATTTCTATATACGTTTCTCTTCTTTTTATGGCTTGATTTTGCTGGCGAGAAAGTGTTACTCACAACCCTGCCAAGTACCACACATCAGGCGTTAGACGAACGCATTTCAGTGGGGTGGTCCGCACTGAAATGCAAATTCACGCACAATAGGCATAGCGCATTCCTCGACTGTCAAGCCATAGCGCCGCTATACTGAAACTGGAGTGGCAGCACGCCTGTGCGAGAGCGCTGCTCCTGGTAGACTTTGGGGGCTGCTGGCTACAATGTATTAATTAAAATAGGAAGTAATCCTCATGGCTGCGCACGGCATTACACAGGACGTCACGTAAGGTTTGTGGGAGGCTGTGGCAATGCCAGGGCAGTGCTTACACCGCAGCGTGGTAATTTAAACATAATCATGAATGATCCCTGCCACTGCCGGGACCCAACCCCACGGACCTTCGGCGGCCTCTGGAGCCCAGAGCACAAACTGTGCAGCTGCTGAGTCTGATTGCAGCCCGGGTGGCACGTTTGCCGAGGGAGTCATTCGTTGTGGCCAGGAGGACTCTGGTTTCGATGATTTGAAAGAGGGCACAGCTGTGGTAAAATAGGCACATCGGTGCTTGTTGGTAAGTGTGCGCACTTTTAAGATGCATGCTTTTAATAAATATGCATACTTAAGCTCATGGTATTTAGAGAGAAAACGTGCCTTGAAGTTGAAAACATTCCCGACTTCAGCCTAATCTATATCTAATCACGAGTGTATGATTTTTAATGACCCAGCTAGCTCTTTAGTGGGGCGATCAGTGTCCCAGTTGTACGCCTGCGGAGCCAGAGGGCAGGGCCGCCAGTCACTGACTCTGTGCCCCCTCCTGCGGAGAGTGAACAAAGACTTTAACATGCAAGGAGTGCTCCCTTTAACCTTTAGCAGTAACATTCCTAAACCTGAAGCGGAGACAACATTTAACAGTATTTAACATTATTCCTGCACTGGTGAGTATTGTATTGTCTTTCTATATCTCAAATCTTGCTCCCCACAGCCCACTTTCTCCACCAGTGGCGCCAACAGAACACCTCCAGGCACCCTCTCCTCTTATGCTGCAGTCTGGCTCTTTTCGGGTGCCTCCAATGCCACCTCATAGCAAACGCGTCCCCCGGCTGGCAATTACCAGAATCCCTCGGGGTGATCCAGGCAGACCCCTGTGTTATGACCGATCGCCTGTCTTGACCGCAGCGAAGCCGGTTCTCGCCAGGGGCTCTTCAGCCCCCCAGGGCACCCCCCGCAAAAAGACACCGCCCTCCACTGGGTCAGCCCTCCTTCACCCAGCCTCCACTTCGGAGTCTTCTCCTCAGGGGCCTCCGCACCAGTGCCTTGCTGCAGGCCTCACACAACTTTTTTTCTGCCGTTAGCCCCCTCTTTCGGCTCTCTGTCCTAACCCAGGTGGCGGGGACTGCAGGATTCAGCGTTGGATCTAAAACTTACAGTTTTGTGTCCAGAATGAAGCACTTCTTGTCAACATCTTGCCAGCCATGCCTCCCCATGTGTGGGCATTTTAATGCCAAAATGAGTGTTTCTCCTTATGCCCTGTGCACGCAAATGCACCTAATATGTCTTCGAACTCTAAGGGGGAACGAAGGGCAACTTAATCAAGACCTATGATTTAGTGATTTTGTAAATGTCATGAAAAAGAGTCCACTTCAGAAAACCTGCCACCTACTTTTATTGGATGAGGTTGGGCTTTGACTATAGACTACATGTTTTTGTCTCATAGTCTCTTAACATTTAATTATTTATACAGTAGCATCCTTGAAGCTAATTACAGGGATCATAATCCATTCACCGTATCATTATGACTTCCTCAGTATCTTGTCAGCAGACTTGCTAATTGTGAGTACTTTCCCCTTATCAAAATGAATGGCTTAATACTAACATGGCATTTAGCCATGGCACCTTTCTACCTGGTACCTATGAAAAAACCCAATTTGTCCATTTTTATGGCTTGCTTATCAGATACAGCTAATCAGTCACATGTTCTGGACTGTTTTATTAGCTCATGTGGTTGTATTAATAATACCTTGTAAAAACCTGCCCTGTTAGTTGTAGTTCTGCAGTGACACCTCACAGTTTCTAGTGGTTGATAGTTTTCACAAACAGTGCAACGTACTTGCAATAATACAGCGCCCTCGCTCACTCCGCTGCCGCCCGGCTATGTGTGCCCCTCAGCCTCTCTTGCACCCCAATTAATGCCCGATGCTGTTTGCCGTGGCGGTTGTTAAACCGTGAATTTTCGTGTGTTGATTTTGCTTGTGAGAAAATGTCACTCATATTACACTGAAACATATGAAAATGTCACACATAGCAATCTGAAATCTTGGCAGCTATGTACTCATGATCCTTAAAATGTCACTCATAATTACACTGCAAATATGAAAATGTCCCACATGGCAATCTGAAACCTTGGCAGCTATGAAGCACAGGTCCTGCTTTAAATTTGCTACATTCCTTTTGCTAATAGTGGGCGGCTGCGGGGCTGAATGTGGGCCTTTGAGATAGTATTCATGTTAATTGCAGCGCCTGTGTGGACTGCAATTAGCATGAAAACTATTTCAAAGGCCCACATTCAGCCCCGCAGCTGCCCACTATTAGCAAAGGAGTGCAGAGTCAAACACGACGTGTTCTTTCAGAATCATCTGAAAGCGCACGTCGCGCTTTAGATTGCTGCATTCCTTTTCCTAATAGAGTGCGGCTGCGGGCAAGATTGTGGGCCTTTGTAAAAGTATTCATGTTAATTGCAGCGCATGACGGCGCTGCGATTAACATGAATACTTTCACAAAGGCCCACAATCTGCCCCGCAGCCGCACACTATTAAGAAAAAAAATTCAGCGAGTGCAGGTGCACTTGCTCATAAACCCGAGCCCTCCCTAACCATACAGAACATGAGGGAGACACTTACCTGACGCTTGGCTGTGTTCTCCTCTTCACCGTCGTCTCCAGCTCTGCCTCCTGCAACCAGAAAATTACCGTTTTTCGCGCCGCTCGCGTTTTAAAAGCGGCGGCGTGAACGGTCTTGCGGGATGCTTTGTGTGTGTGCGCTACAAATGGGACACTGCGTGCTCGGGGTGACTTCAGTGCGCGCGCGCGCACCCGCGCACGTTATAGGGAACAGTGCTTGTGAGTAAGGTTGTCTGTGTTGTGGTCAGGATAGTTTTTGTGCTGGAAGAGGTACCTTCTTGCACAAAAACAATCCTTTGAGGCTATTCCCTCTATTCATGTGTGCTGCTGAATGCAGCACACATGCAAAGAGAAAATAATGGTGAGAAATTAGGATATTTCTCTTTGCTACGCCAGCCTCAGGGAGGTGCACCAGTTTGGTGCACACCGATGTCAGCATCTTTTTATAAACACATGATGCCCTGACAGAGAATAACTTCAAATATGACGAAACGTTGTACTTACAAGTACATGGGACCTCTATGGGCAGCACATTCACCCCAAGTCTGACTGGCCTGTATGTAAGTAACTTTGAGGAGAAACGTATCCTGTGCAATGAGAACCACATCACAGAACACATCGTCTTGTGGAGAAGATTCATTGACGATATTTTGATTATTTAGAAAAGAAACCGAAGAGAAGGCACAAGAATTTCTGATTTGGATCAACACACTGGATGAATTTCTGAGATTTACAAGCACTCTAAGTAAGTGTACCCTCACATTCCTGGACATCACTATATTTGTGGGAAAAAATACTCTTCGCACCAAAACCTACCATAAACCCACAGACAAAACTAATCTGCTCTTATTTGACAGTTTTCACCCACGTCCTCTGAAGGAGAATTCACCCTACAGTAAATATCTGTGTTTGAAACGCAATTGTAGCAGCAATCAGGACTTCAAAGAACAGGCCAAAACACTAACTGACAAACTGGAGTCAAGAAACTATCCGACACATATCATCAATAAATGCTATAACCGTGCTAGGAATCAGCACAGTGAGATTCTGCTGCAGGAAAAACAAAAGACAGAAAGTCAAGATCTCTTCACATGCGTAACAACGTACAGTTCCATATCAAACCAAGTGAAGAAGTTGATTAAAAAAATTGGAACATTGTCAACACAGGCACCTACAACTGGCCGCAACCTAGGTTCACCTACAGAAGAGAGAAAAACATGAAAGAAATACTGGTGCATAACTGCCCAAAGAAGAGGGAGATAAAACAGAACACCGTCACAACAGCCTGCGGGCTAACACCGATTGTGGGCCACTATCCTTGCGGTAATTGTTCAGTCTGCCATATAACCTCTGCCACCAAAACACTAGATCTGAACAATGATCTGAAATGGACCTTAAAGAGACATACAAACTGCAATAACATGCACATGGTATATATGATCACGTGCCCTTGCAATTTACGGTATATAGGAATGACCTGCAGAAGAATTAAAATCCACATATCTGAGCACAGAAGTAACGTAAGATGCAAGAAGTGTACAACAAAGATGAGCAACCATTCTTAGAAGTAGGACACACTCCAAACGACATGAGATGGGTGGTGTTGGAAGCCCTAGAATACATTGACACAAATGCTGAGAGGAACATGTTACAGAAAGAACAACGGTGGGTCTACCATCTGGGCACCTATCGCGAGGGGTTCAATGACCAAATCCCATTGAGCCAAGAAATGAGATTAAATTTACCTTTACGTGTCAGAGGACAGATATAGTTCAAGTAATTGCACACAGAGGACTAATTGACAAAGATTGCAAGAACCCACCACATTAACCAATGGGCATATTGGAACAACAAAATGCCCATAGAATGATATACAGTAATTGCGCTTGATAGAGCGTTCCATCTAGACATGTTACCAGCTTTCCAAAAATAAATACCTTTAATACCAACCTCAAGATACGAATTCAATTGAGTCGGCCGTAACAAGGGATTTCCTTAGAAAGAGAAGCTGGTCACCGCGTAGTCGGTGTTGCCATGGTTTAACTTAATTGCAAAGGACCGCGTGAGTCGGTCTTCGCCGAGTGGGACGGGCAGCCGCTCCGTCTTGATTCCTCCTTCACCTGAATGCTTTTGGAAGGGAGGCGGAAGTATAAGTATAAGTCTCACTCGGCGAAGACGGACTCACGTGCTCCTTTGCAATTAAGTTAAACCATGGCAACACCGACTACGCGTTGACCAGCTTCTCTTTCGAAGTAAATCCCTTGTTACGGCCGACTCAGTTAAACTCGTGCCATCACTACTTAGCAAATAACGCCCCAGCCAAACAGTGCCCCTGCCTACCAGCCCCATTTACTCAGCCCACTGTGGAGTAAATAACGCCCCACCCAATTGGGGTTTCTTCAGGCCTCGGCTGCCTCCCGGGGCCCACCACTTCCAGGCACCGGCTTCTCTCTGGTTGCCTAATTCTTCATGCTCACAACTTTTGTCCTGATGATGATCTTAAATCAGTGAGATCGAATCGTCATTGACCCCTATAGAACAAGAAACTCCTTTTATTGTTTAAACTACACTCAGGAGTTTCTATCTTTTGTTGTCAATGCGATGTATATATTTTAAAAGTCACCCTCACTCGTCACATCACGCTTGCTGTAACTTTTTTTGTGAGCATTTGACCTATAATCTCAGAAAATACGTTGCATTATTGCTTATAAATAAATACTGCACAATGAAAAAGCCCATCTGTGTCCCTGTCTACAGTTAAAACCACCTACTGCTGCTCCGTCCTGCATTGACTGCCTCTTTGTACCCTTTGGTACAGGCATATTGATTATCACTGCTGTAAACCTAACTGCTCTTGTTTTATTGGGCCCAATCTGGCACTGTAAGAACCAATGTTTTCTTAAAATACTAATAACCACCCCAGGTTCGATTATTGGGGTTCCCTTGTTTTCTCATTACATAAACATTCCAAATAGCATTAATTTTGAAGACCAGAGCAGATATGGGAAGAGCAGATGCAAAGGCAGCACAAAATTATCTCAAGGTTGCTGCGGATGAATGATATTTAGTATTGGTAGTGCAACAATGTTCCGCATAGCATTGCTCTTGAGGGCACGAGCAATTAGAAAGTGCAAGGTGCGTTGGAACAGTGGATGATAAATTGTTCAATAGCAACTGTAAAATGAGGAGGACTGTTTTAAGGACCGTGTTCTGCAGCAGGGATGGTGTTTGCACAGCCCCGTTTCGTTGCGGCCATCTGGAGGAATTTAACTGTTTCGACATTTAGGGCCTCATTACGATGTCGGTCAGAAAGCATTCCGACCGACTCCTTGTCAGAATGGTTTCCGACTGAATTGGATTTGGGGAGTTCGAACCGCCGATTACAATGTTTCCAAGCACCGTTCTTCGGACTCCCATTGACTTCAATGGGAGCCTGTGTTCCGACCGACAATACAGGCTCCCATTGAAGAAAGGGGTGGTTGTGAAAAACCTAGCACCCTGCGGCGGGCACCCCACGGTGCCTGCCACACCGTGCATGGTTGGAAAGAGGGGACCCATGGTTACCCCCACAGGCCCCAACAACAAGACTCTAGGTGAAGGGGGAACGGCTACAGGCCCCCAAAGTCAGTTTCCGACAGCCAATCCGTGTCGGACAAACCGAATCCAACATCTTAATACGTCGGTCGGAAACACGGTCCATAGACCTGTACGAGTCGGCTCCGACCGACTCGGTTTCTCTGAATGCCGGTCAGAACCAAGTCGGAATGTCCGAATGGTTTCCCTTTATCGTAATCGGTCGGTCGGATATGTTTCGAGTCGATCGGAAACGCGGGTTCCTAAACGGATTCGGACAACCCGAGTGCCGTTCAGAGCTTTTCCAACTGACATCGTAATGAGGCCCTTAGTGTGGTATTCTCTGGGTTCAGGCTGGCGATTACAGCCTGATGGCAGGTTCAGAATCGAAAGTGCAAAAAAGTCTCTGTGAAGTAGACATTTTCTTAGCTGTAGCAAAGAAGGGGCAGCTGCATAATATGTGGGTGATATTTTCTTCACTCAAGCCACAGAGAATCACTTTACTCCTTCAACTGCAGCATTCCACCATACCGTGAGGTGCCCCCGGAAGTTCCACTCATCCAGTCTAAGTGCCTATAAGTTATTTAATAAAAAGGTATTTAATTAGTTAATTTGCCTTAACATTTTATTTTATAATTTCTAGGTCCATGCTAAATATTTTACATTTACATTATCATGTGTTTTAATATTTGTTTAAATAATAATAAGCTTTACTATGTTTACCCATACTTTTCCATAGGGTCATCTTCGCCACAGTGATGAAGATCTCCTCCTATATTTGAAAAGCTACTGGTAGAAACGTTATGCTCATAAATTCTCTTGTAGAAGGCGCCACCAAGGGGTGGAGACATGTAAGTCTACACTTAGGTGGAAATCTACACTCTGAAATATTGAAATCACAAAAAAGTGTGTGCCTCATTTATGTTTTTTTTGCTGTAGGGCAGCGCAGCAGGCCTTGCTGCTGTGCTGCCCTACTGCAAAAGAAAAGGGCAGGAATGTGCCGTATCTATCAGATACGGTGCATTCCTGTCCTTTCCCCTGCGCCGGCACACAATGTGCTGCTGTGCACCAACGCAGGCACCTTTGCACCATGGAGCAAGGGTGCCTGCGTTGCAGGGATGATTATTTTTTTGCAGGAAGGGAAACATTCCTGCACAAAAACAATCACAAGAGGCTTTTTCCTCTTTCTATGAGTGCTGCAGAATGCAGGACACATAGAAAGAGGAATAATGAGGAGAAATAAAGATATTTCTCCTTGTTGTGCCTCCCTTACGCCTCCCCTGCGGAGGCGTAAGTTTTTGCTGCTGCCTCAGACTTACAATTTCTCATAAATCTGGGGCAGTGTCAAAAAGCCACGGATGTTGCTGGGAACGCCCCCAGCACAGGGCCGGACTGGCCATAGCGGGCACCGGGCGTTTCCCCGGTAGGCCGCTAGGGTGGGGGCCGGTTTTGGGCCCCTGGGGGGCCGTTTTTGTTACCGGGGGTCGGCAATATCGGCCCCCTGTAACAAAATCGGCCGAAACCGGCCCTCGCAAACTGCTCGGCTGCACTCCCCCTCACCCCAGGGGGAGCCGGCTGAGCAGTTTGCCAGGGCTGGTTTCTGTTCCCAGTCCGGCCCTGCCCCAGCAACACCCATGGAATGCCCCTTTCACGCAGTTTTCTGTGTAAAAGGGGCACATATTTATAAGGCCATGAAAAGCCATGTTACGTGGCTTTACGTGGCCTTCTAAATATGGCAGTGGCACATTGCGCCACAGGGACGTCAAAAAAGTGACGTTCCGGCGGCGCAAATGTGCCGGTAGAGCCTCATAAATGAGGTCCTGTAAATTTACACCTAGGTGCAGAAGTAGATTTACACATGAAGTTATTTGCATCTGTAAATGCACATTTGTGGATAGCTCCACTTTGTGTTAATTACATTTAGCCTTATTCTCAGTGAGCTTTATCTGAAAGCAGACCAAGAAGGTGGAGTAGTGTAAAATTGACTCCACCCCAAGAGATGTGTTGGGAGTGCATCATAATCACATGTAGTCTGCACTCACATGTATTCTGTGTGACTAATGTTGAGAATGAAGTGGGAGTACTGCATATTTAAAGTATCCCTGCGAGCTAATGCAATATATGTGCTTAGAGATGTAACTGATAGAATTGTGACTCTTTATGAAATTTTGGTGAATGTGTTCATACATAAATACTGGTGTGTTTACTAAATGAAAGATCAAGTGCTCAGATGCTCTAACTGTGAATAATCGGGTTAATATTGTTTAATTCAAGAGCTACCAATTTACAAACTTTGATTTATTTCTAAGTAGAAGAGTACCCATAATTGTAAACCATGCATTTGTTAACTAAGCCGAACGTGTGGGCCTGAGATGCATTTGGATCAGCCGCGGTCCGTGCAGGTAACATTGGTGGGGCCGGGTGGGGGGGATTTCAAGGGACAATGCCGAGGGAAAATTAAATAAATAATTAATTTTTCCTCTGCATCGTCCGTTGGAATCCCCCACCCCCACCCGGCCCCACCGCTGTTACCTGCACGGACCGCGGCTGATTTAGATTCGAACTCACGTTTTAGGTTAACTCCTAATATGGTTGGTGGTACCGCAGGGGCACAGCCAGCATATTAGGGGCCTCAGACTGCTGCAAGACCGGCAGGGATCGTGGATCCCTGGCGGCAGCAGCGGTCGCATGGCGGTCTGACCGCCCAACTTGTTATAGGGAGGTCGGGCCACCGGCGGCGGTAGCCGCTCCACCAACGTGGGTTTGGTGGTCCATTGGACAGCCAAACTCAAAATAAGGCCCTAAGTCTATTTGTTTGGTGGGAATGGGAAAAACACAATCAAATATCCCCGGAGGTGAAAGGGGACCAATCTATCCAAAAGCAAAATAGTCCCCTGTTGAGAAACAAAAATGTAAATATGTAACAGCGATTGGAATTCTAAAACTATTTACAATTTTGTAATAGTAACTCAACAGGAGCAATTTTCTGAATTTTTTTTCATACAATTCAACTACCAAGAACATTAAGCAAATGTAGTTTGTTATAATCAAAAGACTATTAAATCTGGTTATGTGAAAAATAGTTGACACCACAAATTCAGTTTATTGTACTAGCCAACATTAATAACAGCACACCTAGCACCATATATATAACAAAGTATTTATTATAAATACATTTCAAAGTGCAGGAACAAGAATGATTAAACACAACCTAGCTTAAAATTCCCACTGTGTAAAAGATAATCTAAGTGAAAAATATCCTTTTATGCAATACAAGCCACGCTGAAGATATCCCTGCATGCAATAAAGTTACATGTACCTCTGCACATATGCATTATGAATTCAAAGTACCCCTGCATAAAACATATTAAAAGAACAAATTATCTAATAATATAAGCAATGTCAAAAGCATGTTAGCATAAAATATAATTAGACAACATATTATTCCTGTGTTCAAAATAAACTACTTTAAATGTGTCTTTCCATACAGATAGGGCAATTTAAAAAATCTAAGATACAGCATTATCCTACCAATATAATTTATCTGCATAGCTTATATGGTGGCATGAAGTATTGCCTGGAAGATATATTAAACAGTGAATTTATATTTTCAAGAAACACTACCCTAAATTACAAATTCCTGGCAAAAAATGACCCACGCATATTATGCAATTTAAAATAAAATTATAGGCACACGTTGTTATCCATCACATAAATATCCCCTAGTACCGGATAACCCTGCACAGTAATATCCTGAAAAAATAAATACAATCAGAAAATATTGCTTTAAATAATATAACCAGAATTAAAACACACCTGCATGAAATATGAGTAAAGCAACATTTACTTGCATAAAATATACGCCAATCAAACATTTTCAAGGTCTGAAAAACCCTAGTATGATGTCAAATATGATGCTTTATGGATTACCAATGGTTTACTACAGGAACTCATTTAATATTAGGGGCTGTAAAAGATAAGGTCCTGAGTCACAACAAATCATAAATCTAGCTCTTCGGGTTACACCTTAGTTTTGTGTACATTTATAATTTTTATGAATTCTCAAAGAATTCCAAGAATATCCTTGAAAGCTGCTACAATCACAGCTGTCCTGCACTACTCACTTAGAGTTAAATTGTATATGGTGTTCAATTACGCATGCATAAATGCAAATAAAGATTTCATCACTACTTTTTTATTTTTGGTCTTCACATGGAAAATATTTTTTCTTTGTGGAGTAAGAAACCTGGGGGCATATTTATAATGCCCCTGCAGCACATTTACAATGCCGGAGCGTCATTTTTTGATGCTCTGGCAGTGCAATGTGCCTGTCCATATTTACAAGGCCACGCAGAGCCAACCTGCGTGGCTTTTAATGGCCTTGTAAATACGGAGTAAGGCAATACCTTACTCTGCGTGGAAGGGGCATTCCATGGGTGTTGCTGTGGGTGTTCCCTCGCAACACCCATGGTTTTTGACACTGCCCCAGATTTACATCATAGAGTAAATCTGGGGCTGTGCCAAAACTAACGCCTTCCCAAAGCAGGGGTAACGAGCGGAAATGTTAACATTTCTCCTCGTTTTTTCCTCTTTTCATGTGTGCTGCATTCTGTAGCACACTTTTAATGAGGAAAATGCCTCCTTTGATTGATTTTGTGCAAGAAGGTGCCCCTTCCTGCACAAAAACAATCATGACAACAACACAGACACCCTTGCACCATGGCGCTCGGCTGCAGTTTGTACAGCGGCAGTGGCAGAAAGGACAGGAATGCGCCGTATCTTGTTTTGCATTCCTGCCCTTTTCTTTTGACATAAGGCAGTGCAGCTAGAAGGATTGCGGCACTGCCCTACGCCAAAATATTGTAAATATGCCCCCTCTTCTCTTAAAACTGCACCATTATTGGGGCTATCCTCTCCCCTTTCCCATACTGGGTAAAAGCCTTACTCCTGCCCTTGACAGGAGTAAATCACCAATCGTATACAGGACAAAAATGTGACCGGGAGAAGGGCATGGCCAACAGCCGATGGAAGCGGTCGCGCTGTAAAGTGGCTCCGGAGCCCGAGCCCCTTTGATATGGCAAATCCGACATAAATCTGTGAATTGAGCCCAGGCCCCTCGTCTATGTGAGCCCCGGACATCGTGGGGTAGGTGAGCGGCGAGATCGGGCCACCGCAACACGTTAAATTGGTCCGTGAAACTCCGAGGTGAGGCCGGGGAGGAAAGCACAAAATGGCGGCCGCAACAGACACGCGGCTCTGAAGGGGACGAGAAAGGAGAGCAGCAGCGAAGAGGTACTCCCCGCTATACTGGCAAGTGGTCCCGAGGTGCGACAGCCTGAAGGCGTGTTGAGACAAAAGGTATGACCGGGCTGGCAGCGCAGCCCCGAGATAGTAGCTAGGAAGGGAAGATATCGCCAGGGACAGCCGCAGAACAGATTGTGTGAGCGGAGCGGTGGACAGCGGTGGTGGAGGCGGGTGGAGTGGTCCCGCAGACGGGCCGGACGATCGGCCGGGGGGCCCCCCTTTCCCCTTCACCTGCAGGGCCAGAGACTATCAGCGTGGGAGAGGGTTGGCAGCAAGGATGCGCTGCTAGCCCGATGAGTGGGTGACTGGACCTTGAGCTGGACTGCGGGGGTGGCATTTCAGGCCTGAACTAGTGGAGGCACGAAAGAGAGGAGGCGCCACAGTGAAGCACCGGAGGCCAGAGCCGGGTACCAGTGCTGTGACGACGTGGAGCGCTGTGCATGGCTGGCCTGGAAGTAACAGGGCAAGAGAGGCCGGGAGCCGCCGACCTGGAGAGAGGGCCATGGGGGAAACTTTTTGAGGTGTGGCTGGACATCCTACGCTGCTCCTCGGAGAGACAGCAGTTGGGCTGCCCTAGCCGGGAACAGAGACCGTGAATCACTAGGGAGACTCTCGCGCAGGATCCAGCGTGAATAGCCGCCACGACCAGGAGAGAACTACAAGTACGGCCAAGAGGGAGGCCTACCAACGAGGGACAGTGGAAACTATGACAACAGTAGACTCACGGGTTCACTGGAAGTAGGAATCGCAATGGCCGGAGGCAAGGGTGGAAAAGCGGTCTTACAAACAAAATTGGACAAATATACATGGAATAAGGGGGAGAGGAATCAGAGGCCACCAACACAAATGTTCACACGCAGGAAGCTACTTCTGTGGGGACTGCAGAACCTACACTGCAGGACATTATGACGGCTATCAATAATGTCCGAACCTCTTTGGAAACGCGACTGGATACAGTCAATATAGACATTTCGCTGGTGAGAGCGGACCTGCGTAACATGGATGCGAGGGTTAAGGAGGTAGAGGAAGCTACTACAATATTGACTACTGACACTACCAGCCTTAAGAAGCAAGTAGCGTTTCTCCAAACCAGGCAAGATAAGATGGAACTTCAACTGGAAGACTATGAAGGGAGGATGCGACGGAACATCATTCGCATCTTGGGAGTTCCGGAACGCGCGGAGGGACCGGCGACGGATCTCTTTGTAGAAGAACTTATCACAAAACACCTGCAGCCGGAGGGCCTGTCCAGGTACTTTTCGATTGAAAGAGCCCACCGGGTCCCGGGAAGGAGGCCACGCCCTGGGGCTTCTGCGAGGCCCATCATAACAAGGGTCTTCAACTTTCGAGACAGGGACGCTATTCTACAAACAGCAAGAGTTGCTACACCCACAAAGTTCGAAAATAGCACAGTTACTTTCTTCCCGGACTTTACACTAAATGTGCAACAACAGCGCCGCAGTTTTCTGGAGGTCAAGAAAGCGCTTAGAGATAAAGGCATAAAATATGCTATGCTCTTTCCGGTGAAGTTGAGAGTGGAAACGGACGGGAAGGCATACTTTCTATCCTCACCGGAGGAGGCATGGGACTGGCTCGATATCTGGCGACAAGTCGGTAACTCAGGCAGAAATAAACCACCCAGCCCAGGAGGGAATCGCACCGAACACTCCAAAGATGCTCAAAGAGGCACTGAATAGGCTGCTGTGGGACTGACAGGGGGGGAGTGATGAATGTCTACTCTTGGAATGAGAGGGCGGATCTGAAACACGCATCGGATCAAATTACAGACATTAGCCGAAAGTGGCAGGGCTGGTTCCTGGATGGAAGGGACTGGCAGTAATTTTGCTTTACGCTATGGGTGCCGAGCTGGGCATGGGTCTTGTGTGGTGATTGGAGCGGACCGAGTAATGGCAATCAGAGCTGCCGCAGGAACTATTTGGTAACGGGGAATAAGAAGGGGCTCGGGGAGGGGGGATTTTGGGAAGGGAACGCATTGGCCACGGTCCCTAAGTTGGTATGTGGGGAGGGCGACAGGCACTCTGCTAAGTTGGGGAGGCGGGTAGTTCGAAGCTCGTCAGCAGGGCAGCAGGGAGGGGGGAGAGTAGTGGGAGGGAGGGGGGATTTTGTTTTTTGCAGGGTGCACCAATACACAATTGCGATGTTATTGTTACTAGAAATGGGGGCGCGAGAGCTACACTATGATGGGGGCCTCGATCATAGGGTAGTTAGCAAGGGACTGGAGGGAGGGGATGGGAAACAGTACCCTCGGACCGGATATGGCTAAGTTGAGACCATCGAGCTCGAGGGCCATGACGTGGAATGTTATTGGGCTAAACGACAGACTTAAGCGGACTATGGTGTTAAAATACCTGCACAAACACTCGCCTGAGTTGGTCCTCTTACAGGAGACACACTTAAGGGGTAATTCATATCTAGCACTCAATAGATTTAGGTACACTCTCTTGGCGCATGCAGGGTTTACCTCTGGCTCTCGAGGGTTGGCCACATTGATTAAAAAATCTGTGCCCTTTATACCCGGTCGTATATGGCATGATACCCAGGGCAGGTATGTGGCACTAACAGGGAGTTGGGAGGGGAAGACACTGAACATATGCCTCGTTTATGTGCCATCCAAGTTACATGCAGAGACATTTCCACTGTTAAGCAAACTGCTACTGGAACTCCCGACTGGAATCCTCATGTTGGGAGGTGATGTGTCGAGAGCTAGATAGGGCCCGTTTGACTACACAGGTGGGGGGCCCGGAGCCACTGCGGGAGTTTGTGGAAGCGTTGGGCCTTGTAGATCTGTGGAGAGAGCATAACCCGTCCTTTAGGCAATACACTCACATATCCGCAAGGCACGGCAGCGGAGCCAGATTGGCTTACTTCCTCACGCAGGGGGTGCATGCAGGGCAGTTTAGAGAGGCACAACATAGAGCTAGGGGCATATCTGACCACTCCCCGGTGGTGGTCTCCTTGCTGGGCCCGGTCCGGGGAAACGTTCTTCCACGAAGAGTGGCTATTTAGAGACCCGCGACTTTCAAGACAAGTTTAGAGAGCGCACAGAGCAATATTTTACGGACAACACGGGTCCAGTGGCCTCGCAATATGTGTTGTGGGAGGCATATAAGGTGGTTGTGAGAGGCTATGCCCAGGCAGAAATGGGGGGCAGAAAGAAGGAACGATTGGTGCGCTGTGCCACACTAGAAGGTGAGTTAGTGACACTGGAGGAGCGGGTCACGCAGGTGGGGGGTAATCAGACACAGATTGGGGCTCAAGCAGAAAGAACTAAGGGACCTAGAGGAAGATGCCACCAGAGCGTATGCAGTTGCAACTCAAAGGAAAGTTTACAATATGGGGAACAAGGCAAACAAGCTAATTGCCTGGTTGGAAAAGAGAGAACAAGGAAGGAACTGGGTAGCTGAAATCAAGGGGATTGAAGGCACTAGCCATAAGGAGGGCTCCGACATAGCGGAGGTGTTTGCTCAATACTATGAAAAAATATATCAGTCCGCCTCTGCCGTGACAGAGGAGGAATGTCCTGCATTCCTTCAGGATTTTGCACTACTGACATTGTCCGCAGAGGATAGTGAGGCGATTGACCAGGATCTATCGGTGGAGGAGGTAGCAAGTGCTATCAGGGAACTGCAGTCTGAGAAAGCGGCGGGCCCGAATGGCCTACCTGCTGAGATGTTCAAGTGCGTCTCGGATACAGTGGCGTAGCCTATGCTCGATGTGCTCTGTGAAGCACAGGAGGTGGGACAGCTACCGGAGGACCTTAGATTAGCATTAATAGTTGTTATCCCCAAACCGGGTAAAGCACCGGAAGACTGTGGGTCATATAGGCCCATCTCGCTGCTGAATTACGAGGCCAAGGTGTTGGCAAAAATACTGGCCAATAGGCTCAGGCCTATCATCTCCACAGTAATCCACCCCGATCAGTCTGGGTTTATGCCTATGAGGAGTACAAGGCTAAATCTCCGTCGTTTATATGGAGTAATGCATGAGGTACTTGCGCATCCGACGGAGGATGCAGCAGTGGTGTCACTGGATGCCCGCATGGCATTTGATTGTATTGAGTGGGCATATCTGTTTAGGGTGTTGGTCAAGATGGGCTTCGGGCCGAGGTTTTGTGCCTTGGTCCGACTGCTATATTTGAATCCTATGGGTACAGTTCGAGTCAACGGGGCGAGATCCAGGCCATTTGCTCTGCATCGAGGTACGCGCCAGGGGTGCCCACTGTCTCCGATGCTATTCGCGATGGCCTTGGAGCCATTGGCGGCCTGGGTACGTAAGGACCCGGTAGTGCAGGGCATTGATATCAAAGGGGATTGGGAGGAGCGCATCTCCCTGTATGTGGATGATGTGTTACTCTATGCATAAAGACCGCGCCACACGATTCATAGATTGCTTCATATTTTTAGAACATTTGGCAAATACTCAGGGTATCAAATAAATTGGGACAAATCATTGGTCTACTCTCTAACGGGGCAGAAACTGCAGCGTACATCGGCGTGTGGGGCCCTGCAGCAGCGGGAAGAATTCAAATACTTGCGGATATGGGTCCCTAGGTCGGCAGAGAGGTTTTTAGATCTAAACCTGAAGCCGAAGATAGAAAGATTGCATAGAGATGTGATGCATTGGCGGAGGCTACCGGTGTCTCTTATGGGGCGGGCGGTCTTATTCAAAATGATGGCCCTTCCGTGGTTACTATACATACTACAGAATACCCCATATCAGATTCCGACAGCGGTGTTTCGAACAATTGATGCAGAATTGCAGACTCTACTGTGGGTGGGGGGAAGCCCCCGAATAGCATTGAGAAAATTGCAGAGGGGAGTGTACGATGGGGGACTGGCAGTGCCGAACATTAGATGTTATTATCTGGCGACTTAACTGGCATGTGTGAACAACTGGATTTTTGCACCCAGTGATGAGCCGGCGTATCGGATGGATCGGCGAGCACTTGGTTCTCCGGGATATCCGGCGGCACTATATGGGAAGGGGCGTCAATCACATCTGCCGGCGCATACAAGAACGGTTGTACAGGCATGGCGTGAGGCCAACAAAATGTTGGGGTGGGAGTCTAGACTGACTGAGCAGACCCCACTGTGGGACAGTGACCAATTGGCAGAGGTGAGACGATTGGAGGGCTTCCGTAAGTGGAACCTCATTGGTATTGAAAAACTAGGGGATGTTTGGCGAAATGGTGACATGTATACGTTTGAGGACCTTCAGTCAGAATACAACTTAGTGGAAGGAGAGAGGCTCCACTACCTACAGTTGAGACATGCCCTGAAACGCCATGTAATGGTCGGAGAGCAGGTCCCGGAATACTCTCCAATGGAGGATAGATTGTTGATGGACCCGATGGGGGAAAAAGGCCGTATCGCTTATATATCGTAAACTTATGAATAATGCATGGGAGTCAGATGTGGGGCTGCTTGAGGATGATGATTGGGCGGAGGCGCTGCAGAGCCCTAGGGAAATGGCTATTCGTGTCAGGTTTAGATTGGTCCAGCTTAGGATTCTGCATAGATCCAATATTGCCCGAACATTACAGCAGAAGTTGGGTAGATGTGAATCGGGCCAGTGCGCTAGGAAATGTGGGGAGGTGGGTACCTTTTTTCACATTCTTTGGACATGCCCAAAGATTCAGAGGTTCTGGGAAGGGGTTTCACGAGTAATGGCAGCGGTAGTGGGTTTACAGGTTCCCGTAGATGCGAGATGGCATCTATTGACTGTGACGGGAGAGATTGTTTGGCCCAAATACATAAAGATATGGTTGACACTGGCATCAGGAGTGGCAAAACGGAACGTAGCAAGAGCATGGGGGGGTGGAACCACCGAACGTTGGGGCATGGAAACTAGACTTAGACTGGTGTCAGCAAGCCGAAAACGTGGTCTATGAGAGTAGGGGATGCCCCAAAAAATGGGAGAAGATCTGGACTCACTGGGACAAATATAGGAACTACTGAATGTTGATGGTCGGAATGCGGCATGCCAGGGGGAGGGTACTGAGTTGCTAGGGTGGGCTCTGGGTGGGAAGTTCAATAATATGATACTGTATACTGTCTTGGAAGTTGATTTGATGATCTATTGTAATTTGCGTTGCCCAAATAATGGGAAATGTAATGTGCACCTACTTAATAAAAAATAGAAATAAAAAAAAAAAATGTGACTGGGAACGTTAATAAATACCCATAAACGTATCAGTCTGTGTGCATGCATCAAATTGTCAAGGCAGTTCCACCTTGCAATGGCCATTCCCATCCCCATGAACATGTTCAATCACTTGTAATATAACTTTGTTCTGGACTAAAACTGTTTGTGGGAAAATCAAGTTAGTGGTGTAAATTCATGTTTTGCAAATTGTAAACGTGAATCTCCAATAATGAAATAATTTGTTCTAAGTATGGCTTTGTGAGCTGACACTAAAAATGCACATGTAAAATTGCATACTAATGTATGAGTTGCAACAAAAAATGAAAATAGGATAGACATGGACAGACTTGATGCTGGTGCTTGCAGGTCTCACCAGTGCCAAAAACACAATGATGCTATTCACAAAGGTATGGGCCTAGACATAAAACTGTGCAACTCATGTAGGTGAGTTGGGAGTATGGGGGTATTTGTGTACGTTTTTATTACAATGTAAAGTAAAATTACTCTTTTCTTAGTGTTTCTGTCTAATGATGTAGTATAGTACCACTATCATGTATGACTATTTTTCTAATCCCACAGAGGATTTGCACAGTCCTGGTAAACACAGAATGCCTGATTTACAAAGGCAAAGTTACAGTTTTGTGTAAGTTTACGATTGTTTGCTATTCACAAAGGTATTTTGCGAGTAGTATCTTTACCACTGCGGAGTCTCCACACATAAAAAGATAGGACTGTTCTATCTTTTTACGTACGGAGACTCCGCAGTTGTAAAGATCCTACTTGTAAAATTGCTTTGTGAAAGTGTAAGTTTACATTTGTGAATCAGGTTCTATGTCTTTACAGGGTTGTCTTTACAGGGTTGTCTTACAGTGGCGGCTGGTGACATTTGAAAGTGGTGAGGCGTAAAATTATTGCCGTACTGCACTGCGGCGAGCGAGCGAGCCCGAACAACCTACGGGAGGTTCGGGGGATTTCTCCCCCCGAGAAAATTTTGAAAAAAGAGTGGATAAATGGTGCATTTTCAAGCAAATTTGAGGAAGTAGGAAGGTTAATAAAGCAATACGATTGAATTATTTATCATTTAAGAAATTGCTAATATTTATGAGCTATAGAGGACAATCTTTGCGTATGCTGATGTTATCATTTGCCCATATTAACTTTTGAACACACTGATACACTTGTAATGATTTTAACTATACAATAAATACATTCATTGACTGTGCAGTGAAACGTACAAACAAAACAGGCATCACGCAGAGAGAATGTCGTGGTAAAACAGATATCAGATAATTAACTTAATTTTTAGTGCAGAGATAAAACAGTTCTTTGTATTTGCATTTTGAAAATTAGTTTAAGTCGACCAGCCAATTCATAAATCATTTAAACTGAGGAGTGAGTGGTGTGTGTGGGTGTGTGCGTGTGTGTATACATATATAGTAAAGGATGCACGGCCACGAGGCGCTGTGTCTACAGTTCACTCCTGATTTCAGAACTTTCTCCAACTTTTTCGATGTTACCTTGTGTTAACTATCACTAGAGAAATCGCTGACGATTTCATATATGACATCATCAGGGGAAATATATTTTGAATAATGAAATGCACAACATGATAAACAGAACACTGTGCACTCACCCAGCACTGCATAGATAGGCCATATATTTGGGTAACATGTTAACAACACATGCGTGCCAATTAGAATCTGAGTTGCATATGCACACCACCAAACAGCACACATTAGACAGACCATCACAAACATGCACAAAACAGCACACCTATGCCACCTGGATGGGCATCTCCATGTTCACAACTGCACTGCCACCAAGATACGCCGCTTAACCTCTGACAATATCAGACATTAGGAGAGATTGGTTCTTGATTCCACCTCATGCTTCTTCCCCCTCCCCCCCACACTTTCTGCCTCTTGCCTCTTTTCATTCCTGCTTGCTCCATTTTGTTTGCTATATGTCGGTGTTTTCCAATCTTTCTCCTCCTTCTTAAACCATTTCTGCCATTCTCTCTCTTGCTCTGGAACAAAGTCAGATGATGAAAAATAAATTCCAGTCCCGAAAAATGAGTTCCGGTGCCACCACCTGCAAACACCGGCCCAAATTAAGCACTAGCCTACAGACCGCACACGTCTATAAAAACTGGTCTGCAGTGGAAACCTTTGGAAAGTCCTACTATCAAAAGGTGCCACGATGCTAATTAACAATAACACTATGCGCAACACACATGCGAATAAACTGTAACTTTGATAATCGGTTCAAATGAAAGAACATCCGCGATACTCGCAGTGACGAATCCGAGGGATGCGGGGCAAACGGGTGAGAATGTGGCAAAAGGTTTGCACCCAAAACACAACTCTTGCACGTGCGCAGCAACTGGAGAGTCGAGTGGCGTTTCTGAAAAACACAAATTTACAAGCAACGACCTCGGGCTGACTTCACGTCGCCTGCAAACTTGGTGTTCTGGGGACAGGCAGCTCTGCAGCAGTGGAGAAGCCGATAAATGGCCGAGATAACATTCCGGCCAAAATAAAGTTAATAGCCGGGGTTGGAAGGAAATGGCCCGTGCTTTGAAGTGGTGTCGGCCCGGAGCCTGCCTGCTGCATGACTCCTCGCGAATGTCTGCATGGTGGCACCAGCAGCATTTTAATCAACCTGTTGACCGATGTCTTGCACCTTTAAACTCCTGCCTCCTGAAGTCAGATTCATTCCAGCGTCCAGGACCAGCCCGCGTCTCCGCGCTCATCTTCGCTCTAGTAGCGCATGTATCATGGATTTATGGTTCCTCTTCGAGCTGTCAGTCCCGCTTCCAGAGCAGAGTAAAATACGGCACTGAATAGTGCCGAAAAGTGTGGTCCTCTCAAGCTCAGAGAATCATTTTTCACACGCACTGCTGACAGACACACGGCACGGCTCTCGCTCTGTGCCACTCAGTCTCCCCGGGGAAGTTGGCTCTGACAGCCAGATATGGCAAAACCGCAGGAACTATCTCTGTCAGTGTGAAATACACCCGTCCGCGTTTACAAGCCAGCTATGCATATTGCATGATTTAGAATCGGAAAAAAGAGCGCACTGGCAGGTCGCTGGGAACGACATTGAAATCAATGGCAAATGCTGTTTAATTTCCCTCTTGGTTCGAGGAAACTGCAAAATAAAAATTGGAATTTAGCTGACTTTCAGCGCGTAGCGAGTAGTTGAATGACACATAGCGCATGCATCGAGACACGCTGGATGCTTAAATATTTCAAGTTATAGGCTGCAAAACCTTTTCGCAGTGGGTGGGAAAAGCACACACGCACACGTACACACGCACACAAGCAGGCAAGCACACACAGTATCTCTGAGCAGATAACCACCGCTGCCATTCCGGTAATTGCTATTTACTTGCGCCCATCGCTGAATCAGAGCAGCGAGGCGGTGACTACAGAGGTGGACTTTTACGGACTTTCAGAGCCTCTTTGTGTGCAGCTGCCGCCTCCCTCGCCCGCACAGTCGCCAGGAATCGCGGTCTGAATTACAGTCGCGGCTCGCAATACACGGGGGGGATAAAACGAAAAAACAAAAAATAATAAAACTTACCTGACCGGCGGTAACCGGGTCCCGCGCCGCCTCTGCTCCTGGACAGGAACAGGCAAGCTCCCTCCCCTCCTGTAAGCCAATCACAACGCTGCAATGGCAGCATTGTGATTGGTGCGGAGTCCCAGACGGCGCCCAGCTGGGCGCCTGTAGGGAGGCCATTTTCTCTATGTAGGCTGCATGCAGCCTACATAGAGAAAATGTAGAGTGCGCATGACTGCTTTGGTCGGCCCCAGGGCGGACCAAACAGTTAGGGCACTCAGAGTGGTGCAAGCCACTCCTCCCCAAAACCCAACCAGGCATACCCTCCCGCCCGCCCCCAACCAGGCATACCCCTGCCTTCTGCTTTCTCGCAGCACGAGAAGCAGAAAATAAAATGGTATTTAAAATACCATTTTATTTTCTGCTTCTCGCACTGCGAGAAAGCAGTGGGGCGGCGCTCCAACGCCCTAATGGAGCGGCCGCCACTGTTGTCTAAAATTAAAATATTTCTGAACATTATCTGTCAAAGCTCTCATTCTTTTCATAGTAAAATGTTAACACACCTGGCTCTCCTCGCCACACAGTTCTTGTAAATAATACTGCATGAATAGGCACACTCTTCTGCACTATCTGCACAACATACACAGGCCATTTGCTTGTAAAGCAGGAGCAGACTTTTACCGGCCTACACATTTTGCGAATAATTTAATGCCTACCACTTTGAGGGTAGAGCTCAGGGCCAGATTAACAATCAGTAGCCATAAATTTACTCCTGCAGCATTCCACCTAGATATGGAGTAAACTTCTGGCTCCCATGGAATGGATTCTGCAACTCCTCCTGGAAATCTGCAACTATTGTAGATTCCCAGGAGCAGTAGTGGAATAGTGGAAAAGTTACTATTTTTGGTGAAAATCTTCTTTTATTAAAGAAAAGCAGAAGACTCATCTTGTACACAGCATGTCACCTACAACCCTTTGGCGGGCCGGCCGCGTGATTAAACTATAGATCAGTGTGCAAGAGTGAAATATCGTGAAACTATGCATGTATATTAGATTACACAGCAAGTCGCCTACAACCCAAGCAGGGCCGGCCGCGTAGTGTGGCAGTCATATGTGGTAGTGGTAAGTTTTAGAGCTCCTTCAAATGGTAAGGTCCGTATAGAACAAATGAACTCAAACGTAAAAAAATGAACAAGAGAGAAGAATGGAAAGGAAATAAAAGGTCCCCCACTACTCCTAAAAGGAGGAAAGTGAAGAAATAAGGAAAGCAAAAGAAAAGGGCAAGTTAGAGATTGAGAAGAGGAAAGAAAGGGAGGGTGGAGCACGAGAGACAGTTACTTCAGAGAGCGTGGCTTGGGGGACTAGGGGAGAGGGGGGGGTTGAGGACTGTGAAAGGGTAGTTCCGTTCGATTGGACAGACAGATGGGGAAGTACAGATTATGGGTGTTGAAGTCAGGGGGATGTGTCGGAGTTAGGAGGGTATACAGCGTCTAAAGTTACTATCTTTGAATGTGTTAACATATATAGTGTGCATCTTCATGCTCACTTCTATAGCATACAATTCAGAGTGAACCGTCTCAGAGAAGCTTGATCCTACTCATGAGCTTCTTAAAAGAAGCTTTACCACCAGATAGATTGCTCTACCACCAGGCAGTTCTCTACCAACAGACATATCCTTAACTACTAGTTGTGTGGAGTTGGGATAGGACCACAGTGAGAGGAGATGGGCCCAGTGTGGAGACAGCAGGATGATACAGGAGTCACTCCCATTCTGGGTCGCTGCTATCAAAAGAGTGACCTAAAATGGCAGACATCTGACCTTATTAAAATTGCATGCATGCATGTTCGCACAGTTCTCTACAAGACACCAGTAATATAAAACATTCAGCAATGAAAATGGGTCTGACTACTGACTTTCTGCCACGTACTAACTATGGTTACAATTTGCCGCTAATGCCAGGATTGAAACCAGTCCCCCAGCGTCAAGTCAATTGCTACAATCTTTGTAACTTTTGATTCATCTATGCATCACTCGACAGTCTCTTGCATAAAATAGCTGACTCAAGTCATTGTGAATTTGTGTGCAGTGCTGTTTGATATTCTGAGTTAAAATGCATGGATTCATTATAGCGAGGAAATATTTTCCCTATACCAATTGGATCAATTGCATCTTCAGGGCAAAACACTGCATTTTCCTGTTATTCCTACGAAGTTTTTAAGGATAAAAAGAACATTTAAAAAATCCGAATGACTTGAGACAAAGGAATGAATATACCACAGCTAGAACATTGTAATCTGTGAAGACATAATGCTGTAAACTTGAAAAAACAGAAAGATAATTAGGATATATGAAGATTAAGAACTTCACTTTAGGAAATGGAATTGCTCATAGCCAATAATGGCTGGTACAGGCCTTCTGCTCCGAAATCCTGATGTTTTATTTGGGGGTTTTTTTCTCCCTTTTTAATTTAGAACATTCTACCCCAGTGGGTGGAATGTCCTTATAGAATTACAGCCATTCTACCCTGGGCAATGTTGGTTGTCAAAGGGCCTCTCCCTAGTTAAAGATCCTCGCCCGCAGCTCGGACCAATAAATGGGGTTCGGAGCCGTTAACAAGCGATATTGCCCTGAGCAGCGGTCCTTAACCTTAATATTGGGATGTTGAAGCGGAAATCCCCGTTCAACATTCCAATTTTCTAGAAGCCTTTTACTGTGCTCTCAGGGCTTAGTCAGCTAAAAGTACTAAGGTACTTAGAAGATAAACTGTGATGTCGATCATCAAACTGAATTGTCAGGGGACCAACATGTACAGCCCAGGCTTCTCCTAGTGCCTCAACCTAAAATTAGCTGCCCGCTCGTGCTGAGGAACTTTTATGCACAGCTTTGTTTCATTAAAGATTTTGAAAATTAAATTAAACGTTAAACGTTCGTAGCTTGATAATTATATAGTGCGCATTTGCCACCCCAAAGTATTGCTCCGGTGTTTATTTTTGGGGCTCAAATGGAAAGGAAACTAGATTCCACATAACTATAAAAATGCACTGAATTTTACCACTGAAAAGTAATTTGAATATTTATGTGACCGTAAAGTTTGCTAGGAAATTGCAATAAATAAAGGCTCATTCTGGCTTAGAATAGGAAGCTAAAGTATGAAAATGGCAGGTTCCACGAAGTGCAGCGGCTCTGGACCGGCCTTGGCAGGAAGTGGAATTAGGAGTTTACAATATGTTCTGTTACAGAGAATTCCACTTTCATGAAGTCCGGAGAAGAGATCCTTCTCATTTATTTTAATTTAATTTAAATGCTTTCATTGCTCTTTGCCCCTCTTTAAAACTCGCTATAAATGTCTAGGTTTTAAACAAAACCCACACAGAGCCGAAGCTGGAAACGGAATATGAACCAGCTGCGTTATAAAAACAGAGAAACAAACCGGAGGAAGGCCCAGCCAGGAAATCAGCGAAACGTGGCGGATACCTGGTCAGAATGATTGGCAGGGCAGACTGGCCTATAGTAGTGCCAGAAGGGCTCGCCTGACTGGTCAGTGAGTGGGACAGTTTTTTGACAGCGCATTGGCCTGTTTTACGATTTGATGGGTCGGGTTTTACATTTGATTTCCATGACATTACCACATATATTGCCTAAGCAAGTACAAATGCATGCAGTTCCCCATCCTTTGCAAAACACCCATCTATACAGCATGTCTTTAGAAGTTCATAACTTCCCCAATTTGCAAATTGGGGCCATTTTTTAGCTATTTAATTCAAGAAATAAGGATGCTTTTATTTTGGTGCCTGGGCCCATTTCCTGTCCCAGTCCAACGCTGTGTGCATCTCTACCACAATAAATTAACGAAAGTGACTTGTTTTTGTATTGTGAACTCAGGACACAAACAATGACATTACTTACCTCGTTTTTAACTTGTATACCTATTTGTATGAATTATCTGGTTTTTTTTTCTAATTTGGTTTTTATTGTTTTGATTTTACGGGATGCAAAACTATTCTGAAATAAAGCTACACATGATCACGTAGCTTTATCTGCCTGGTGTCAAAATACTGTCAGTTAGATGCCTAAGACAGGCCATAGTCTGTAAGCCCCATATCTGCTGCATGTGACCTTGGACAAAAGGGCCTGGCCTTAAGGCAGGCCTTGTGTCCATCTCCTGTCTCACCCAAAACAACTGAGTACAGTTGCAGGCCATGAGCTGGTAGCTCTGGGAAAAGACCCAATCCTTTGCAAACAAGCAGTGCAAGGCCTTGGCCTTATACAGTAGACTCCGTCATCCCATCCAGACAAGCTACGTTTGGCCTTCAGCTATGCACAATAGTATGGGGTTTAGTGGCATGTGGTTCAATGACAGCCTTGTACCAACCAAACCAGGTATGTGCAACCCTCGGCCATGTGCAGCAATCTTTGACCATACGGGGGCGAAGCATATAAATATAGATAACAAGGCTCAAACCATTCACCTTGGGTTATTGGTTGAGGATTTAGAACAGAAGATCCTATCTATTCACTGCTTGTCTGCCATTCACAATTCTGTAACATACCCAACGTGCTCTGTGACTACTGTATGGTGATTTGCTGCACTGTACAAAAGCCTGATCCTCAGCTACATTATGATTGTTTCTTCTGTAGTCCAAAATCTGCTTCTGAGTGAAGGCCTGCACTTTATAAGTAGTCGTATATAGCTAGATTTGTAATCAGAAATGTACGAAAATCTAGGTGTAAGAAATTGGGTTACTAATTGAGGAGGGTGAAACCCTTCTCCAGCAGCAACCACAATTCTTCTCAGGGTAAAGTCACAAGCAGACCCTAAATTAACCTGTGCTCAACCCTCAGGTAGCTTGGCACATAGCAGTCAGGCTTAAGTCAGAGGCAATGTGGAGCTCACAACTAATTAAAAAAAATAGAGTGATTTTTAATAAATAAAACAAGACCAAAACAACAAAAATCTAATAAGTTGAAATAGAGATATTCAATGTTACATTTTCGTGTGAAAATAGAGCCTAAAGGCGTAAAGCACTCGTGCATGAGAGGAACAAAGACACAAGATCAGGTTGACCGTGATGGAGCTTGGACCAGCTAAAAGGACCCAGTTAGACCCGCTGAACAGAGTACCTTAAATCCTGGTTTGTGGAGCGTTGCGAGGCTATGCATCGAAGATGCGTCATGCAGCCGAAGTGATGCATCGGTTCTGTGATGCAGTCGGGCTGCTGTGCAAGATCCTGCTGCGTCGTTGTCGAAGATCCTCTCAACGAGGGATTGCGATGCAAAGTCTGGAGTCGAAGATACGTCACATAGTCGGGGCAATGCGTCGGTTCAGAGGAACTGCGAAGCTGCAATGTGGAGTCTGGGATCATCATCGAGGCTGCCATCGATGAGATACGTGAAGCACGTGTCGAGGATGCGTCACACAGCGGCGGTTCCAATGGAGCGACGGGTTGCGATGTGATGCAGGTCTTTCGGGCGTTCAGATCCACGCAGCAGCTGTGATGCATCAGTTCTGCTCGGGTTGTGCCATGCAGCAGAGGAGATGCATCGGTTCCACTGGATCCATAGAGGCTGGCATAGCACCTTAAGCACACTTCCAAGAGTCTGGACTGGGGTGGCACCACTATGCAGGGGAGATTCATAGATGGCAGAATCCAGGTGCAGGAGAAAGGTTGCTGAAGCCTTCTGTTCCTGGTATCACTCACCCGTCATCGTCAATGAGCACACTATGCTCAAGACGGAGCGTGGATATAGGCATTTCAACATTCGGTGGACAGGAGCACTGTAAAGGATGGTGTAAAGCATAGCTTATACATCAGTCTTAATATCCTCCATACCATGATGCATTGAAATTCCTACTTAAGTTATAGGCCACAAGACGGCGCTTATAACCACGTTCCGTCTTGAGCATAGTGTGGTCATTGAAGGGGGGTGAGTGATACCTCCCATTAAAACAATCTGGTGAGCCCTAAAGTGTAAGGCTTATATATGTTTGGGGCCTGACAAAGGCCATAGACCCGCAAGGGTTGTTCCAGGCCGAAACATGTCAACCCGACCACTAGGTGTCATGGATCAGTGACTCATCCACTTAACTCCACTTTGTTTTTAGTCATCCCTATTCTATTTTTTGTCCCTTAATAAAGATTGACCTATAGGATAGGTGATCATTTTAACTTATTCACCACTGTTGACATCCAGACAATCTTCTTCCTGATGGAGATTTTGATGGCACTTGGAGAACAGACACTCAAGTGGCAGACCCTATGATGATGCAATCCACCAAACCACACTAAGAGGAGATTATATACAGTGCAGAATGTGAACATGTGGTTTAGGGTCTCCAGGATGCCTTTCTAAGACTCTGGTATTGAAACCATCGTGGTTCATTCTCCCCCATCTCACTGATTTAGAATAAAGGATTTTTTTGGCGAGGTCAAAACGGCAGTTTGAACTGCACACACAGGCTGCAATGGCAGGCCTGAGACATGTTTGAAGGGTTACTTAAGTGGGTGGCATAATCAGTGCTGCAGGCTCACTTGTAGCATTTAATTTACAGGCCCTGGGCACATGTATTGCCACTTTACTAGGGACTAACAAGTTAATTAAATATGCCAATTGGTATAAGCCAATGTTGCCATGTTTTAAGGAGGGAGCATGTGCCCTTTAGCACTGGTTAACAGTAGTAAAGTGCGCAGACTTCTAAGGCCCAAAAAAACAAGATCAGCAAAAATGGAGGATAAAGGCAAAACGTTTGGGAGAAAACCACCTTCAGGCTAACAGGTCTAACACTAGGACATGCTGCTGGAATTGGTCTAGCGCAGTTTGTTTGATGCCTTAATATAGCACTTGCAGTTTTAACCAGGGGTCTCTTTTATTAGCACCTGCCCACACATTTGTAGAAAGTATCTCGATTTTGCACGAGGTCCTTTAGAGAAGTGGTAGGTAGGAGCTGAGAACAAGATTAGTGCATTCAGAAAAAAGGAGATTTAACTTAGTGATGTGTTCTGGCAACTGTATACTCAAGAAAGAAGCTGAATGGTACCACAGGCATCCCCAGAGTGCACAATTCTTAGAATGATTAAACCTCCACATAGTTTATTTTTAACTAAATTAAAAACTCAGGTGGTAGTTTTATCTACATACTAGTTATGCAGTGGCGGCTGCCTCTGAATTGGGGTGGTCGGGCGGGGGGAGGGATGAAAAGATGAAAAAAATAAATAAATAAATGTACCTGCTTTGCCGCCGCCTCCGCCTGCAGCCTGCACCGGAAGCACCCAGGCTTCCGGACTCTGCCAGCCAATCACGACGCTGCAGGAGCAGCGTCATGATTGGTCTGAGTGGCCTGTTTGCCTGCTCAGGCAGTGCCTGCGGCAGCTGGGTATGTTCTCCACGGGGCTGTGCAACACAGCCCAATGGAGAGCATGCCAACTCTGCATGACTGTTTGGCCGGCCCTAGACGGCCGATCAAAGCGTCATGCCCAAGTAGGGAGGGAGTGCAAACCACTCTTGCTCCCTCTGTGGCGAGCCAGCCCCGCCCCGCCAGGAGTCGTAAAGGTAAATAAAATGATAATAACTTCTTGTTAATATCATTTTATTTTTATTTTCCACTGCTCAACGAGCAGAGCGGCGACGCTCCTCCACTTTAGCGGAAAAGCAGCCACTGTAGTTATGATAAAATATCGTCTCTCGTAAGTATTCTTTATGAACCTCAACAACAAAGCAACTAGTCTTCCACTAACCTAGACTGAATCATTTGGATCTGTGAACTGACAGTAGCTGTCATGCTTTGATGTCACCAGCAGGGAGCATGCTGAGCGCTATGAAATATGAATCACATAACATTATGCATCACATTATACCATAGTAAACCAAGACATAACATAAAACGTTATGCGCCTTACCAGTGTCAGTATCTGTGTTATACATAATGCATTAACCTAAGATACAGTGCATTACATTCCATAACATTTTTATGCAAAGAAATTACTTCATAGCACCAACAGGGCTGAAATGGAAACGAAATTCACCCCTGGCAAAAATGTTTAAAACAGCCCCGCCAGTGGTGCCATGGACCCCCCACTTTAGCTGCAGGCGCGTGGAGGGCGCAACTTGACTGTGTACATAAAATCTTTGAAATGTTGTTTATGGCTCCTTTGACTTTGATTGCAGTTACTGGCATCTAAACAGAAGCTCTTCAACCAAACGCGCAGAGGCAAGCCCTAGCATAGGGCGCGCCGCCATTATGGCGGTCGCGCCGGTCCCCGAGAGGCAAGGGGGGAGGTGGGGCAGCGCGTCTTGATGACGCGCTGCCTAGCCTCCCCTGGCCTCCACTACCCTGGCGCGCCCCGGAAGTGCTTAAAGTACTTCCGGGGCGCCACGGGCGAAAAGGGGTTAAAAGGCGGGGCGCGACAGGGGCAGTCTCTTGCCTCCTCTCGCCCTCCACGCAGCTGGCTCCCCGAGCCCGCATCCTGCCGGCCCAGAGTGGGGGCCATAATCTTTTCTTTTCTTTCTCGTTGCAGGATCGAGGTTTGGGACATTTGCGGCGTGGAGGATCCCAGAGGGTGCGCGACGGAGATCGTGGTCCGGGTCGGACGGAGTGGACATCAGCGTCTTTGTCTGCAGGATCGCGTGTGCTAAAGGCGGCCAGGTGCGGCGTGTGGTGTGGAGGAGGACACGCACTGCGGGACAGCACCGGAGCATCGGCCGGCTGGGATCGTCGGAGGTTGGAGGATCCCCAGTGGGCGCCGGGACAAGCGCGCTGTGTGGTAGGGCGCGATATGGTGCGGGGGCCTGGGGGGTATTCCCAAGCGCAGGGGGAGCAGAGCACAGACGGGCTGCGTATTACAGTTCCAATACCTCACTGACTGCGCCCGATCTTGGAAGCAAAGCTGGGCCGGGCCTGGTTAGTATTTAGATTGGAGACAGCCTGGGAATTTACGAGCTACAGGCTTTTAAATATTTCTGGGGGGAACTCTACCACTTGACTCTGGGCTGGGGTGGTGAGGGGCACTGGTGAGGGGCGCTACGTGTGGAGCAAGGGTGGCGCAGTGGCCAGGACACATCAAGGGGATTCTGAGGCAGCTCTGTAGCAGCAGGCTACAGTGATTTTCTGCGCAGCGCGATTGTGGTCTTTTCGTGTCCACGCTTGTAATTTTGTCGTGCAGTGTGCCGGACGCAGGGGAACAAGGAGGTCTGGACATCGCACACCTGGTAAAGGACCGAGGAGGCGCCTTCGGCAAAAGGAATCGGGGAACGGCGACACTGGCAAGCCTGCACTGAGCCGCTTCTGGGAGCCACGCGGGTTAGAGGTTATCACCTGACCCACTGGACTAGCCGGTGGGAGTGGCTCTGGTCGCGGCGGTGCTGGGCCGGCTGGTGGTCGCTGCAACGGAAAGGTAAGGGTTTGAGCAGGGTCTCAGACCTACGGGATTCGCAGCTAGGGAGTGCGCGAACAATGGCCCCTAAAGCAAGGCGGGGGGAAAAGCGGTCCAGGACAGACACGCTGTTGGAGACATTGATGCAGCAGGTACAGGTCATGGGTCAGGCGTTGACCTGTCTCCAGGAGAAGGTGGACGGTCCGCCAAGGGAGGAAGAGAGGCCTAGGCGAGTGAGAGTCCCACCGAGGGCATATTCCCCCCGACACCTAAAAGGACCAGGCCCAAGTCAGGTGGGAGAGGAACGGGGCATACTCCAGTCCTGGCTAGGCCCAGCCCGGTTCCTGACCCGGCACCAAGAGAAGGGGTACCTGTGCCAGGGCCGGGACCACAGGACCAGGTTTCACCGGTTATACCGGTGCCTGACCCAACACCCAATGCGCCGGCCAATGCAGTGCCGGTGGTGCCGCCTACCGGGCCACCGGCGGGGGATCAACCGCAAGGCCCAGTGACACCAGTAGGTGGGGGGGGCGACCCCAGCCCTGACATAGCAGCCAACCTAGCAGCAGTTCTGCCATGGCTGGAGACCTTTGGGAACTGGGCTCTGGCGGTGGGGGTGGCTGGGACTGGGGGGGACCCCATGGAACGGGCGCGGCAGTTGTTGGCCAAGTTCGGTAAGCCTAAGCAGGACACGGGCCCAGTAACACCTGTGGGGGGGTGCCCCCGGCGACGCCTGTGGGTAGCGGTGGAGCGCCGGCGAACGAACCGAAGGACCCCGGGACACAGAAGGCGGCGGACTCGGCGGTCGCACCAGGTACACATGGCGCTCTGCCTCCGCTCGGTATGGGGGAGCTGCGCTCTAGGAGGGACCAATTGGGGCGGCATTTATCTCAAGAGACTAGGGAGAAGATTTGGAAAGGGCAGTATGTGAACATGTTTTCGTTGCTGGTAGATGAGGCAGAAAGAGAGGAAGCGAAGAAGAACAAGGAGTGGACGCACCAGAGGGAATGGTCAGACATAATTCAGAAATACAGGGTGGAGGAGAACCTGGCTAATTGGATACAGGGTTTCACAATTTATATGGCGATTATGCTTGAGCGCTTTCCGGCCCTAGGTGCGGGGATGGCGTGCTATCAGAATAGGATTACAACAGCTCACACAAGGTATGGAGGGTGCGGTTGGAAGGAGTATGACAAGGAATTCAGAAGGGCGAAGGCGGTAGATCCCACTCTGGGTTGGGACCAGACAGACATGTTCATACACCTCAATCACCTAGTACACGGGGCCTCGGACCACGGGAGGGGAAACACGGGGTCAGGTCTTGAACATAGTAAGTACCAGCCTTTTCGTGCGGGCCCCTCGGGCAACTCGGGGGGTGCTGCCGGCCCAGGAAGCGGGTCAGGAAAAAAAGGGGTGTGCTTCGATTACAATAGGAGAACCTGCACTAGGGCCGCGGGGTCCTGTAAGTTTAAGCATAACTGCGCTTTCTGCGGCAACTCGTCCCATCCTGAAAGCAAATGTTTCAAGAAGTCCAGGGACAAAGGAGGCAAAAAACAGGACTGAGACTATCACCATCACTAAGGCCAGATCCCCGTGCGAGTTAGCGCCATGATACCATGGTTGAACAAATACACGTGCCCTGACACAGCTAGGGTACTCCGGGAGGGGTTTTCAGAAGGTTTTAGGATCCCGGCCCGGGGTATGCTGGAGTCTCACACTGCAGGAACCAAGTTTCGGTCAGGGTCCATGAGGCTGTGGCAGCAGCCAAGATTGCAAAGGAAGTGCGGCTAGGTAGGGTGGCAGGTCCATTTGATGAGGTCCCCATGGTAGAGTTTGTCTGCTCCCCATTGGGGGTGGTGCCCAAGAAGGAACCAGGCGAGTTTAGACTGATCCACAATTTGTCAGCGCCAAGGGGAACATCCTTGAACGACGCAATAGCGGACGCTCTTTGCAGCGTCAGATATGCGTCCTTTGACCAAGCGGTAGCCATGTTACACAGCATGGGGCGAGGAGTTTTGATGGCCAAGACCGACATAGAGTCTGCCTTCCGTCTGCTGCCAGTCCACAGGGACGATTTCCATCTCCTGGGATTTCAATTTCGGGACAAGTATTATGTGGACAAATGTATGCCCATGGGATGCTCGGTCTGGTGCGCTTACTTTGAAAAGTTCAGCTCGTTCCTGGAGTGGGTGTTCCGGCAGGACACCGGATATCGATGGGTATTGCACTACCTAGATGATTTCCTCTTCCTAGGCGCACCAGGGACGGGGGACTGCAGGTCAGCGCTGGGGCGTTTCTGTGAGATCATGGCAGAGTTCGGGGTACCACTGGCACCGGAAAAAACGGTAGGGCCAAACACACAGATTGAATTTCTGGGGATTGAACTCGATTCAGTACTGGGGTTGTCTAGGCTGCTCTGCGGAAAAAATTGGGAAATTCGGGAGGCACTTCAGCAATGCTTAGTGAAAGAAAAGGTCACCTTTCACCTCCTGCAGCAGGTAGTGGGGCAATTGAATTTTGCGCTGCGCATTATACCAATGGCACGCCCTTTTCGCGCTCCATCGCGCAGGCTATGGTAGGGCTCAAAGAAAAACACCACCACACCAGGCTATCCGGCGAGGTCAAGCAGGACATGCGTATATGGATGGCATTTCTGCGCGAGTTCAATGGAAGGGTGGTGTGGCCAGGCCCGCCCAGGTCTAGTCCAGAGATTGGTCTGATGACTGATGCAGCGGGCAGCGAAGGTTTCGGGGCGATCCTGGGCATGGAGTGGGTGGCGCAACGCTGGCCTGACTGGTGGGTGGAATCGGGATTACCAAGAACATAAGTTTCCTCGAGTTGTTCCCTATCTTGGTGGCACTCTGGGTCTGGCCAGATCAACTGCGAGACCAGACTGTTGTGTTCTGGTCCGATAATATGGCTGTGGTGGAATGCATTAATCAACAGACGGCAAAGTGCAAACTATTGCTACGCTTACTGAAAGAGATTGTTTTGATGTGCATGCGACTAAATTTACTGTTTAGAGCCAGACATGTGCCAGGTGTTTTGAACCACGCCGCTGATGCCCTCTCTCGTTTTAAGATGCAGATATTCAGGGCCCAGTGCATTTCCCAGAACACCTTTGGCAGTGTGGTGCCCCCAGTTATCGGACCTCGTGGCGGCTAGCCTAGCGCCTGGGACAAGGAGAGCATATGAAGGGGCGTTTTGGGCATATTGCCAGTCCTTGGGGGACAGCTGGGAACACAGGTGGCATGAACCGGGGGCGGTGGTTGAATTCCTGGGAGCAATGAGTGAGAACGGGGGTTCAGCGGCGGTCTCGAGGCGCCACGTCACGGCCATATCCTTCTTCGCCAAGTGTAAGGGGAGGGGGGACCCGACCGCCAACTTCGTGGTGCGCAAAGCACTGAAGGGCTGGGGTCGTTCACAGAGAGCCCCGCCAGATGGGAGGTGGCCCATAAGCATGGCAGTCCTGGCGTCCTTGATGGAGGCTTTACCAGTAGTGTGCAGTTCAGGGCAGGAGGCCACTTTGTTCCAGGCAGCCTTTAGTCTCGCATTTTATGGGGCATTTAGGGTAGGGGAATTGGTGGCCAAGAATAAACGAGACCACAAAGGGGGGTTGCAGGCGGGGCATGTCCAGGTCCGACGCGAATCCATACTTATCTCGTTGCCAAGATCCAAGGTGGGCCAAGAAGGAAGGGGCGAGGGCATAGTGTTACACAGGGCGGAGGGTAGTACCTGCTGCCCAGTAACCAGGGTGGAGGCCTTTCTGGTACAACGGGTTGGAACACGGGATGGGCCTCTGTTAGTGCACAGGGATGGGACACCATTGACTGTTTTACAATTTAGAAAAGTCATGGGGCTGGCCATGCAAGCGACTGGGTTGGATCCGAACAAGTATGGGACCCATTCCTTCAGAATCGGGGCTGCTTCAGAGGCGGTGGCGAGGGGTTTGCGAGAAGAGCAGGTGAAGAAGATAGGGCGATGGTCCTCTGACTGTTATAAGCGCTACGTGCGGCTGCATATGCTGTAAAGCGGTGGTGGGGACGTGGCGCTGATGCTCTTCTTCTCTTTTCATCATTCGCAGTTTCTTCATCCTGTAACTCAGGGGAGAGGCTTGCGCCAGCCGATACGTGGAATAACCAGACGTCACCATGTCACGCAGGGGGAAGGCGGTCAACAGCCCTAGGACGTACAGCGGAGTTTATGGCCCAAGTTCACTCTTGGGCCCAAGAGCAAGAGGAGGTGTGGATCATTGGTCACTCATATGTACGGCGATTGCAGGCTTTCTTTTCAGGGGCCCACGAGGCCAGGGCACGAAGCAGTGGAGCGAGGATAGTGTTCCACGGGAAAGGGGGACTGCGCATTAGGCACTTCAGGGATTTAGTTGACCGCGCACTCAGGCAAGGCGGGCGCCACCCTGCGGTTTGGATCCTTCACTTGGGTGGGAATGACCTTGTAGACCTGGGGCGGAGGGTGGTCATCGAAGGCCTTCTTACTGAAGTGGCCTGGCTGGCAAGACGTAGCCCGAAAGCCATCATAGCATGGTCACACATGATCCCTAGGCTACAATGGAGGGGAGGGGAGTCAGTCACGGCGTTGAATCACGCGGTAAAGCGGATCAACAACAAATTTGTCAAACTATTCCAAACACCCAAGTTGAAGGCAATAGGGCACGGTCTCATCAGGGGAGAGCAGTTTTTTGTGCAGCATGGGGTCCACCTCTCGACCAAAGGGAACCATTTCTTTCTGGAAGATATCCTAGCATGGTTGGAAGGTTTACGTCGTCAGCCATGACCTTTCTAGGGGTGCTGGGGGGGAGGCCAGCTAGTCGGGCAACTAGGCTGGCCGGTGGCGGTAAGGTCATGATTGGTAAGCACAGTTCTCGGTCCCTAGCAATCAGCACCATAGAACTACTGGGGCAGGTACAGCCGGGTGGTAGGCTGTAAGGGTGCGAGGGCCGGGGGAGTCACGCTTTCCAGTAGGCTGGTCAGCCACCCTCGCACGCGCATGCGCAGTGAGCGCAAGGATAACCATTTGCAGCGCCCCGTTTGTAGTTTTGTAAGGCTTAGGGCGTAGTGGGGCCCGGGGAAAATATCCGTTCGACAAGCTGGACCCCCTACGCAGGCTTTATCCACCAGAATTTCTGTAGTTTTCCTGGGGCTGCCAGTCACTGACCTTGCCGTAGGCTCTCATAGAGTACACAGGGAGAAAATATGTTTATATATATGCAGTTTTAGACTACGATAGGAATGGCTATGTCTAGAAACATGTTAAGGTTAGCCAAGTAACACCTTTGTACCTATCTATGTAACCGGACTCCCTGTGTAATTGAATGTTCATATTAAAGGAAATGAGTTTAATTTGAATATGTAAATAAATACGGCCAGGGGGTTACGCCCCCTAAATCCAAAAACTTTCAAAGTGAGTTGTTGTCAAATGTTTGCCTTGGGGGAAGGATCCAAATGTCCTGGGGTGTGGGCCCGGGGGCGGCCACTTGGTGAGTGGAAGGGGACTTAGGCAGTACCAGGCCATAGCGCAGAGGCAAGCCCTAGCATAGGGCGCGCCGCCATTATGGCGGTCGCGCCGGTCCCCGAGAGGCAAGGGGGGAGGTGGGGCCACGCGTCTTGATGACGCGCTGCCTAGCCTCCCCTGGCCTCCACTACCCTGGCGCGCCCCGGAAGTGCTTAAAGTACTTCCGGGGCGCCACGGGCAAAAAGGGGTTAAAAGGCGGGGGGGCGACAGGGGCAGTCTCTTGCCTCCTCTCGCCCTCCACGCAGCTGGCTCCCCGAGCCCTCGTCCTGCCGGCCCAGAGTGGGGGCCATAATCTTTTCTTTCCCACCCACCATCCCCTAAGGCAGATATTTCGGTTTTGCAATTTTGATATTATGTGTTTGTGGTGTAATTTTCTTTACAGGTGGCACAGTTTGTATAGTTGTTAATCTTTTGAACGGTCAGTAATGAAAATGTATGTAATAGAAGGGTGAGTATTGTAGCATGTATTTTCTTACAGAAGTCGTATTTTAGCATTGTAATACCCTGGTCAGGCGGTAAGGTCATGATTGGTAAGCACAGTTCTCGGTCCCTAGCAATCAGCACCATAGAACTACTGGGGCAGGTACAGCCGGGTGGTAGGCTGTAAGGGTGCGAGGGCCGGGGGAGTCACGCTTTCCAGTAGGCTGGTCGGCCACCCTCGCACGCGCATGCGCAGTGAGCGCAAGGATAACCATTTGCAGCGCCCGTTTGTAGTTTTGTAAGGCTTAGGGCGTAGGGGGCCCGGGGATAATATCCGTTCGACAAGCTGGACCCCTACGCAGGCTTTATCCACCAGAATTTCTGTAGTTTTCCTGGGGCTGCCAGTCACTGACCTTGCCGTAGGCTCTCATAGGTTACACAGGGAGAAAATATGTTTATATATATGCAGTTTTAGACTACGATAGGAATGCCTATGTCTAGAAACATGTTAAGGTTAGCCAAGTAACACCTTTGTACCTATCTATGTAACCGGACTCCTGTGTAATTGAATGTTCATATTAAAGGAAATGAGTTTAATTTGAATATGTAAATAAATACGGCCAGGGGTTACGCCCCTAAATCCAAAAACTTTCAAAGTGAGTTGTTGTCAAATGTTTGCCTTGGGGAAGGATCCAAATGTCCTGGGGTGGGGGCCCGGGGGGCCACCTGGTGAGTGGAAGGGGACTTAGGCAGTACCAGGCCATATGCAAGAGAATAGTTTGAGAGAGCTTTTTTGGGGGTGGCGGGAGGGTTATGTAACTAGAGAGCATGGATGGCCAGATTAATTGAGAATAGAGGTGCAAAAGTTACCATTAGGCCACAATATTTTCAGAATATCCCCAGAGAAGCAAGCAAACGTTTGTTGGGCTCGCTCGCTGGCGAAGTCGTGTCATGGAATCCCATCTTGCTATGAAATCCTCTCTCTAGCCAGCATCCGACCGGGCAAATCCCGGGTGGCATTATGCACTGTACAGACCTGAAGAACATCCCAGTTCAAAAGCTCTAAAAACTTCCAAACTCTGCAAATGTGACCAGAATATCTTTTTTTTTTTCTTAAATCGAGATTTATATTATTTACATTTTAATAGCATCACTGAGAGTTATACTTTAAGTCTAGTACCTATGCACTCTGCAACATCTGAATGAACCGGATGACCAGGCTTCCGCAGCATTCAGTTTGTGGTTTTTATTTGGAGATGTGGTAGCACATATTCCCTTTGGAAAATACCTCGGTCAGCACAGATGGACTCATTTTCTTGTGGGCTGACAGCCGTGGTCTGAAAAGATTTTCACACACAGCTCTGCAAGGATGGGGGGAGTGGGAGAGGCATGAAATGACTTTCACATTCTGAGAGTTAGCTTTTTTTTTAACAGGAATTAAATTCCTTCCACAAAATGGCCAATGCCACCTTTTTGTTGCTATTTAAGTTTATTTTTCCAGATATCGCATCGAACTTATTTGGTAAACAACCATAAAATTCCACAATGTAGTCAAGAAATAGCTTAATTACAGCATAACACATTACAAGGGTTGAACACAAATGTCTTCTGTATTCAGCATTTTCGTCTAAAAGCAGAGCAAAGACCAGGGCACTGAATAACAAAGAATTTTCTGTGACTTAGTATTTTCATACTCCTGGCTTATGAATAAAGTTCAGTAGAAAGCCAAGAGTATTACAAATCTAAGTCAACTACACACAGCAAATGTTTTGTTTATCCGGTCACAGTTCTGGAGAACCTGAGGGTACTGTCAGAACCAGGCACTGCACTGGTCAAGTACAAATTCTGAAATTAATGGGGAGAGGAGTTGGCCTAACGGCTAGGGCGGTCGACCTCGACTGGGTTCGAGTATCGGCAATGACGCTGAACATCCTGTGATTCTGGGCAAATCATTTAATCTCCCCGTGCCTAACAAAAATGAATGTGTCCTCATGTAATGCAACTGGTGCTATGTAAAGCGCTCTGATACCCGATTCGGGTCAAGTTCGCGATATATAAAACTCTGTAAAATAACATAAAAATAAAAAAATTGTCTACCCAGCCACGACCAAAAGTGTTACAGTTCTTGGCATCAGTTATTCCTTGCTCTGAAGGCAACAAACAATTGAAAATCATTTTGCACCATTTATTCCCAATACAATGATATTTAGACCCAAAATGTTCATGAGCAAATTCGCAAAGAGATTTTGCACACACACATTTTACACATGCAAATCCATTTTGCTTCTTGGGCATGCCATGGGCGCTGCATGAGGTCTGGGGCTATTGATGTGACATGTTCATATTATAGCACATCCCTAATTCTCAGAGTGGTGCACTGGAATGTGTACTTGGCACACCACAGGCACTATTACATTAACACCGTGCATGGTCCCCATCTGCACTGGGCCTGTCACTGGGTGTGCGTTAAAAATTATGCCAAGCAAGGACTCTCCCTAGTGCAGGCACCTGCCCAGAGGACAGAACATCAGTGAGCGAGGGGACCACAATTTCAAAATGCCTCACTGCTTTGCACTGAAACAGGAGCAAATGTGTTCCCCTATTTATATAGGATCAAACCCCTATGCAAATGATGGAATGCCAACTTGAGATTGCACGGACACCAAATGTGTCAAATCAGTATTACTGTAGTAGCTGCACAAAAAGTGGGTAAAAATACACATTCTACCCCAGGGCTGCTACATAAGAAGACACAATGGCAGCACGACACAGAACTTCCACTGTCTGAATTGCCAACAAGTATTTTATAACTCTTAGTTTACATGACCCTTGGAGTACTGATTTATATTTACACACTCAACTTTGATGTGGAAATGTAAATCTGAGAATTTACAGGAAGGGGCCACTTAAGACCTGTACCTTTAAATTCTGATCCCTTGGGTGAACACATTTGAAGGAGGGAGTCTGCAGTCATCAGCAGCTCATCCTATACCCAAATGGCTTATGGGAGTCAATGCATAACAGAGCAGTAGGTTCACCGGCTGTTTTGTTAGGTATGTATTGCCAATCTCATGGACATCATTTAGGGGCCGACAGGGGTCGCAGCTGCAACCCAGGGCTTGACCCTTGCGACCCCTATCACTGCCTTTGTGACCCCCGGCCTCAGCTGTCGAAAAATCAGTGTCAGAAACACAGTGGCAGGTCGTCCTTGTGGACAGTTGGGGCTCCACTCTCTGTTTTCTGCCATTTTTTGTTATTATGCTAATAGTGAACAACCTTACATTATGCACTATTAGTTTAATACAAATGGAGTATAATTAGCTAGAATATGACCTTCCCTGGTAGTTAAAGTAAGTAAGCAAAATGCTATCAAATGTGTATTGCGTGCGTGTTTGCAGGTGAGAGCGTTTTTATGTGAGAGAGTGAGTGTGAGTGCGAATGGGCGTGTGTGTGAGTGAAAGTGAAGGTCAAAGGGAGTGTGTTGTCACTTCCGCTACCTCTGGCATTTTGGTGAACTGACGTCCTTGGCTAGTCTAGAAATACAATTGCAGCATCTGCACTTGTGCCCACGTGATACCACTGTAATATAAGACTTGTGTCCAAACAAAATGCAAACACAAGGAGATAATGGACAGAGTGCTGAAACTTTTCAAACACTCACCCCAGTCACAGATCTGGGTTGAATCCATCATCATTCTTTAGCTCACTTTGCCACCCCAGTTCAGACATAGCTATATGCAAATCAGTCTTGACCCTGTGCCTCATGGGAACAGTCCAGACCGAACTGCCAAGCCATGTCTTCCCTGGACCGGAATCAAGCATCCTGGAAAAACCGGTTTCGGGCTAACAGCCCTCATCAGCCAGGCTAGCTAGGGTCAAGACTGATTTGCATATAGCTGTGTCTGAACTGGGGTGGCGAAGTGAGCTAAAGAACGATGATGGATTCAACCCAGATCTGTGACTGGGGGTGAGTGTCTGAAAAGTGTCAGCGCTCCGTCCATCATCTCTTTGTGTTTGCTTTGTTCGCCCTAAGTTGGCAGGGTATGCCCAGACGTGGGTCCCTTGCTCACTTTGCCACTGGATTCAAGCTAGCCTGGCTGATGAGGGCTGTTAGCCCGAAACCGGTCCCAGGATGCTTGTTTCCGGTCCAGGGAAGACATGGCTTGGCAGTTCAGGCTGGACTGTTCCCATGAGGCACAGGGTCAAGACTGATTTGCATATTGCTGTGTCTGAACTGGGGTGGCGAAGTGAGCTAAAGAACGATGATGGATTCAACCCAGATCTGTGACTGGGGGTGAGTGTCTGAAAAGTGTCAGCGCTCCGTCCATCATCTCCTTGTGTTTGCCCCAAACAAAATGCAACAACACATTTGAAAGGGCTATTTAATCACTTGCAAATGTGCATCCAATGTTTTGTGAATCTGGGCCTTTGAGTTTGGGCATGTGTTGTGAGTGAACAGGTCGCAAAATTCTCCAAATGATTTATTCAGATAAAAAATCAGAGTACGTTGCTGCGTGTGTAGTTCAAAAATGAATTAATCAAAAATAGGAGCAAAATGGCCATTTTGCCAGCAGCAATTCAAGTCAAACACATATTTTGCACATTAAAGGTCAATGAAAGTAGACTTATTGATTGTCTGGATGATATTTTTCTACAACAGCCTTTTGCATCATCTGCAGCTCACAACCTTTTCTGTCAGTGTATGTAAGAGCAAGCAAAACCTCAGTTACTATCATTAGAGCCTCCCATTTTCGGCCAGACTTCTGTTTTCTGATGCCAAAGCAGGATATTCCCAACCTGGAGTGCAGTCATATCGGTGGCACTGCTTTGCTAAATGTTCACTATGGCTCGAATGCATTATGGTTTGCACAGCTTACGGTCATTGGAGAATTTCAATTGTTTTTTTAGGTTTTGCACTGAAGCCACATCACTTCAACTGTAGTTTTCTAAAAATACATTTCGGAGGTTTTTATAAACAAGTGTTAAAATGTTTTTAAAAGTTTTTTCAGTGAAATTTTGAATTTTTTATGTTATACTCCAATAGCCTCCTAAACCAGTAGTGTATGCTCTTTGGCTGGTCACAGACACAGAGGCTTGTCTTCAGCCATACCCAAAGCCCAACTACTGCCCCTTCAAAATCAGCTGCACATGACCTACCGATTTGAAAGGGGCCTCTTGCCGTATATGGCCTGGCCTACAGCCTGGCCAAGCCCCACCTATACCAACTGAATGCAACCAGCACCATCTACACAATTTTCCCCTTTTTAAGTTTGCAGATTTTGCCAGGAGTCGGCAGACTTAAGAAGGTACCCAGATTACACAGCTTACTGGCAGACCTTGAACACAGCCCCTTGACAAATATCTCAGATTTAAAATGGCACCCAAAGTCTGTGTCCCTCTTGTGAACCTGATTCCAGCAGACTCTGATTAAAGTCTAAGAGCTTTGTAGGAAAACAGTGTGTTTTTTTGGGAGGGAAGAGTTAGGTTCCTTTGGGACACACAAATTATCCATGGGGCTTCTGGATTGTCTCGCTAAGCCTACACACCCACCTAAAACTTTGGTATACAATGTGAGCTTGGTGCTTTGCATCTTGCTTTCCTGCATACTGCAAATGCTTCTCAGGCTCCTAGCAATACACTTGGATGCCAGTAGGGTGATGGTATGTAGAAAAATATCTAGATCCAGAAAATCTGTCCTTTTATGTGAATGTAACACACAACACACATGACACAATGGCACAATACTTCCACTCACTACTTCAACCAGTCATATCCAAGCCCCACCCCAGCAGGTGACAATGGCTATACTTGGAAGTCCGCAAGGGAATGGAAGTAGTAACTGTCTGGACATAATGCAAAATAAAGTGAGTGTTGGAAAATGGCCCTCTCTGAAGGGTCACCTCAAACCTTTTGCCTTCCTCCTCCTCTTTTTCTGACCTTCTTTTTGTTGGCAATAGGACTCTGAGCACTTTACCACTGCTAACCAGTGCAAAAGTGCATGTGCTCTCTTCCCTAAAAATGGTATAAGTGGTTTACACCTGTTTGGTATATTTAATTTACTTGTAAGTCCCTTGTAAAGTGTTATACCATATACCCAGGGCCATTAAATTAAATGCTACTAATGGGCCTGCAGCACTCATTTTGCCACCCACACAAGTATCCTTTCTAACCTGTCTCAGGCCTGCCACTGCAGGGCCTGTGTGTGCAGTTTACTGCCACTTCAACTTGGCATTTAAAACTACTTGCCAAGCCTTAAACTCCCCATTTATTACACATTAGTCACCCCAAGGTAGGCCCTAGGTAGCCCTAAGGGCTTGGTGATTTGTAAGTAAAAAGTAGGACATGTACTGGTAAGTTTTGCATGTCCTGGTAGTGATAAACATGAACATTTATTTTTTACTACTGTTATGCCTATTCCTCTTGTAGGCTGACATTGGGAATCCCTTAAAACACTCGTAAGCTGTCATTACTGGTCAGAGAGGAATAGCTTTTTCATGTTTCATATCTTTGGAATGGTAACGATAAATCCTCCTCCCTGGTGAAGTTGGATTTAACATTGCTGTTTTAGAAATGCCACTTTTAGAAAGTGGACATTTCTCTGCACTTACCGCTCTGTGTGCCTGACAGACTGTCTCCAATACACATCTGGGGTGTGTGACAGCTACACTTTTTGCATTCCCTCTAGACAGCCACAACACAGGAAGGATAGGTGTGTCTGAGGACTTATCCACATACATCTGCATTCTTATGGCCTTGCCTGGGCTGGATGGAAGGGAGGGGCTAACCACATGAATAGGCAGTGCCCTGTACTCACACAAAGGACTGATTACCCCCCGCAGATAGCCTGGCAGACAGGACTGGAATGAAGGGGATACTTGTGCACTTCAGAAAGCTGCTTTGTAGTCACCCCTACATCAAAGGCACTTTGAGGTATAAGTACTGGGTCTGTGAGCCCCTAAAATCAGACACTAGTGGACTTGTAACTGAAACTCTGCCAGAAAAACTGCTGTGCTGCTCAATGGACTTAACTGGACTGCTCATCTGGAAGGCCTGCTTTTCTCTTTGTTGCCCTGCTGCCTGCTGCTCTCTGACTCTGCTGAAGGAGCGCTGGACTCTGCTTTCCCAGTGTGTTCCAAGGGCAATAGGCTTGCCTCCTGTTTTTGAGACTCAGGGAATTAAAAGTCTCTACTCCTGCTCCTGCGCCTGGTTCACTGGAAGTGGACCCAGATACTTGCACCAGTGAAATCAACTCATCTCCTGCCTGCTGGAAGCAGCATCGGTGCATCGACCCTGTTGCAGTTGCAGAAATCGGCGCATCGCATTTGGGGCCCAAGCAGGGTCACCAGAACTGCTGCATTGACCGACGTATCACCGCCACCACAGAAGGATGATCAACACATCCCTTCGACAAACGTGGAGAAACCCGGTGCATCAGCTTCACTCTAAGTGATCTCCAATGGCTTGTTGGCTTGCCTCTTGTTGCTTGAGACTCAGGGATATCAAAATTTCTACCCCTGCTCCTGTGCCTGGCTCACTGGAGGTGGCCCAGATACTTACAACAGGGTTTTTGATGCATCTCCTGTCTGTGTGTAGCAGAACCAGCTCAGCCACCCGGTTACGGGAGTAAAATCGGCACTTTGCCACTGAACTAGCGCTTTGCCTCCAGAGATCGATGCATCGGACAGCGTATCACAGCCACTGCAGCTTGGTTAGATTGACGCACCCCCTCGACTGCATGGCAAAATCCGGCGCCTCCCTCTGCATTTACCCATTGAATGCTGAGGCGATGCTACATGCTGTCAACAGGTTACTTCCTGTCCCATCGGCCCACACTACCCATACCAGGGCCAATGTAACAACTACTCTGGATTGGTACAGTTAGGCAAATACCTCTAAAGCAGCATTTGTGGAGAGCAGCTAAGTAAAGAAGTGTGACATTAGCCCAGGAACTGTATTACAGACTCTTACAAAGGTAGGCAGTAAAGAGGGCCTTAATATGTCTCCCAGGAGTGCTGGGAGCACTGTGGACTGTCTGAAGCCTCCTAGCTGCTTCCAACATATTCACAGCCATGCCCCGCAGCCACCACTCTGAGCTCTGTCACACTTCCAGGGTACTTCATACGGAGGGCAGGCAGACACGGGTAGTTGCGAAGGATCCATCGCTGTTCAGATCCATAGGAGCAAACATTGTTACACCTGCCAAGTGATAAAGAGCTGGTGATGACAGCTAATGTTGCCTGTCTACTGTGGGCAAGCACATCCCTAGAGAGACTCAATGCATTAGTGTCAAATGGCAAAAGGGCAGACCCGTGAATAGACTGGCAGAAAGTGTATCCCAATCAAGTTTTCATTTCAGATATGTTAATTTTCCAGTTTATACTCAAACCGTAAGAGCTACAATCCATAATAAAAGACACAATCGAATTACAAACGTGTCCAATTTCATGTTTATAGAACTGAGACATTTAACAGTACCCTCAATACTCCTGATTCGAAGCCCTCAATTAAAACTTTGTGACATATTTGCTAGAGAAGTGGTGGAGCGTGTCGTTAGCCTCCTTGGCCGCCACTTCTGAAACACAGGGCTGCACCATATTTACAATATGGTGCTGCCCTGCCTTTCTCCCTGCGCTGGCGCTAAATTTAGCAGCCTAGCACCAACGCAGACACCCTTGCACCATAGTGCAAGGGTATCTGCGTTGAGGGGAACATTGTTTATGTGCAGGAAGGTTTAAATGGCATTTTGCAACTTCTATGTGTGCTGCTTAATGTAACACACATAGAAGTTGCAAAACGTCATTTTTTTTATTGATTGTTTATGTGCAGGAAGGGACACCTGCCTGCACATAAACAATAAAGGCCTTTTGCTGTTTCTATGTGTGAAGCACAACGCAGCACACATGGAAACAGCAAAAACAAGGAGAAATTAAACATTTCTCCTGGTTACGCCTGTTTAAGACCAGGTTTTCCCTGGTCTTAATTTTGGCGCTGCCCCATATTTACCGCGCCCTTGTAAATATGGGGCAGCGTCAAAATCAATGGGTGTTGCGGTAGAACGCCCACGTAACACCCATTGCCCACTCCTTTGACGCTAAATATAGCGTGAAAGGGGGCCTTATTTACAAGGCAGCATTAAGCCACGTTAAGTGGATTAACGCTGCCTTGTAAATAAAGCGAAGCACATATCGCCACAGGAACGTCACTAAAAGTAACGTTCCTGTGGCGATAGGGGCTTGTAAATATGCCCCTTCATGTCTTAAAAGTCTAGTGCCCTCTTGCAATCAGGATGTGTGCTTCTATCGTTGCAGCAGGTGCAGTGGCACCGGGGCCCAGAGGCCTGAGGGCCCTCCTGAACCCGATTATTGAAGTATATTTGAATTCAAACAGCAGCTGGAGAAATTTCTTTGCTTGCACTAGGGCCCATGACACACTGGCCACCCCATTGCTTGCTATCCTGTTAGAGAGAGAAGAAATACTTTATTTAGACAATAAAGTCCATTAAAGTGCCAAGTGCAGGTTTATAAGTACATTGAAAGAGGTCAGCAGCGTAATGCACAAATGTAGCCTAATATAAAAAATGTAATACATGTGATATCAAAAATATATATCTTTGAAGAATTTACGCTTTAAAATTATTTCTCAACACCTTGGGGGCGAGAATATTAGCTGACTTCTCTGAGCCGAAAAATCTACACAACGAAGTCAAGTAAGCTCCCCAGTTTCCAGTTTAGGAGAGAAGAGTTTAGAGAATCGCAAACTTTCTTTAAATAAACCAAAAGCGTCGTAAATGGTGCATACTTCAGATACCATTTACCTAACATTTGTGTTGCAGAGAGTAATACGCTGAAGCTTTCCTGAAAGACAATGGGGCCGATTTACAAAAGTAGCAAAATGTATGATCATCTTAAATAACTCTTACGTGCCTTCTTAAATGGCACGTCGTTCTCCCATTCACAATAGAATGCATACTAGTGAGATGTAACTTAAGAATGTCTCAAGTTTTAAAAGAAGGTTGATGTTATTTTCGAAAACATATGCTTAAGTCAATGGTCTGCGAATGAAATGAAGAGCAACTTACACTATGCATAAAATACTCCAGTGGTGTACTTAACAATCAAGAAGTGAAACAGATAAATCAAGCACATCTTTTTCTCTCACAGCATTTTTTTTCCAGAATGAACCTTCTACTCCCCTTTCCACTCTGTGAAAATGGGTCTGACTGCAATTCATTCACACACGGTTCCTCCAAGTTAAGCGCTTTGAGGTGTGTCTCATTATTCACCAACATCACATATTCCCTTATATCACCTAAGTGCAATACCACCCAGCAACGCTCAGAAATAGTGGGAGTGTACATCCGGTGAGCTTCTCAATAACTCTTGTAGTGCCTCATTTGTACACGACAGTGCAGTTTTATGGAACAGTGGCTATGCAACGTATGTACTCATGCATCATGCATAGAATATTCACAGATCATATGAGTATTCTGCAAAAATTATGCATATTTTTCATACAAATGCACACAATATCTACTCTTGCACACAGGCACCAGTGTCAGAAGTTTCATGGCGTGAGATATGAATACGTGCATTTATTAGGCATGGAATGACTTTTAATGTGTATGCGTTGGTGCCCATGTGTCCTTGGATTTGATTGGCTCGTGTTCCTGGAAAGTTGATATAGCACGTGTATTATGTTGATGTGTGGCTCCAGATGGTGGCCACTGACTGTAATCCTATAGGATGTGTGATATAGGTATGTTCCTTGCTTTCTCCTGGGTATTTTAAAATGAATTATTTCTTGTTGTATGATTTTGCGATGCTATAAAATATGCAAACATGCATAGCATAGGAATTTTTGTAAGATAATTTTAGAGATATTTCAAAAAATCATACGACAGTTTCTGAAATTAAAAAAATAAGAATTTGAGTAACTTAGGGGCCTTTTCAGACATAAGCAACGTTTAAGTCTTGATTTGTCCTTTGCAAATGGGTTCCAATATTTTTCTTTATCTTCCAACCTATATCATAAAATGAAGCCAACCAAGGGAGAACTCATGATGGTCTATATCAGTATATGATCTGCTGCAGCACACCCGGGCATATCAGTTTCAGATTTAATACTAGCTAAAAATATTGCCAAGATGGTTGATCTACTGGTTCTGAAGTAACTATGCCATAATGTGCCGTCAGCATAATTCTATCTTTAACCAGATTTAGGTCCATGGAGCAGCTCCATTAAGTATTGTTACCAATACCTTCATCCGTTGCACTCGCATAGCAGGGCTCAGTAGAGACTCAGCCAAATGGAACTAAATTGTCATAAAGACATTATAGAAGAGTTGGTGTGGATCAATTTTGTTAAAGCTGGGTGCAAAATCAATGGTAATGGCCAAACACTGAAATCCCTCTACTATCTTCGGTTAAAAATCACCTACCCGTGAGGCACGGGTAGGTGAAGTGTAAGGAGTTGGCCACAAGACTGCCAACTCCTTACACTTAGCATGGATTCTACCCGGAGTGGAAGACTAGTGGGATAGGGTAACACAAGAAATTACTAAAATGACTAAGGTGGAGATGCCGGGTGAGCCCTTAGTGATGCTGCTGGGGAATGCTAAAAATATACTGAAAGGTGTGTGGATGCTAGTGGTCATGGCTGGCATGCTGGCCAAAAGAAGCTTGGCAATACACTGGGTAACTTTAGGTGTATAATACGACATATAGAGGACTGGATTAAAGATATGATTTATTGCACTGAACACAGGGAAATATGCTCTAATACATGCCGGGTTAAATCTAGACCATGGGACATCTGGGCCCTCTTCAGAGCTTATCTAGAGAACAGGGGAAATGAGGAGGAAGCGAATGTGGGAATTGCATGAAGTTAATGATTTATGGGCCTGGGAGCTGAGAGAGGCAAATTATGCTATCTACAAGGTGATTGGCTTTGTGAGAGTACTCAAAGGAGAAACCAAAAACACTTATCCCCCATTATTGACTCTCAGCTGAGGTTTCTGGTAAAATGATAACTTTTCTGTATGTGTGTCATTTGTACATATACCATGCTGGTCTGAAGAAAACATGTAATCACGTAATAAACTGCCTTTTTGTTACTGTTAATGCTTATAGGTTAAAATCTATCAATAAATACTAATACCAAAAAAGTAAACCAATTACGCACCAATTAAACATAGAAGAATTATCCCTCACATTATCAAATTTGAGATTGCATGATCAATTTCATTGTTCAAATCATGACATGAGGCCACATAAACCAAAAAAGAATGGTGCAGACCTATGGGAGCGTGGTTAAGAAGCTTTGTGTCGTCCGCATTAACACAAAATTGGACAATTACTTAGCTCCAATTTTGGTACAAAACAGCACGGTCTACATTTTACCATGTTTGGTCGCAGCAAAACGGTGTTAATCAGTGTTAAAATAAAATTGGCTCAATCACATAAAGTAATTTCCCCCACCATCTGTGTCTACCTATTGTGGGGTTATGCTTTTCTTGGACTGGAATTATCATCCAAGTTTTAAGTGCAGGATTTGTTTTATTTTTTAAATTGATTCAGGGTATTTACCAAGTTGTCAGATTTATCCACAATAGTACATAATTGACTTCCTCAAAAGTGGCATAGACCTCCATGGAGGCCAGTAAAGCAGCACTATGGATCCCTTTAAGGTTTAGCCTGCTCTGAACATTGAAGCCATCTTGTTGTCCATAGTAGAGATGCGCTTACAAAAACGAATTTGCAGAGCCGACGGTGTCTGATGCTTGTTAAACCCACTCAGGTACATGCAATAGGAGGTGCTCAGCCAAAACCTTTCCTCAATGGTCAAACACGCCTTTCTGTTAACAATTAGTCAGTAAGATGCTTGCAGCTTTTGTTTTCAAATGGGGGGTTGTAGCATGTGGCACTTCCAGGAGCCACTAACTACCTTTGACTGACACAATCATTTAAACAAAGTTGTTCAAGCATTCTTCACCATTGCTAATACTTTTCCACAACACATTTGAAATGCTATCCATGGTCAAAGCCCCAAAATTCAATTCTCAACATCAGTAGCAGAATTTGGGTACCCACTTGGGGATTTTATGTTGAGCATAAAAAGATTAGTGCTGATCCGTCACTATCACTGTCAAAAAAATGTATCCCTGTGCGCAATAAGCTGGTGAAGATTAGTTTCTCTTTCCTATGTTCTATTTAAACCTATAAGCACTGGTAAAACCTCACTAAAGGTTAAATAGTACCTTATCACTTACCATATTAAATCACATCTACAGTCCACGGAGTGTGATGAATTGTTTCACTTGAATGTTAAAAATATCCACAAAACATTAGCACCAATTCCATTTAGTCACAGGAACAGTGGAGAAAACAAGTGGTGGTGGGGGGTGCACTCTGTAAGAATTATATTTCAGTCTTTAAGAATGCAGGGGCAGATAGTAATATACTGAAACGTTGAACTGTTCTATAATGTACCGACCCTCGGTCTAGGTCCACTCTCTCCCCACTGCTCCGCTGTGCCGTCTCTTGCCTCCAGACCCCGACCTCCTCCTTGGAAGGTTCGAGGCTGCTGCCCGCTCCTGCGCCTGCTGCCCGCTCCAACTGGGACCAGACTGCCTCCAACCACCGTAACCTTTCTCAGCCGTTTTTCTTAATTTTTCCCTGTTGTGCCACTGTTATTGTGCCCATCTGTGTCTTGCTCTAATTCCACCACTGTTTTTATTTTCTCGTGCCTGCCTGTTCCTTTTGCCGCTGCTCCCCTGCGGCCCCTCCCCCCGGAATTCCCCCCTGGAATTTTCCCCCGGAATTCCCCTGCTCCCGTCTCCCAGCCTCTCCTCCCTCTCACCTCCCCTACTTAATGGCGGCCGCTGAGCGGTCGCGCGCAGCGGGCGCGCCGCCGGCACACCAAAGGCGTGCCGAAGGCAAGCCCGTCTGCGCCCATCCGCAACCCAACCGCGGCCAGCGCCAGGAACCCTGGACCTCCCACTACCCATCGCTACGTCACCACCACCCTCCTCGCACTCAACCCTGGAAGACTTAGAGAATGCCAACAGGCCTCGCCGAACATGACCCACGGCCAGTTCTCCTGCCTCGACTGCCGCCAGACCCTCACCGCCACCCTGGCCTCCAACACCGCCGACGCCAGCACCGGCGACACCCTAAAATGCATCCTCCTCAATGTACGCTCCGTATACAAACACGCCATGGAAATCTGGAACCTACTCGACTCTCTTTCGCCCGACATCGCCTTCTTCACAGAGACCTGGACCAACGCATCAGCACCGCCATCCCAGACGGATACAAGATCCAGAGGAAAGACCGCCCCAACCACCCAGGAGGGGGCCTCGCCATCGCCCACAAGAGCACCCTCTGCCTCACCACCTCCAGCGAAACCTTCCCCTCCGCCGAACACCTGCACTTCAAGATCCAGACCACCCCCAAAGCCACACTCCGAGGAACCCTTGTCTACAGACCCCCCGGCCCCCGAACACCCTTCGCCACCACCATCACCGACTTCATCGCACCCCACGACATCGCCTCAACAAACTACATACTCATTGGAGACCTGAACTTCCACCTTGACAACCCCAGCGACCCTAACTCCACTATCCTTTGTGACAACCTCGCCAGCATTGGACTTAAACAACTCATCAACACACCGACCCACAGAGCAGGACACCCCCTCGACCCCATCTTCGCGGCAGGAAACAGCGTCCATTTCAGCCACACAACGCAGCCGCCATGGACCGACCACCACTGCGTACACTTCGCCATCAACAAACCCAAGGCACCCAAACCAGCCCCACGCCCACCACGAAGGAACTGGAGCAAGGTTACCGATGAGCAACTTAACTCCACCCTCACCCGAGACAACCACACCTGGGCACCCGACGCAAACGGCGCAAACGACGCAGCCAGAGAACTCCACACCTGGATCTCCAACTGCACAGACGAGCTCGCCCGCTACGCAACCCCGACAGACAACGCCCCAGGAAAGCCGCCTGGTTCACAACCGCTCTCCAAGAAGCCAGACACACCTGCAGACGCCTGGAGAAGAACTGGAGAAACACCAAGACAACCGAAAACCACACCACCTACAAGGACACCATGACGGACTACCACAACCAGATCAGAGCCACCAAAAGGAACTTCATCCACAACAAAATCCTGGCCAACTCCACCAACTCCAAGGAACTTTGCAGTGTCATTCAAGAATTCACCAACCCACGCAGCGAAGCCACTGACATCACCCCATCCCAAGACCTCTGCGACAAGCTTGGAACCTATTTCCACCTCAAGATCAAAAAACTCTACGACAACTTCATCGACCATCCACCAGGTGCCACAGACGGCCCCCGCCCCCCAGAAACACCAGCCAGCCCACCATCTCCAACTGGACACCGATCACGGCCGAAGACACCGCCTCGACCATCAAAAGCATCTACTCAGGGGCCCCCACCGACCCCTGCCCCCCTCACATCTACCAGAGAGCCGTGGCCGCCATCGCACCCGAACTACAACGCACCATCAACACCACCTTCAAAACAAACCTTCCCAGACGACTGGAAGCGTGCAGAAGTCAGACCCCTGCTCAAGAAGCCCACAGCTGACCCCACCGACCTCAAGAACTATCGGTCCATCTCGCTCCTCCCCTTCACAGCCAAAGTTGCAGAGAAAACAGTCAACAGGAAACTGACACGATTCATTGAAGAGAACGCCGTCCTCGACCCGTCCCAATCCAGATTCCGAAGCAACCACAGCACAGAGACCGCCCTACTCGCCGCCACAGACGACATTCGCACCCTCCTGGACCAAGGCCACTCCGCAGCCCTCATCCTACTCGACCTATCAGTGGCCTTCGACACTGTCTCCCATCCCACACTAGTCGTCAGACTACACGACGCAGGCATACAAGGAACAGCCCTGAACTGGATCCGATCATTCCTCACCGGAAGAAGCCAAAGGATCAGATTCCCACCCTTCCTCTCTGACCCCACGAAAATCACCTGCGGAGTCCCACAGGGTTCATCACTGAGCCCCACCCTCTCCAACATTTACATGGCCCCCCTCGCAGCCATCGTCCGACAACACGGCCTCAACATCGTATCCTACGCCGACGACACCCAGCTCATCCTCTCCCTCACCAAAGACCCCACCACTGTCAAACTCAACTTCCAGAAAGGAATGCAAGACGTCGCAGTCTGGATGACCAACAGCTGCCTGAAGTTCAACGCCGAGAAGACAGAAGTCCTCGTCCTCGGTACCACCCCTTCTGCATGGGACAGCACCTGGTGGCCGACCGCCCGCGGAAGCCCACCTACCCCCTCAGACCATGCCAAGAACCTCGGCATCGTACTCGACTCATCACTTTCCATGAACCGACAGGTCAACGCCGTCACCTCCAGCTGCTTCAACACCCTCTGCATCCTCTGCAAGACCTTCAAGTGGATCCCCCCTGAGTCAAGGAAGAAAGTCACCCACGCACTCATCACCAGCAGACTGGACTATGGAAATGCACTCTACGCCGGCATCAACAAGTCCCAACTCCGCAAACTCCAGACAGTACAGAACACCGCCGCCAGACTCATCCTCGGCATCCCCCGACACGAACACATCAGCCAACACCTACGAAGCCTCCACTGGCTCCCCGTGGAGAAAAGAGTCACTTTCAAAATCCTCACTCACGCCTACAAATGCCTACACAACAACGGACCCAAATACCTCAACGACAGAATCAACTTCCACGTACCCAAAAGAAACCTCCAATCTCCCAACCTCGCACTGGCCGAAACCCCGCGCATCCACAGAGCCAGAGCAGGCGGAAAATCCTTCTCTCACATTGCAGCCAAGACCTGGAATGAGCTACCAGCAGACATCAGACGCGCCCCCTCCCTGAACACCTTCAGGAAGACCCTCAAGATCTGGCTCTTCGGCTAAACAGATCTGCGGACCCCCCCCCTCAGCGCCTTGAGACCCTCACGGGTGAGTAGCGCGCTTACAATTCCCTGATTGATTGATTGATTGATTGGTAGCCTGACTCGAGGCAGGACAGCCAGGGGACGTCGTAGACAGGCAAGAGTGCTGAAGTGGGTGTCTTGTGGCAGGAGGCACGACTTACCTCGGTAGAGGGAGTAGATCCGGTCAGAGCGGGCCGGCAAAGCAGTGGATGTTGCGAGAGAGTGGATGTCTTGTTAAGGAGACTACTCGCACTCTCCCCAGCCATGTGACTGCAGAGGCAGGTGTTGTGTAATATTTGGTATTTGGATGGAGCTGGACATCAGAATGTGGAGCCAGATGGAGTGCTGCCTCTAAGTATACCATTGATGTCCAGTGAAAAGCGCTGCTTTTCATGCATTCATTGCTATAATTTTCGCAGATCAGGAAAATAAGTAACAGCAAAATGGCGGACGAGTTACATCCATATCGTCTTTACGAGTGATCATCAGACCGCATTACAATTCCGAGCATTCACCCCTCAGTGATCTTCAGGCCTCGACCTTCGTTAAGGTAATTTCATTTTTGAGGCAGCGTTGAAGGAACTTAATGTTGCGTGAATATTTACTGATGACACCTGACCCTAAGATGGCGGCCATTTAAATGAGATACGGCGAGCGCCTCATCCTTCACCTTGGGACTCACGCTGCATTATGTAAGCAAATGGGCATTTATTGACAGTGTGGCGGTCGCTGAGGGAACAGAGCGCCCAAATGCATAACTGACTATATCTTACTGTGTTCGATCGTGACTGCAGCCTGCTCTGTATTGTTCCGGTGCCCACTGCAGATTAATGGCGCTTAGAACAGTCTCTAGCTTGTGAATCAGTAAGCAACCATCAGACAGCTGCATTGCCTGAGGATCTTATTGCCAAATGTTTTAGTTGCACAACACTGGTTGTCATTTAGTTACTGTTTCTGTTTACCGCCATCGCATCGCCTGTCCGTCACAGTAACTGCTGCGTGGGTGCGAGGTAATCCCAATAATAAAGCTATGGGGAATAAGGAAGCGAGGAAGCAATTACAAGACCTGTCCGCTGTCTCTGGATCGCCCAAAGGCACAATCCAACAACTAGGGGCATGAGCATCACACCGCGCCTGACCCTAAGATGGCTGCCACTGATCCCATCTCGTGAAAGTGGAAGCCTTGTGGCTAAATCAATCGTCCCCACAAGGTCCCGGGCCACCGATCGTCTGGGAAAGGAGCAAAAAGGTGCGACTGGGAGGTCTCTGTTGTACTCTGGATGCTCTTTTAATGATGTAGATGTAGCAGGATTTCTCTTATAGATTTGGTTTATTTGCTCCCATACTGATGCCGGTAACTTGCTCTATGGCACGTATAAAGAATTGAGAACTAGGCTGTGACATTCCTGCCTCATGAACGACGTTCCACCGCAGTGATTTCCCACCCGTACAAAGATTCTGCAACCGGAATCCAGGAGGCTTACCTCAAGCAAAAGAGCATCAGCGCCGCAGAGCGCAAGAAACACCATGAGTGGGCCCCTTTCCAAAGCACTCCTTCTCCCCTTGTTGGGGAGGGATTCAGCATTTATGCCCTGGACTCTCAGAGACCCCTCTGAGAGAGTCCACAGCGACAAGGGAGTCTCACACAGCGGAGGCCTGGGTTTCTATCCCATTACCTCTGGGAGCACAGCACCGTACACCGTGACCGGCGCGCTCAATGGAACTTTTGGACTATGCCCCCCTAGGCAGAAACTATAACCTTTCTGTATGTACTGCGGTGCCCGAGCAACCTTTGGCCGATGACCGGTGGAGCTGTCCCGCGCAGCTATAGAGGAGTTTGGCTCTGGTTCACCCCTCGGCCGTCACCTACCCAGCCGGACGTTGGACACTGTTTTTCCTCGTCTCCCCGTTGTGCCTCCTACACCCACTCCCTCCTCTTCCCTCCATTATTCTCCATCTACCTCCCCTATTCCTTCCCTCTCTCCCCTAATTCTTCTCTCCCCTTGCCTATTTTTTTCCTCATGTTGATGCTATGCTTTTGTACTCATGTAATTCCTGTAACTACGCTCCAGTAACTGATGTAACTTTGTAACCATGTTCTGAAACAATGTTTCTTCCTCATGTAAAGCGCTCTGATACCTCCGGGTCTAGCCAGCGCTATATAAAACTCAATAAATAAAAAAATAAAAAATAAAAATGAATGTACCTTCATGTAACCACAATTACTTACTACTTCGGATGTTATAATTATTAATACAGATCAAGTGAGTGACTTACAATTCTGTACAGCCATTGGATTTTCAAACATCATTTTAATATGGCAAGCTATTATGCCTCTTAAATTAAGAGTGGCTGTGGCGCATGTGCGCCGCTGGCGCCCCCAAAGGTGTGTCAAAGTCAGGCCCGGCTGCGCCCGTCTGTGCCCGAATGGGCACAGGTGCCAGAAACCATGTGTTTTTCATCCCAAAAAATGGTTGTCTTTGCAGGCCAGCTAAAGGCACTTCACCCCGCTTGTCCAGAGGTCTGTTTGGCCTCCTTAGTCCCACTAGTGAGTCCATAGAATTGTATTCATCACAATTTATCGTTCACTTCTAATTGCAATCTTTTTACTCCTTTTTGCAAAGATGAAGCTTACTCTCCTAGGGTATCAAAGGACGAGACCACAGGCTTTTGTAATGCTCTAGGCAATAAATTCTCCTTCTATAGCATTAACTGCCACTCCCTGCCAAAACATCAACTTCACTTACACAATTTCTTAATGGGCAATGCCCCAGATGCCCTGTTTCTTACTGAAACATGGCTCCATGAGGCCTCATCGCCTGACATTGCTGCTCTACCCCATAACTATCGCATTGCTAGACGTGAGCGCAATGATAAGACAAGAGGAGGGATTGCCATTGTTTTTGAAGAGCAACATCAAAGAAAATTACAGGAGGTACCTATCCCCGCCAGTGAAGCCGATTTTTTTCCCTTTGCCTTTCCCATAGTTTCACTGTATCAGGTGCTACCGTCCTCCTTGCTATGCTGACAATTGGTGCTCTACAGGAGCTGACCTGCTCTCTCCCTACTTTATTTAATGTGCTAACTTCACGCTGCTTGGGGATTTAAATATACATCTGGAGGATGCCACTTGCAGTTCTGGCTCGTCCCCGATACAGGGCCTCAGAGCCCTGAATCTCGGTTTAATCAACTCTGCACCCAAACACAAGGTCAGACATCTATTGGATCCTATACTCTCGAATATTATGGGTCTTACTCCTGACCTCCCATCCCACTACTTTGGTCTGACCTGTATGCAGTTCCTTTTTCCATTCAGACTCTCTCATCGCCCTCTACTGCTGCTGTGGGACCTCCTACTCTGTCCAGAAATTGGTCCAAGATAGATCTTTCCTCCTTTAACTCCTGACTCCTAGACACCTTACTGAGCCTAGTGAAGTCTGTCGATCTACATCAACCCTTTGTTAATGCTTGGATCCGGGATTCCCTGGATGAAATTCTGCCATCTGAAAAGATTTCTTCAGCCAGACTTCACCCTCCTGCCCCTTGGTTTAATGAGACCCTGTGCGGGGAGAAGAAGCAGTGCAAGCTTCTGGAAAGGTTCTGGAGAAAATCCTATGTTAAGAAAAAGAAACTTAAGTACAAAACAACACTAAAAGAATATCATACATTATGTAGAGCCACCCAGGCTGCGTTTTACTCGGATAAACTGTTCCAAAACTCTTTTTCAAGTAGTCAAAGAACTATTTGACCCCTGTAATGTATCCTCCTCCCCCTCGCTGTCACTGTCACAAGGTGAAAAACTGGCACAGTTTTTTGTAAAGAAAGGTGATAAATATTCAACACTCTCTCATGACTGCTTTGATGATCAAATAACAGTTGGATGGCAGCACCATCTCACCAATGGAATACTCGATTTGTGATGAGGATATTACCAGCTCCCTGCAAGCTATACAAAGTCTGGACTCATTTGCTCCTCTGGATACCTCTATCTTTCATACTCTTTTGCTTTCCATAAAGTCTGGCTCTCCTCGAGACCCTCTTCCTCCGGCCAAACTCAGTAAACTTGGGCCAGACCTTGCACAATTTCTGACAGCTCTCCTCAACTCTTCCTTACAAGAGGCACGCATTCATCAGGCATGAAAGCACGCCATGGTCTTGACCCTTTCATAAAAGCCCAATCTGGATCCCTCCAATTGGTCTAATTTCAGACCAATCTCGATGCTACCCCTCTTCTCCAAAATCTTGGAGAAACATGTCAACTTGCAATTATCTGCCTTCATGGACTCACACAACTTTCTTCATTGCTCACAGTCTGGTTTTAGAGTACTGAATCCGCCCTTCTGGGAGTCACTGAAAATCTGAGATGGCTTCTGGATAATGGCGGAATGGCTGCTCTGATCCTCCTTGACCTAAGCACGACCTTCGATACTGTATCACACACTATTCTTTAGAAAGAATGGAGAACCTGGGTGGCCAAGGGATAGCTTTGTCTTGGAATATCTCGTTCTTGCAAGACCAAACCTTCCAAGTCATTTCTTTCTATTTCATGTCAAGGTCCTACACTCTTACTTTTGGAGTGCCTCAAGGATTGGCCTTATGCCCAATGTTATTACAACATCTATGTTCATCCTCTTGCAGATATCGTGCGAGGCTGTGGCCTTGCCTGTTTTCCTACGCAGATTACACTCAGATCATCTTTTCCTTGTCACCTGCTCAGGGCCACAACTCCAATGCATTGAATTTTTATCTTGGAGAGGTTTCCAACTGGATGAACATCAACTCATTAAAGTTGAATGGCGACAAGACCGAGGTGATGGTAATGGGTAAGCACCCCTTGTAATAGGGCCCCCAACACTGGCCTGAGACTTTAGGTGCCCTCCCTGTGCCGGTCTGTAAAGTCAAGAAACTAGTTTTTTGACTAGATGTTAATCTTTCGATGAAAACTCAAATCGCCAAGGTAGCCTCCACTTGTTTCACGGTCCTGAAATAGCTGAAATAAATCATCTGAATGCTTCCTTTTCTTCAGCTCAGAGGACAGTTATCCAGGCCTTGATTGTATAGAGACTGGATTATGGAAACATTCTCTATCTGGGGGCAGGCAAGACTTTCATCAGATGCCTGCAAGTCATTCAGAACTCTGCTGCCAGGCTCCTATATCATCTTCCCAAACATGCCTCAGTGTCCTGTCTTCTTCATGAAAGGCACTGACTTACGGTGGACAAACGCATACAGTTCACAGCCCTGCACTACATGCATGAAAGCTAGGTCGCCTACTGGTCCACTCTAGTTACAAGAACTTGTGGAACCATACCACCCAACTCGCTCCCTTTGGTCGAGCAACCATTGTCTTTGCAAGGTCCCCAGAGACCAAATGGCCCGCATATGTGGTCCCTCCTTCTCATACTTGGTCCCAAAGCTTTAGAACGGTCTGTCCGAGTCTCTGAGAAATTGTCAATCACTGACCACTTTCCATAAAAATCTTAAAACCTGGCTGTTCTGATTGGTTTACTTTTTCTGATAGCTCCTAACTCTCTGTCTAAGTGCTGGGAAACCTTTTTTGGATAGCCATGCACTATTCAAGACCTAATAATAATAATAGTCCTGTAAACACAACAGCATTCTAAATCAGTAACAGTGTAAGAGGCAGTGAGGCAGTGAGAGAGAGCAACTGTGCATTCAAAATACAAGATGACTCTGCTTCAGTCTGCCAATTGCCTGTGATAGCCCTACTTTGAATGATCTATACATATATATTACTGAACAAGCACTGATAAACACTTATTACTAAAAGATAGGGAAACACAGTAAAACACAAATGAAATCCACACAAAAATGAACACTGAAAACATGATACCAACTATTAGCTTATGGTTATGCCTGATAGATTTCAGATAGCTCCTATTGGTAACTTGACTTTTAAAGGAGTGTCAGTCCACCTGAAATCTGTATCAATGAGTACCTCTCTATGCAGCAGACCAAGTTCTAGTCTGAACTCAAGGAACTTTGCATACTTTCAGGACAATGGAAAGCACCAGATAGTTATGTTGCTGGTCCTGGGTAGGCTAGACATTAGGACTGGCACATTTGAGGCGGTGCCTGCTGGTAAGACTACACATCTAAAAAGGAAAGCCTGTGTGCAAGGGAAGGCCTTGTCTCTGGCCACAGAGGATGGAATTCTGTCAGTTGGCAGAGCAGAATCCAGGCTAGGCTGGACATCTACAAACAATTGAATTGGGTTTGGAAGAGGGCCAGACTAGGGTAGGCCTTGTTGTGAAAACCTATGGACAAGCAGCTTTGAATGATACCTGCTGTTAGGTGACTACTCAACATCACATACAGTGGGCAGGATGCTCTCATAGGTGAACAGAGACACATCGAAAACCATAACTTACCCCGGAATTGGCTCTCACCACTGACAATCACATTGAAAATACGATAGTATATAGAGCCCTGGAGCTAAGTCTGCACAAGTAAAGAAATACAATCAGAGAGAGGAAGTTATTTCTTACCATGATTTTGTGTAGGCGTGGAGGCATTTCACAGACACCACAACTTTACCGAATAAACACAACATCACAGCAAGTTTAGAGAACAAAAAGACAACACACACACACAGGAGGCAAAGAGAGACAGGTTGCGCAGAGACACAGCATGATTGAACTGTGCTTTTGGCCATGTCTCAGTTGGATTGTATTAGTACATTAAAGCTAGATTTATTGGTTTTGCCAGTGTCATTGTTTTTGAGGTCTCTAGATTTTACCTTTTTAGTCTCCGATATAACATGGGGAGGGTGCATTAAGGTCACTCTTTTGAAAGAAATATTTGTTCTTGAAAATCATGGTAAATCTCTTATTGTGAGTAGGGATGTCTAGAGGTTGTAGTAGGTTTAGAAGAGTGATCATTGAGTGTCTTTATCTTTTTCTCATTGGAGATTGAAATATTAAAGCGAAATCTGTTTACAAGAGGAGGTGAGTTGATCGGTATTGCAATCAAGGTAACCATAATATAACACTTTATTTCTGGCAAGTGGACAGTATAGAATGCTCAGTTTCTCTTGAGTAGTTGTTATGTCTGTAATCTCCACAGTGAAGTAGTGGAAAAAGCAGAAGCTTATAACGTTAATCAGTTTACATTTAAGGGATTTTTTGTTTATTAAAAACCCTCCTCACCAGTTTTCAGGTCTGTCAAAGTGGACAATATTAGATACTGGTAGTAAGATGGTTCAATTCAATTACTGCTTTATTCGACAATGCAAGTCATAAAAGCATACAACAAAATACAAAATATTCATAAAGAGCAACCTCTATAAAACATGATAAAACAATTCAAGAAAATATAAAAGCAATACATTACAGAATGTCATATCGTTAAAACCAAATGAAAGAGTTTGTTTAGAGATTGTTAAGACAGTTGCATCCTCTATTTACGTACAAAGTAGTAAGAAAGTGGTTTGAAGGAAAAGAGAAACATGGTTTTCAAAAGTGCAATAGTGTTAAGGTCACAGTCTTGGACAAGTGCAAATGTGGAAGTTGCATTAGATACCACAGACCTCAAGTTCAGGATGGCAGCTTGGGAGTGATACATGTGAGATGAGCTATTGGGTTGAGAGGACACGATTCTTCTGAGGTTGCATAGGTACATTGATCTTTGACTGTGTTTAGAACATCTAGCCTTGGAGATTGGGGATTTGGCTATTCATTAGTAGGTGTGTCCAGTGCTCTGTAACATTGAAAAGGTTCCTGGGGGCAGAGTGCTTTTGTGTGTGTGTGTGTGTGTGTGTGTGTGTGGTGTGTGCATGTGTATGTGTGTATGAGAGAAAGATTGTGGTTTGTATACTTTGTATGATCTCATCCAGGTGATCCAGCTTCATCTTGAAGTCAAGCAGTTCATTTGCATATGTATAAGAGATGTATTCTGTAGTCAGTAGTATGTTGTTGTAACAAGGTATATGTTGTTGTAGTAGGGTATGAGGTGAATAATTGCACCTCTTATGTGAATTATGACTATGAGTGGTTAAGTCCATCTGTTTAAAGTTAGTTTGTGTACTGTTATGTGGGTAGGGATGAACTGGATGAGAAGGCTGATTAACAAAGGGAGGATGTACTGAAGGGCAGTGGTGGCTAACTGGATGGGTGAGTTTGGTCCTTGATAGTATTTAGTTCCAGGACTGGCTTTAGCACTGGTGGCTCTTCGTGCGTCAATCTTTTTTGGCAACCCCCCAATGACCTTCTTCTCTAGGGATTCCCTCATTACCACCCTCCAACACTTCTGTTAATCTCTCCATGGCCCCTCTCTCACATGCATATAATTTGTTTTATAGTGCTACTCATATCAGTGTAGGGTGCCAGAGCACTTTACGTCACTCACACACATTATGCAGAGACAATGAATCATATGTGTGTAAATCAGTCTTTAGAAAATATTACATAAAACAATGAGGATTACAAGGAGTAGGAATTACATGTCATCCATACTAGTAGGAAGTATATTATAAGAGTGTTTGGTGTGGAGAAGCACAAACTCAGGATTTACAACTTTACTAATAGAAAAATATGTCTACCCAAAAAAAATCATTTTTTCAACATTAGGACGCTGAAAGGCAGGGAAAAAAACATAACGTTCTAACCTTTACCATGCAGTTTGCATGCAGCTCTTTGTTGACAGTTCATAGGTCTCTGAGCTAGATTTGGACTGTAATTTAATAACTGCAGGTAATATAAGGATCTTTTGGACAAAAGCTGTAATCCACTGAACTATCCACATAGAACACAGCATCTCCTGCTGTAGGCTGCACCAGTTGCACCACCCAAAAGCCGACCCTGTTTAGGTCATTAGGTGTAGCACTGTTCCAGGATGTAGTCCTGAGAACTTTGATGTATTCTGGAATTTTCTGGTTTCATTTTGGTGGGGGAAGGAGAAGTGTGTGATAATGGGAAACTGAGGGAGTGGAGGAGGGTGATCTAGAGTTGTCAAAGTCAGTCGAGATTGCAGGCATAGTATCAGTGTTGGCATCCCTAGGCATGGTTAATACTTTTAGGGGCTTCATGATATCAAATAATATAGTGAAGATGTGAAGGTTGATATCAAAGAACTGGAGCACGACCATCTGTTTTTCTTACAGGTTGTTATGTCACTCACAGTTCTGGTTATAGTAACCTGAGATAGTAAGTTTTTTTTCCTGTAAGAGGTTTTCATGTTCTTTGAGACTAAGGAGAAAAAGCATTGCATATCATTCCACAAGAATGAGTCCTTAGTAAAAAAAAAAAAAAAGAATCAGGTCAGTTTAAATGTAATCCAGTATGAGACCATATTGTTTGTCATTGATTAAGGACTCTACATTTTTTGTCAGGACTTGGCGATGGTGGCATTTGAGAACCGTTTTGAGGAACGGGATTTCAAAACATGTTGTTACATGAATCCTGCTGATCTGGTATTAAACTATCTTAGCTTTATGTTTGGTGGCCTTATAAGGATCATGGGAAAACAAGTAGACTATTGATCTGAAAAAGTAGATTGACTATTAGACAGCCGCACAGCACAACCATAGGACAACTCAGTATAGAAAGAGAATGCAGTAGTAAAATGTGTCATTAGGTGTAAAAGGTATGACCTCACATTTGTTCGACAACACATTGAGGTCCATAGAGACCATTAGTGTAACATTAGGTTGAGTGTGGAAAGCATTTAGGAACACAAATCACATTCATGTGCAAAATTATTCTTAGATACAAAGTCGCTCGTAGTGTGCAAAGTAATCAGCAATGCTGTGAGCGAATAAACATTTGAGTGAGTAACAACATTTGCAGAGTGCTGTCCACCCTAAAAATGTCCCTTGGTGCTGATCTGAATACTGCCTAAGCAAACAAATGATTCCTCAGCTTTTTCCTGAAGGTCAAAAAATTGGAAGAGTGCTTTAGCTATGGGAAAGCATAAGGGGGCATTTAGAGATTGCACTTGTCCAAACTGCCAAACGTGTGGTTCTCCCGTTCATTTAGAGGTGGGAAAAATACCAGTTTCTACTGGAGCCTCAACTGGTTCCACTCTCAGAAACATTTGACTGAAGGCCTCTCTATCCCCAGACTGTCTGCCATTGTATGTCAGAAAGTAATCTCAATTCAGAGTTGTTTCTATTTAGAGTCGTCTTCCGACATACAGGCCAGAAAAAGCCTGTTGTCCCGAACAGTAAACACAAATTATCTCCATGTTCTAGGAGAAAATTCCCAACACACTAGGGCCATTGATTTTTGTTTTTCATGTGAATATGTTATTGAAAAACAAAAAAACGTTGCCAAGCAGGCACATTGGGCATAATTCCCACTCAGCAAAGAATCAGTGCCTTCAATGGATCAGAAGCAATGGCTGCCCCACTGAAGACACAAAGATACCCACCAGTCAGACAAAGATTTCTAAATCTGCCAGGCAGGCCTTTGCTAAAAAAGCACAGGCCATAGCTGTTGCTGACCGGAATAGGCCGGCTGACCACCCGCCAAACTTTAAATGACCCACTTAAGCACATGATAGATGACTTTAAAAACAATTCTCTCGAGCACTTGGAGCCAGTGAAGAGTGACATGCTTCTGAGATGCGGTCTCTGTTTTTAGATTGTTCTTGCTGCAGCATTCTGGAATCTATCTAATAAATATGTTGAGAGGAGATTGCAGGAGCCAAATCTGGGGTTAGTTGAGGCTCGCACTGCCATTTTTCAAGGATCATAAAAGCAGGGTAGGTTTAAGTCTGCACAAAGATTAAAAATTGTTTTGGATACATTCTGAATTTATTTGGATTACAGGGAAGCATTTGCAAAGAAAATGAAACCCAAGTTGTTAACTTTATTTGCTGATTTGGTTTTTGTCCAAAAATGTACAGAATTATTAGACTGAGCAATGCTAATCTGCCTTTTATAATCAACTCAATTTTAGCTTGCTTTAATTGGGGTTAGCTTTTAGCCATCACATTTTGAATATCTCTCTTCATGGCAGCCAGATCAGAGCAGAGTAGATGGTATTTGGCAAATCTTAAAGAGGTCTGAGTGTCAGCCTCATGATTAGAGGTGAATCTTACGGTCGTGACCTTCTTCAAAGATTCAACTTAGAGAAATGGTAACATGATCAGTACGAAATGCGGACCCTGTGGGGCCTCATAGCTAAAGGTTGAGGAATGAGAAAACAAAGGCCCATGATTTACTGACTGTCTATTAGTTCAAAAAGCAATTGAACAATTTAATAGTGTGAGGTTCCGCCCTCATTACAGTGTTCAAGTGTTCTAAAAGAATGTCATTGTTCACTGTGTTGAAGGCTGACCTGACAATAGGTCCAACCTCCATAATATGAAGAGTATTGTCCCAAAAGCTGAGCAAAGTTGTCACTGGGTATGCTTGTTAGACAGGCATACCACAAAAGTCATGCCACCAAATATGTTGGTGACTCAAGGAATCATAGCGTTGTAAATATGTTTACAACATTGTACATAACAATTTTTCTCTAAATCCTCCTTGAACCGTTTAGGAGTCAATCTATGCTGCACTTGAGCCTTAAACTGCACTTTCAATTAAGTTAAATGCTCCATACCTCTGTTGCATCGTTATTCATTATGAGTTCAGCTATAGCTGTATTAATCACTACTATCATCTTCCCCAACTCTTTTCAAAGCGAAACCTCTATTTTATCCAATGAGCTTGCTTTTATGATATGAAAGTTCCTCAATAACTGTCGTTCTTGAGACAGATATCCTTGCACGCTCCAGGCGGATAAGTCTCTGCGGTGTTGACATTCTCAAGGTAAATACGCGAAGTACTTTTTCAATCATTTTCACTCTAGCTGGTCTCAGGTTAGTGTGCCTCTGCTTGCAAAAACTGGATCACAATACAGCAAATGAGAAGCTATTTAGCTATTAGAGACTCTCAGTACTGTTACACAAAGCCTCCACCAGAAAGGTGCAAAATCTTTTAATCCCAGAAAGAAGTTACTTTTTTGGTAGTGTCTTCCAAGTGTGCCCTCGAGATTAAGGATGGTGTGAATTTTACATTGATTTGTTGGTATTTCTGGATTTTTTCTACTTGAGATTATCTGCAAAACATGAACTTTTGACCCATATCAAAGACCATTGCCTTTATTTTGTTGTGTTCACAACTGGTTTATTTTTCAAATGCGATAGTCCAAAAGACTAACTGGGGTCAGGTAAAAAATGATCAGATCAACTGAGCAAGCAAATATGCATGTTGGTGGGCTACCCAATTTAGGAAATAATGGGGCGATTCACAAAGACTAGTGTAGACGTAAGTGCACCATGCTTGTGTAGTACCTAATAATGTGCAAATGGACTATTACAGTTTTATCCGTGTAATCAAAGAATTAACGTAGTAAATGTACAAATTTTGTTACACTATATGTGTGTGAAGTATATTCATGACTGATGAACATATCTTTAAGAACGGTTTCTATAATGTGTGTATATCAAAAGTCGATATATGCATGTATTTTAAATATGTGCAACGTTCTTATGTTAGCCTGGTAGGCCTAACTTTCGTTTCTCCTTGTTCGCTCTCGGGTTGAAGGTTGTTAATTAGAATTTATGTGTTTGTGGAATTCTTTCTTTTCTTGTCTCCGATGCAGGTGCAGGAATTTGGTCTCGTTAGTATGAATAATGTCTTTCTTTTAGGAGTTGGACAGGTTTAGGTGAGGAGAGGATGCCTTTGAACAAGCGTAGCGATAAAGTAGGTGGATGTCATTCGTGTCTGGAAAGACCTCGGAACCAAGGCCATCGAACAAGAGACTGGATGTCCATTACCACATGGAAGGTTACCTAACAAGGAGTGTTTAATTGGATGAAGTGGTCTTGTGATGTATTTGGGGGTGTGGTAATTGACTTTTGTATTGGGGATAGAGACAGAGTCCGATCTCACTTCTGCCTTACCTGAAGAGGGGAGAACATCTTAGAACGAGCTCTGTAGTGTTGTGTGGTTTGTGGACTCGTGGTCTGCATTGCTAAGTTAGCTTAGGCCTGGCTGCCATGATGCCTCTTTGCGCACGCTACATTCTGCCTTTGCCCTCCAGCCTCTGCTATTTTGGGACTATCTGCCTTTCACCTTTTTTCCTATTCCCTTTGGGTTGCGTCTGCACATCATGTACAAGGTCGAAAAACAATGTCCCTTGTTCTTGCTGATCTGGTCAGCCCCTCGCACTTAGACATAACACTGAATGCCACTGCACTGGAGGAATTCGAGTGCTTTTAATATTGTGATTTTCACTGTTAGAGACACTTGGAGAAAATCCTTTCCAGAGAGAAGAGCTGTGCTTGTCAGACGATGTAAACCTTACATCTAGATATTGAGGTATGGGGGTCTGCCTGCCAAAGCCCAGAGGTCTTCTGTTTTTATAATAAACTAGCTACTAGCACGGGGAGGGTGGTGTAGTCATTTAGCCCTATATCCACTGCTTTATGAAATGCTTTCCCCGTTTATATTCTATGGAATTGTAACTATGCTTATTGTTTTATTCTTATGCATTATGCTGATAGTACTGGCACGTGTACTGTACCTTAGAGCACGTTAGTTAAAATAAATATTTTAAACTATACAGTGTCTCTTATTACGCATGTTGTGGACAGGTATGAGTGAGTTATGAAAGGGTGTTCTTACTTCTGCGAGTCCTGAGAGAGAGAGATACCGAGTTCTGGGTTGTCTAATACTTGGCAGCATTGTTGCTAAGGAGACGCTAAAGCTAGTCGGATTGGGGTGTTAGGTGCTAAGGTATATGGTTGGCTCACCACTATATTCCGAGGTCTTATTATCCTGTGCATAGCTCTGTGTATGTGCATAATCCCTACAACATGGCGCAACCAACGAGTGGGCTGCTTATCTGCGAGACGCTTCAGTAGTTCTTGTGCTTGTCCACAACTCCCTTCACAGACGCTTCCGGAAGCGTGTGTGACGGTGATACCTCCTATATTGTCATTTTTATAGGTTCTTTCAAGCTTGAAGTTAGTAAAAGGTTTCTTAAATAATACCCTCTATTATGCTGCCACATATTAGGTTGTCGAAAACTTTTAGCCTTATAATGGCTGTAGCCATTGCGGCACATAGCCGCGCAGCGCTCCGAGCTCACTTGACAGTGTATGGAGTGCCTGACGCGGGTGTCGATCTGATCTTTGTGGTACAAGCAGATCCAGCTTACCACTTTGAAGTGTTCTACTCATGGATCACTTTTCCTGCGGTGGATGGGACTGATAATTTGTTCCATGAATATGAAGCCGCCATTGTTCCTCAACACTATAGACCGTATAGAAATATTGAAGTACCGCTCACGGCATGGCAACACCGTGTTTGGTTTGATGGCGCCCTCCCCCAACCGGTAACTGCGGTTCGTTTAGGCCCCTTATCAATTGAAGGGGCCACTTGGCCTGTCTTGGCCGGGTATACTCCACATCCGCGTTATATGACGGTGGCAGTCGGTGAACTGCGTATTTTGCATTCGTCTTTAATACGAGTGCATAGAGCCTTAGTACAGTATGTTACAGGCAACATCCAGTGAGTCCCGCCTGGAGTTGCAGCCCATCCAGCTGGAGCAGGCGGTGTAACTATAAGTCCTGTCATAGTTAATTCGGTGTTGGGCAAGCGCCCACAAAATAAGGACGATTTGCCTTATTGGCTTGCAGAGAAATTTGACCAGCTGGAGGCAGTTTTTCCAAATACTTCTCCTGTGGAAAAACACAGGATTTTGACGATTAGTTTGCAAAAAGACTTAGTACCCGAGTTGACTGCATGCAACAACTGGGGTAGGGTATTCGCCACAGTATATGCGAAGTGTTTCGGCACTCCTTCCATGACGGTTCTCCCCTCTGTGATTAAACGAGTGCAGGATGAACATGGCCCTGAAGCGGCTGTGGAATTAGGGATGAGATTGGTGGGAGTGTTCGACGTAGTAGCTGAGTTGATCCTTGCGAATGTCAAGGGCGATGCAGTTAACTTTCAAGTAGCTAATGCTTTGGCTTTGGTCCCAGAATTGGACAAGCCACGCGAATTACCAAAAATTATTGCCCAGGCTTACAAAACAATTGGCCGAAATAGCCTGGGAGTTAAGCCTTTTTCTAAAACGCAAACACAATCGCAACAACAACCAAAAACTCAGTCTGAAAAAGATGAGAAACCAGTTTTTACTAAAAAGAGCTGGAGGTTGAAAAAACAAGGTAAGCAACAGACAAAGTCGGGGTCGCGAGGCGCATCCCCGGTTTCTGTCTCTTCTGAACGCACATATGATTTGCGTGATAGGGCGAGAATTAAGTCTCCAGAGAGATTTCACGTCCCTGATTCGCGTTCTCCTCGTTCTTTACAGGAACCGACGCCTTCGCAGGCTGGTGGAGGAGATCGCCAGGATAGAGGAAGGGGCCGAGAGGCTCCACAGGGGCGAGACCAACCTCGACAACAGGTCAGAGGGAAAACAGAAGAATTTCCACGTTCTCGCCCACAGTTTCAGAAGAAGAAAGTTGCCGCTGTAACAGCAAAATATGCCACAGACGGTGAGAACGAGACTCCTGAATTGGACGTGGGCAGTGACGCTCCTAGACAGCGCCGCGGAAGTTACCATAGTGCGAGAGGCACTACGTCCTCATGTGGAGGCGACAGCAACTGAAACATTCGTTACTGTCGAGACAGCAGATACCAGAGTGGCATCCCCTGACAGATTATATAATATTGTCATTCAAATTGAAGGTGATATACAGCGTGTTATTAAAGGGATTTTTTGGGAGAATCTGACCTCTTCTTACGACATTTTGTTGGCGGAGGCGGATTGGCCGCCCCATTCGTACTTGCTGCGCATAAAGGGGAGGAGGTAATCCTTCCGAGCTTTTCTCGCCATGTCCCTAAGGACAAAGCGGAGGCTCTAGCAGCTGAATGGGCTGTGTCCTTGGCTCCAGCATTATACCGCAACCACGTGGGCTGGGATGAAGATTCACCACCCCATGAAATACCTTTGCGGTCGCTGCCACAGCCACAACCCCAATATCCCATCAAACGGGATGCAAAAGGCCCCATTTCCAAAATTCTGACTCAGTTAGAATATCAGGGAGTAATTGAAACATGCGTATCACCAATGAATAATCCCCTTTTCGCGGTTTCTAAACCCGATGGATCGTACCGCTTAGTTTTGGATTACCGACATTTGAACTCTCATTGTTGGATCTTTGCGGTGCAAAACACACATAGTTCTGCGTTAGTAGACAGTCTTGTTCGTAAAAAATATAAAACTACACTTGACCTATCCAATGGATTCTACACGCACAACTTGGCCCCGGAGAGTAGCCAATGGAGCGCTTTTACATCCGGTGGCAAATTATTCAAATTCCGGCGTTTGCCTATGGGCTACAAAAACAGTCCAGGCGTATTCGCTGCCCGTGTTGTCTCTTTGTTGGACGGCATAGACATAGATGCATGTTCGTACGTCGATGATATCTATCTGACAGACGACAAATTACTCCCGCATCTTGGCCGAGTGGACCGCATTATTCTCGAATTTGCGGTTTTAGGTTATAAATTTAACTTTGCCAAATCACACATTGCTGAATTTACCGTTTTGTTTCTGGGCTATGAGCTCAACAATGAAGGTAAGGGCTTAGCCCCCCATTTTCTGGAGAAATGTGCACTCTTGTGCCCTCCGACCAATCTGAAGAAACTTCAGTCTTTACTTGGTTTTCTGAACTTCGGGTGTACTTACATTCCCGAATATGCCCACCGTATCAAGCCACTGTATGCCTTGATACAACCAAACTTTTCGAAGTCATGCTGGCTTCCGGAGCATTCCTCCATTCTGCAGTCTTTGCAGACAGACTTACTTGAATCTAAATTCTTGTTGACTCGTGATAACCACACAAACCTGGTGATTAGAATCATTCCAGGGGCAGTGGGTTTCACGTATTTGACCTTTAACGAGGGTGACACAGTACCGATTGCATACAAGTCACATCTTTACACCTCTGCAGAAATGCGCTTTTCCTCTGTGGAGAAAGTTTTGACTGCAGTGCAGATGGCGATTCTGAAGGAACGCGCACTGGCACAGGGAAAACGCATTTTGGTGGTAACACCCTATCCTGCCCTAGAGGCAGTGACGAAAGCAAGTGTTCCGAACTCTAAAGCTTTGCACCCCCGTTGGATACAATGGGTAACATCTTTGACATCTCCGGATGTCACTTTTATCTTTGATTCTTCTCTTCAGACTCAGGAGTTTTTGCAGTATGAATTCGTTCATCCTCCTCCTCTGTCTTTACTACCGCTTGAGGATTACGAATGTGTTATCTATACCGATGGTTCGGCACAGCCGGCCACGGGTTCAAAGCACGCTTATTCAGCAGCATGTGCTATTGTTGCAGGTTCCTTTGTGAACGGAAAGTTCAAATCAACTGTAGTGCACACTCAGGTACTGGGAGACAGTACTGCACAATTGGCCGAGCTGCGCACATTGGTGCTAGCACTTGAGTTCGCTACTCCTGATGTGACTACTCTTATTGTATGCGATTCTTAATACTGTGTCCAGTCATACAATGACAATCTATTCTTTTGGTCACAAAATGACTATAGAGATGCAAAAGGCAGCACAATCAAGCATAAAATGCTTTGGGTTCGAGTGGCAGATCTACAACAACGTCTGCCTCTCACACAGGTCGTACACACTCTTGGCCACCAGCGTGTGGGCGCACATGCTGTTGGTAACGGTTTGGCAGATGAAGCTGCCAAATCCGAAGTAGTCACGTGCTCAGTCGCAGCAGTTACCAGATCCATGTCTAAAATAGATACTGATATTCTAGCAGCTATTGCTGCGACAAAGGAAGGTGCTAATTACCCTAGGGGTTTCCTTTCAAAATACTCTTATCAATTAAGTCCCGAAGAGGCTCCTTATGTAAGAATTCCAAACGTTGGTGATCGGCTGATTCCCAACGTGGACTGCAGACTTTCCTTGATTACGGCAGCACACGAAGGCATGGCATCAGCTCATGCTGGAGTGTCTGCTACGGTTTCCATCTTGCAGCAGCGTTACTGGTGGCGTGGTTTATACAAACAAACCCGTTCTTATGTGCTTTCTTGTGACGTTTGTCAGCAAATTAAGCCTTCCTCGGTTACACGGCCACCACAGAAACCGCTCTGCATTTCAAACAGACCTTTTGGGTGTGTTTACCTGGATCACTGCGGTCCCTTTTCTTCTGACACTGCATATAAGTACATCTTGGTTGCAGTGGATTCGTGCACACGTTTCATCTGGGTCTGGCCAAAACGGAGTGCTGACGCTCGAAATGTCATCAGGGATTTGAGTGTCTTTGTGGGAATTTTTGCCTGTGGCACCTTCCATTCTGACCATGTCCAGCGTTCGCCTCTAAGGCTTACAAGGACGCAATGGGTTCACTGGGGGTGCGGGTGAAATTTTCGTCTCCATATAGACCTGAGGGTAATTCAATTGTGGAGCGAATGAACTGTGATTTAAAGCAATCCTTGACAGCTAGAGTCTTAGGTACTGGCAGGAACTGGCTGGCCCACTTGTATACCGTACAACGTGCACTTAATAATCTCCCTAGAAGACCTCTGGGTGGGCGGACCCCATACGAAATGCTCTTTGGCATAAGAATGTTTGTGCCTGACTTTGATGGTCTAGACATGGCGGCGCGATCCACCATCTTTGATGTAGATAATCATTCTACTATGTTACAGGACTTACAAGAAGCCCGAGACAAACTTGCAATCGCACATTTACCTTCAGCCACAGACGATACGCTGCAGATTCCGGTTGCCGGCTGGGTTCCGAAGATTGAAGATCTGGTTCGAGAGAAGGTGGAGAACAAAAAAGAATTCGGACCCTCTTATCGTGCACCAGTTCCAGTCCTTGGCTTGAAGGGAACTCATACAGTCATCTTACCACCGCTTCCTGGTCGCAAGGAGAACAGATACATCTCAGTGGAAAATGTCAAGCTACAACATCTGGCCGATCCTGAATAGTGTTACACCAGCGGTCTCTTGTCCTGTCATTTGCCGGACAAATGTTCTTGGCCCTTCTGCCCGAACGGTCACTGATGTTGCTCTCGAGATTGTAGATTTGCCTGATCCCCTGCAAGACTGCTCGGATTCCCCCTGCAACGAGGAGACCGAGTATACTTACCCCGCCACCGAGTCCGTGGCTCATTTACCAACAACGCCACTGAACCCAACAAGTTATTCCTTTGACTCGGATTCCTCTTCATCACTTGTCCCATCCAAATTCAGTATGTTTGTATCCTGGTTCAGAGACAATTTTTTGATCCCCCATGGACATACATCTGGTTGGTACTTTTCTTGATTTTTTTGTTCATGTCCATTGGCTTTGTCACCGTGTTTTTTCTGCTCATCAATGGACACTATTTGCCAGAACGCTCTGCTGTGAACTCTGTCGCTGGAACTTTGGCTCCACATTCTTCATCTCACATCATGAAGCGAGACCATACATTTGTGAACATTTCAGCTTTTCCAGTCGCTGATGGCATCGTTTGGGATGCGGTAAACTTCCAAATTCATGGACCAACCGAAATTATTAATGTACCAAATGTCCTTCGCGTTTCAATGGGTGATATCGTAAAAAGTAATATTCATTCTGACGATTCGGATTTGCATGCCGTTGAATCGTTGTTTACTGACTTGAAATATTATGCTGCTTTTAATGCCGAAGATTTGTACATGAATTTTGCAAATTATGCCGACTTATATTGTTACCAGCATTGGGGCAACCATTTTGTCCATAAACCAAGTACCCTTCGGGGTCCTTTTAATTACACCCAGTGGGAACATTGTCCGACCCCTTTGCCAGGTAGCTCCCAAACTCTTAGAAATAAGTTTTCTTATTTTACAGACTATAATAGATCTAATCCTAGGTCCTATTATTTTAAATTGAATTCTTCGTCTACTCAGAAAATCATGTTAACCCACACCAAATTGCTGTATTCGGGTTCCTTTTTGAACGCCTTAGCTGTGGGTGGATATGAACATTGGCGGGACACCATTGATTTAAAATCTATTTGGGGTTCCAAAGCATGACAGGTGCAGGGCACAGAAGCCTTGCACCGTGCTTGCCTCATCCCGGCCCAAATTCTGTTTTTAAACCGCACCATATATCAAACAACATGTTGGGGTTTGGCTACCTCCAAACAATTAAATGCCCCATCCATTCCTGTATTGTCTTCCACTCCCAACGAAAGCTTGTGCTTCAATATGTCCCTTACGGATTTGCAGGTGTTGTTTCAGAACAATTCGTTTAATGTCTCTGAGATTGTTCAATCCCCCTGGTTGGCCTGGCCCATAGCCTCTAATGCCTGCCAACAGCGTTTTCATGACACGGATCCTGGCTACAAACAGGATAGGCCGGACCCCAGGTTTTCTGATTCTCGTACTGTTACAACATATTCTGTTGGTAAATTGTGTAAACAGTGGTTGCAGCACTCTTCTTTAGATTCTGTTAAACAACATTTATCCCTCCTATCAGGCAACATTGATCTGTCCGACTTTGTTCTGGGGCCTCGTGGTCCTCGACCTAAGAGATTCATTTATGAAACTTATAATGAACTCTGGAAGCTTTCGCAAATTGAAGCTGCTTCCCGTCTTCGGGAAATCGATCAAGCTAATTTAGAAAAAGTGCTTGCTGTTGTTGACAATAGTATTAATACCCTGTCTTCCCGCATTTACACTTTAGAGAATATTGTTTCCTCTGTTGTTGATATTGTACAAGATGATTTTTCTGTGTTATATCATGGGCAAAATCAATTGCGTTCAGTAATGCAGTTTGCATGGACTTTGCAGACGCTTAAAATGGGGAAAGTTCCGTGGCAATTTTTAAACACCTCTGCCTTATTCTTGCCTTTTAATTTAACTGAAAAACAGCAGTTCATGTCCATGAAAGATGCAGCATACACTCTGTTACATATCGAAAAGATAGAGCCTTTACCATTCTCTGTGGCGGAACTAGATTCTGCTGTGTGGCTAGTACACAGGGTTATCGCTTTGCCTTTTTCTTTATTTGAATTCAGTTCGTGCATGAAGCATTATCCTGTTGGCCGCTTTCAGCCTTTAGGCAGTGCTTTCCTGCATGAACTTTGGTCCCTGCCTTTCATGTATAAATGCCTTAGGGACGGGAGGGAAGTTTTCTCACGGGGGAGTTGTGTGATTCTACCGTGGGTCATTCTCTTGTTTGTAAACACATTACATTGCACGGAGCTTGCAATGTTTCGGCTCCGAATCTTGCTTGTGTTTTAAAAGGCATTCCTGCTCCTGCTATTTCTCCTACTTTCACTGTGCTTGCAAATGGTAGCTATCTCCTCCTGAATAATCAGGACTGTTGTGGCATGCTTGCCGGCATACCCTATATTGTAACAGTTTCTCACAGGGTTGTCTGCTGCAAAAATGTGCTTTTTCCTCCCCCGCACGGCATCATAGATAGTTCCATTTGGCCTTCCATTCCGACTTTGAAAGCGGATTTCAATAAATTGAGCAGAATAAAGGCACTATTATTGAATCAGGAGGTTATGCTCACATCCGCCCGGGAGACGTTCATGCTCCAGGTGGCTAGTACCCACAGTGAAATTCAGGCACTTTTGAACACAAACCTCCCACAACATTTCGGGGAACTGATTCACCGTGTTTTTAATGCTTCACGCACCGAAGGCCTTGTGCACTTTTTTAAAGTTGTAGGCTCTGGCCTTGTTACCTCTTTTCAGACTATTTTTGGTGTAATACCAGCTTTTATTCATTCCATTTTTTCCAGCGTCTTTGGTGGCTTTCCATTGATCCTCGCCTTAGCGGCTGGTGTTTTGCTTTTGGTCTGTGTGCTATGCAATGGCTGCACTTCCTGGGGCCCTCCTCGACCACGGTCGACTCCGGACGCTCCGTGAGCGCATCCTCGAAGCCTTCGGCGTCCTGCCATTGGCGACACTTGGTGTGTCATATGGACTTTCTTTTCGCTTTGCGTATTTCACTTGCGTGCAACCTGTGATGTCTTGCATCCGCTGTCCTTTCTCATGGACCTTGGATTACTGCCTCTCCAACACGTCTCTGTCTCGCCCGGATTTTGTCCAGTTGGTGGGTCCCTTAGAGGCCCATGAGCGAGACTGTTCCGGTCCTGGCTTCATGGCGTGTGCGGCTGCACTTGGAATTTTGGCACAATGGGATGTCTGGGCGGCTGCTCAGACTCTCCTACAACAGAGTTATATTGAGTATCACGCAAGTTGTCCCGCAATGCTGTTCGCTGCTCCATCTTGCGAGGAACATGAATGCAGTTTTGATTTACTGGACTGGATGGCATCTCTTTTTTCTGACGATTCCAACAATGTCCTATTGGAAGGTGTGGCATTTTTCTGCACCAACACTTTTTTGGATTAAGGGGTCTCCGCTTTCGGCGTCCTCGCTCCCTGGTTAATTTTTGTTTTGGGTGCTCTATATATATATTTTTTTTTTCTTTTTCCCCATTCATTGACTTTGGATTGGGCGCATTCCACCACGGCCGTTGCTGTTCTGCTCCATCTATTTGAACTCTGTCTTTGTCCTATGTCTTCACCGATGGACTGCCCAGGGGAGGGTGTCGTGTGGTTTGTGGACTCGTGGTCTGCATTGCTAAGTTAGCTTAGGCCTGGCTGCCATGATGCCTCTTTGCGCACGCTACATTCTGCCTTTGCCCTCCAACCTCTGCTATTTTGGGACTATCTGCCTTTCACCTTTTTTCCTATTCCCTTTGGGTTGCGTCTGCACATCATGTACAAGGTCGAAAAACAATGTCCCTAGTTCTTGCTGATCTGGTCAGCCCCTCGCACTTAGACATAACACTGAATGCCACTGCACTGGAGGAATTCGAGTGCTTTTAATATTGTGATTTTCACTGTTAGAGACACTTGGAGAAAATCCTTTCCAGAGAGAAGAGATGTGCTTGTCTGACGATGTAAACCTTACATCTAGACATTGAAGTATGGGGGTCTGCCAGCCAAAGCCCAGAGGTCTTCTGTTTTTATAATAAACTAGCTACTAGCATGGGGAGGGTGGTGTAGTCATTTAGCCCTATAACCACTGCTTTATGAAATGCTTTCCCCGTTTATATTCTATGGAATTGTAACTATGCTTATTGTTTTATTCTTATGCATTATGCTGATAGTACTGGCACGTGTACTGTACCTTAGAGCACGTTAGTTAAAATAAATATTTTAAACTATACAGTGTCTCTTATTACGCACGTTGTGGACAGGTATGAGTGAGTTATGAAAGGGTGTTCTTACTGCTGCGAGTCCTGAGAGAGAGAGATACCGTGTTCTGGGTTGTCTAATACTTGGCAGCATTGTTGCTAAAGCTAGTCGGATTGGGGTGTTAGGTGCTAAGGTATATGGTTGGCTCACCACTATATTCCGAGGTCCTATTATCCTGTGCATAGCTCTGTGTATGTGCAGAATCCCTACAACAGTAGCTTTACACTACTCGACCCAATTGACGTGAGTGTGCTTCTTAGGCAGTCTTCATGTGCTGACACCTTTCAGGGAGCTTACCTGGGAAATGCTAAGTAGGGATGCATGTTAGAATAGTGTAGGGGCAGACCTATGCTTTTATTTATGAACCGCCAATGGAGAAATCTCTTGATGTAGTTTCGATAATCATTTGTGTCCTGATCCTTGAAGTGGTGATTATGTGCATGTTGCACCGCCTAAATTGAATTCAGTAGATTTGTATTTGTATTAGTGCCCATGTACCTTTACACTCTCGTAATGAGGTGTCTTTATGTTCAACTTTTCTTGGCGTTGTAATAAATATACTAAACTTAGATTAAGAATCTATATTCCTTCGGCGTCATGGGCATTGTTAATGTGTAATTGATAGATGAGTTTTCTCTCCTCCACACTTACAAGCAGCTAATAAAGAACCATCGGCCAGGGGGTCCAGAGTAAGTGTAGAACGTGGAATCCGGCTCCTTCAGTTGGTAGCAGAAATGGATGGTTACCTCTTGAAGTGAGGTGAGAATCCAGATACTTAGAATAGGCCTAGACCCATAGAGCCCCAAAATTAGAGCCCAATGATTGAGAGTGGAGAAAACCGGGCTTCGACAGAGCCTGGCAGAGATTGACGGTGCGGCGAAGACAGCGGTGAACGGTGGCGTGAGTATGAACAGGGATGTGTGTGTTAGATTGCGGTGATGATTTGATTGTGTGATGTCTTGCGGAGTTGGGATGAGAGTCGAGTGAATGTGGTTTCGGGCGGAAACGCGCCGGGTCCATGAGTTTTGGATCTTGTTTCCTTTATCGGCCCAAGACTAACCAAAGATCCCGGCATAGATTTGTGGTGTAGAAGACACCGATTTGTTGTAATTGTCTGACCATTGGTTTGTTGGGAAGTCGTGAAGCGCTGTCGACGACCCGCCTGAGACAGGGAACTTTGTGTGAGTGAATTTGTCAGAATCGGGTGGAAAGCCTCATGCACAGAGGTGGACTACAGCGATTCGAGTGGCCAGTGCAGGTCGTGGGTCATGGTGCATGAATGTTCTTGAGTAATTGAATTCTATCGATCTTTTAGAAAGGCAGACAATTACTTGGTTATGTGACTATCCGGTCATTAGGACAGGTAGTTGCTTGTTTTTATGATTGCAAGTGTGAATGTGCACAGAGTGATTGTGAAGGAGGGTGAGCTGCTGCGAGGAGGAAAAGGTGACGTCAGAGTGCATCGCGCTGGGATAGGGCGGTTGGTGTAACGGCGTGCTGGGATTGGTGGGTTGTCATCAGGAAGCAAAAACAAGGAATCTGTTACCGAAAAGAATTTTGGCTTAATCATGCGATGCTTTAGGGTGTTACGAGATCTGTGTAAAGGAGACAGAGGTGTGGTAACTCGAGTGGGTGAGGGAGCACCGCCCGAGGATATTTCGGCACACTACATGGCGACGAATGTGGGTCACCATACCATAGTGTGGCTTCAAAATTGGCATAATATTACTGAGAAGGAGGGAGAATTGTCTTTTACACGGTATGGGTCATTCAGATTGGACGCATTACACCAGTTGAGGGGAGTGATGTCTTCATTAAGACCCCCACCTAGACCGACACAGTTTGAGGCATTAGACGCTTGGATGCGAGCAGCACACATGAAAAACATAGAAAAATCTCAGGGAAGGGTGAAAAAAGCGATGAAAGCATACCAGGACTCCCGATGGGATGCACAGTTGAAGAGGTGGAGGGTAGATACCATAGAGGGAGAAAGGCTGTAACCATTATTAGTAGAAGGAGGAAAAGGTAACAGAAAGGGGGATGATGGAAGTGATTCAGACGAGAGCCTGAAAGACAAACTTTTAGCAGAGCGCCCTCCACTCTATAATCCCTTTTCAGAAGAAGGAAGAAGAGTACTGGCAGATGCGGTGAATATAGAAAGAACGGAAGCGCCACAGCCAGCCCCAAGAGCGAGAGTAGTGGGAAGAATTTCAACGGGTGCAGAAGGAACAGAAAGGTCAGCAGTTGGAGGAGCTGAGATGAGCGGAGTCAGCACTGCCATACAGTTACCGGAAGCCCTTACAGTACCGGTCACCATTGGACCAGTAGTTTCAGTGAATGACCCGAGCCTAGGAGAAAGCAGCAGTCAGCAACAGTCAGGACCAGGAGAAAGAATCAATTTGAGGGGAAATGCGACAATGGATGGAAAAGGTACATTTCTAGTGCCTGTGGAGACAAGTACACCATTGCCAGCAACCGCAGACACTTCAAGGGTGTGTGTGGGGTCTAGATCAGTTCGAACAGGTTCATTGTCGAATTCCCAGTCAGATTTGAGAATGTGGGAACCCCCAGCTAGAGGACCCATGGGGAGGATGCAGGAGGTAGGAACAAGTCAGGGAGCATCTGGGGGTCAGGATGTCTTGCAGAATATAGTATTTGAAGACTGTCGGAGGGAATGGAGTTGTGAAAGGGAAGGATAGATGAGAGTGCCAAGTCAGGGAACTATCAAGGCTGCAATAAGGGCAAATTTGTTAGACGTGGTGAAGTTGAAATCAGAATTAAAGGAACTAGTCTAGGGAATCCTGCCTTTGGATAGGATAGAACTGTATGAGCAGGATGAGTTGTTGTTTGTGGTGAAGGACATTACTCGTAGAGCAAGGCGAGTACACGAGAAATTTACTGAATTGGCCCAGAGGTATAGTGTGGACCTGAGCAAAACTAAAATGTTACAGAGTAATCATAGATTGAATTACAGCGATCAGGAATTGGAAGAGAAAAGGATGATGGGTTTGAAGATGCACATTCGTGAGTTGGTTATAGGAATGCGTGCATGGAGCAGGCTTGACAAGTGGGAACAATGGTGGTCTAAGAAAAACAATGTCAAAAAGGGATTAGGAGATATGCCGCCACCCGGAGGGGGGGCTGTGGGAGTAGAGGCTTACCCATTGCGAGAGGTACCGAGTGGAGGATATGTGCATGCGCCTTGTAGCAGGGGTGATTTAGCAGAATTCGCAAATGATTTTCCTCGGCTGAGGGAGAAACCTGCTAAATGGTACAAGGAAGTCGATCGCTTTGTAAAAATCTCAAGGGTGTTGTGGATTGATTTGAATAACTTGTTTGATATTGTGGTCCCAAGTGATTTATGGGTAGCATGTACAATTGCTGTCGATTGGCCATCTGCTGCACCAGAAAGAGATCCTGTAACACATGGGCCTTCACCTGAGGTTATGAAAAAGTTTGAGCAAGTGATTACGTGGTTGCAGTCTAGGGTCGCACCACAGGAAATTGATTGGGTTAAGATAGACCGAACTACCCAAGAGCCTGAGGAAACAGTGCATGCTTACTATGAGCGGCTCCTACAAGCCTTCAAGCAGTATAGTGGGCTGGATACTCTAGACCCGAAGGATATGGGAGAGTTTGTTTCCAAATTTGTGTTAGGATTAAGACCAGAGATTAGCTTTATGATCCAACAGCATTTGATCTGCTAGCAAAATAAATCCGTGGATGAAATCCTACGGTATGCCAGATATTGTAGTGATGAGGTCGAGTCCACGCAGAAGAAGATGAAGAATAAGTTAATGCTGGTGCAGATGAGAAATGCAGATAGGGGAGAGCAGACCCAGACATTTGGAGGAACGTTGGGTCGGAGACAGGGAAATAACTAGGGAGGGACGCAAAATGTGTAGACTCCTATGGGACTGGGAAGAGGAAGTGGAACAGATCCCAGGACAGGAGTAGACATAGGCACCTTGAAGAAGACCACTGCCCGTCATTATTGTCACAAAATCGGGCATTGGAAGCGTGAATATAGAGCAAATCCAGCAAATCAGATACAAGATGAAGAGATAATGCAAGTGCCTGATGTCAGGAATACCATTATAAGACCTAGATCCATGAATGGGGGATGTATGAGTCCGCAGATGCAGGTACCCCAACCTCCAAGAATCTCACAGAATACCCGAGTGTACCAACTAGTGCCTTTAATGGAGGCTTCTGATGACTTTAATCCGGACCCGTCATTATGACGGTGCCCGAGGGGGAGGAAGATTGCGCTCTTGGAGCAGTCTTGGAGGTAGACCAGAGAGGACCGTGTGTGGAGGCAGATGTTGACGGTCATCCCATTACATTCTTGATTGATACTGGTGCCACCCGTTCTACTGTAAGGTCTACAATAGTCGCAAACCTATCCTTCTCAGGACAATCGATCCAGGTTGTAGGAGTTGCCAACAAGAGGATGACAAATCCCTTGACAGATGAGTTACCTGTAAGGATAGGAACATTGCAGGATCGACACCAGTTTGTGGTGTGTGATTCGAGTCCAGTCTGTCTGTTGGGGCGTGATCTCTTGTGTAAGCTAAATTGTACTATCTATTGCACGCCCAAGGGAATAGAGCTTCAGACTAATGATGCTGATATTGCATTTAAAATGGTAAATCAAAATCTCTGTGCAGAAATGTTTCCTGCGCTGACGGTGGAAGAATTGCCATGTGACTTGAGAGATGCTGTTTCTCCGGTAGTATGGGACTTTACAGGTGAGGAGATTGGATTGATTCGAGGGGTTGAGCCAGTTCAGATACAGATCAAACCCATGTAATTGAGTCCATGATTGCACAAGGCATTCTAAAGGAAATTAGAGGAAGTCCATGCAATTCTCCCATCATGGGATTGCAGAAGCCAAGTGGTAAGTACAGGGTTGTCCAGGACCTACGAAGGGTCAATGAGATTGTGATAACACGTTGTCCTGGGGTACCGAATGCAGCTGTGATCCTTTTTCAAATTCCTTGTGAAGCAGAGTGGTTTACTGTCATTGACTTGTGTCAAGCATTCTTTTCGATACCCTTACACGAGGAAAGCCAATTTTAATTTCTTTCCAGTTGGAAAACCGTGTGTTAACGTGGTGTTGTATCGCTAAAGGGTATACTGAAAGTCCATCTATATTCAACCAGATCTTGAAAAAGAACCTTGAGAGTCTAGTATTGCTACAGACCTCAGTGCTAGTGCAGTACATAGACGATCTCTTGATTGCTTCTGAAACTGAGGATGCTTGTAGGATTGATACTGTCGCTTTGTTAAATCATCTGGCAGAAAATGGACATAATGGTGTCACCAAGCAAACTTCAGTACTGTTTGCCAGAAGTCCAGTATTTTGGGTCATCGCATTGAGAAAGGCAAGAGAAAGGTGTCACCAGATCGTATTGAGGCAATCATGCAAATGAATCCGCCCAAAACTCAGAAGGAAGTTCGAATGTTCTTGGGAATGGTTGGCTATTGTCAACAGTGGATTCCCAATTTCTCAATGAAGGCGAAGCCTTTGCTGAGGTTGACACGCAAAGATGAGAGCGATCCGGTACCATGGGATAATGACTGCTTGGTCGCCTTCCTGGGGCTGAGAGAGCCTGTGTCATGCTCCGGCTTTAGGAATGCCTGATTACAACTAAGCGTTTTCGCTCTTCTGTGGGGAACGGGAGGGTTGTGCCCTAGCTGTACTTACCCAGACACATGGGGGTTTCCGTAGACCAGTGGCTTATTTCTCAGCTACATTAGACCCTGTAACTTCAGCGTTGCCCAGATGTCTCAGATCCATTGTTGCAACAGGTGTCAGCATTGAAAGGTGTGAAAGTATCGTAATGGGTCATCCACTCACTGTTTATGTTCCACACTCAGTTGAGCTCCTGATGACGAGAACCAATACACAGCATTTGACAAATAACAGGCTCACACGCTATGAGCAAGTAATTCTTGCATCAGAGAATGTGACCCTGAAAAGATGTTCTATATTGAATCCTGCTACTTTGATGCCTATTCTGGACACAGAAGGGGAAGATTGTGAAGACCATGACTGTCTTGATGTGACTGAACTTTGCACCAAACCGAGACCCGAAATTGTCGATGAGCCTCTGCCTGAGTCAGATCAAATTCTTTTTGTCGATGGTTCAGGCCTAAGAGACAATGCGGGTTATCTGAGAGCAGAGTTCGCTGTTTGTACTATTTCTGGAGTTGTGGAAGCTGTGTGTTTACAAAGAGTACACTCCACACAAGTCACTGAAATCATTGCCTTGACACGTGCACGCCTTGTTTCGGACCAAATCCGAGTCACCATCTACACCGATAGCCAGAATGTGTTCGGTGTGGTTCATGACTTCGGACAGCTATGGTCACAGAGGGGGTTCTTAAAGTCAAAAGGATCTCCAATCACGAATGGGGAATATGTGAGACAACTGTTGGAAGCTTTGCAGCAACCAAAGGAAGTGGCAGTAGTGAAATGCGCTGCTCATGGAAGGGGAGAAGACTTTGTCACGAAGGGAAACCGTTATGCCGATGAGGTTGCGTGCTTTTGTGCTATACATGCTTGAATTTTCAATAGAGAATACATAGGAGAGAGCACAGAGAAGACCGAGCTAGCCATTGCAGACACTTGGGATGAGGCCAAGCGTCTGCAGGGAGAAGTTTCCGAACAGGAAGCTGGTTGGATAAAGGCAGAGTTGTGAAAGACGAGATGATGGCATTTGGGTGTCAACTGATGGTAGAGCAGTATTACCAGATTGTTTGTTGAGTCCTATGGCAAGACAGATACATGGAACAGTACACCTTGGGAGGGATGCTATGGTGCGAGTGTTCAGACAAACATGGTTCAAAGCTATGTTTCGTGTGTATGCCGAAGCAGTGTGCAACAGATGTGTTACATGTCAACAGATGAATGCTGGAAAGAAAACGGTGGTTGCGTTGAGTCACATTGGAAGGTCCGGAGGTCCTTTCAACAGGATCCAGCTAGATTTCATTGAGATGCCCAGGTGCAATGGACTGAGGTATGTCTTGGTAGTGGTGTGTATCTTTTCACAATGGGTTGAGGCATTTCCAACTAGGAGGTGTGATAGTCTCACAGTGGCAAAATGACTGCTTAGAGAGTTGATTCCAGCTTCGGATTTCCAACCTCATTGGAGTTGGATAGAGGAACTCACTTCCATAGTGAGATCATGAAGCTGTTGTGTACTGCCTTACAGGTCGATCAGAGACTGCATTGTAGTTATAGACCAGAGGCGTCCGGATGGAGCAAGTTAATGGAACTCTCGAGATGAGGATGGCGAAAGTATGCTCCTCGACATCATTGAATTGGCCTGATGCATTTGCCTTAGTGCTAATGAGCTTGCGTAGCACTCCAGATAGGAGAACAGGACTTTCTCCCCACGAGATCCTAATGGGGAGGACGATGCGCTTGCCTGCGGTGCCAGCCACACCACGTTGGCCTTGATAAACATCACCAATGATTTGATCCTCGATTATTGTAAAGGATATGCTGATGTGGTTCATTCTGTGTCTCACCAGGTTGAAGCCACGACTGCACAGACCTCGAAGGACCTCTTGCATGACCTGAGACCAGGAGACTGGGTGTTGGTTTGCAAGCACGTGAGGAAGAACTGCCTTGATGCACGGTGGCGAGGTCCGTACCAGATGATCTTGGTGACAAACACAGTTGTGAAGTGCAGAGGCTTGCCGAACTGGTTCCACACATCCCACACCCGCAGAGTGCCGGAATCCTTGGAAGAAACAGCTCCTCTCCCTGAAGAAAGTCCAGCTGTGGTCGCAAGGCCCGGGGAGAGGGCAAGTCAAGCTGTGGGGATTCTCCATGAAGCTGATTACTCACCAGGTCAAGCTGAGGGGGGTTACTCTACACAAGGCCCAGGTATAGACTCTGAGGGAGATGGTAACGTTGCGAATGGTACAGGGTCAGACTCAGCTGAAGAGATTGGTGTGAGAAGTGGTCAAGTGCTGGGGAGAAGAACTGGAACTGAGAGAGAATCGAGGCCGATGAGACAAGGAAGATTGAACTTGAGACTCGAGGCAGAAAGAGATCTTGCTCCCGTATTTGAGACATCTGAATCAGAGTAGAGTGATAGTGAGGAAAACCAAGGGAGATTAAGAAGATCAAGGAGAGCCAGAGTATCGAGCCAGAGATACGCTGCCCCTGAGTGGACATACCTAATCGCAGATGCAGGGAATAGCGAGGACCGGGAGACTGAGATCAAGACAAGTGAGGCACAGTATCTCAATGTGGAGATTGAAATTGAACTGTTGGTCCATGGAAGCCTATGGACTTCTGACACTAACTGTACCAGACCCTCCGAGACTGAGTGGCTTGCGACATCTGATTCTAAGTGAAGTTTAATTTCCACATTTTGGGTGCCTGACTTCAGCTCAATAGTTGACAGCCTTAAAGATGGAAATGTTGCAGCGTATAATCAAAAAGCTTTGCTCCAATCTCATACATGAAGAAAACTGAACTGTAAAAAAGCTGAGATTTTTAGAAGATAACTTAGGTCCGAGTGGAAGAAGAAAACATTTAGGGACCTTTCCGTTGCAGAAGAAAGAGGGCTAGGGAAGTCTTTGAACTGTATCGTAAACTAAGCAAGAACGAATTCCAGGATTTCAATTATTGTATGAATTTTGTGCACAACAAGTGAGAGGCAGAAAAAGACTTTGGGGCAGATTTACAAGCCCCTTGCGCCACTTTTGCGTCACTTTTAACATGGGAAAAGTGACGCAAAAGTGGCGCAAGGGGCTTGTAAATCTGCCCCTTTGTTTGAACCTCTTGCAAGATCCACCCAAACTCAATCCAAAATGGAGTCTGAAAATTTGAACCAAAGACAGAAATGTATAATAGGCACACTTATAGTAGAAGTAGTTATAGTTATAGCAATAGTTATCACTATATCCATGGTTGAGTCACATGAAGCAAAGACTGAGGGGGTGGGAGTACATGGGACATCCACACCTTCTACCTCAAGCATTGGGGTAGGTACCTCAAAATCTGATAAAGCTATGATAGAAGAAACTAGTCGCTTATTACACGTAGATTTATCTAGAGGTGATTACACGTTGAATGTGTATGCAAAGTTGTTGTATGAGTATGTGAGTACGATGGATGTAAGCGATTATTATGTGTGTATGCAACTGCCCGCTTCACTAGAGGAGGGAATTAGGTATCACCACCTTTCCCTGACATATGGTATCACTTACAATACAATACAATACACCAACATTTGTAAAGCGCTACAGCTACCTCAAACAGAGGTGTCCCGGCGCTAGCGTGATCCAGCAAACATGGGAGAGAGAGGATCTCCAACCAAAACGGATTCAGCTAATCACTGCTAAAAAGCCATGTCTTTAAAGCTTTCCTGAACTCCCCTTCATCCTGTATAAACCGAAGTCTGTCCGGAAGGGAGTTCCATAATCTGGTTGCTCCTACTGAGAAAGCCCTGCCACCGATGCAAGCTTTCGCGAATTGGGGAACACACAGCAGATTCTGTGAGTTAGAACGTAGCGAACGCATTTGCTGATAAGGGCGGATGTGTTTTTTGATGTAATTGGGGCAGCTACCTTTCTGGGCCTTGAACGCAATTGTCAAGGCCTTGAATTCTATACGCTTCGCTACCGGCAGCCAGTGGAGCTGTTTGACATGTGGAGATATGTGTTGTCTAAATGGCACTCTTCTAATCAGTCTCACCGCTGCATTCTGCACCATCTGCAGTCTCTTTATCAAATATGCCGGAAGACCAATAAACAGACTGTTGGCATAGTCAAGCTTTGAAGTCACCGTAGCATGGACGACTAATTTTCAACAACTCTCCGGAAGTAGATAAAGAGATTTCCTCAACCCCTTCAGAATTCCGAAGCAAGTGCATGTAATGGACCGTATTTGGGAAGCATATGTCATATCAGCGTCCCATTTTACATCCAGGTTTTTTTACCGTAGAAGTCGGACAGGGTGGGGAACCCATTTCCTCCGGCCACCACAGACCAGGTGGCGGTGGGGAATTCTTGCCGAAGAACAGAACCTCAGTTTTCTCTGTGTTCAGTTTTAGCTTGTTATTATTCATCCACCTGGAGACGTCACACAGGCAGCCCCTAAACCTCTCGAAGGAATTTGCCGACAGGTCCTTAAAGGAGAACACCAGCTGTATGTCGTCTGCATAGGAGATGGTTTTAATTCCCCATTTAGAAATGAGCGCACACAAAGGAGCCAGATAGATATTAAAAAGTAGCGGGCTCAACGCTGAGCCCTGCGGCACCCCACACCAGAGGGGTTTAGCTTCTGATTTAAAAGGGTGTAATATCACTCTTTGTGTGCGATCGCTGAGATAGGACTTAATCCAAGCGAGTGCCGTCCCCTTCACTCCTGCCCGCCTCAATCTAGCCAGCAGTATTGGATGGTCCACCGTATCAAAGGCGGCGGACAGGTCCAGCAACACTAACATAGCTGAGGCTCCACCGTCCACTTACATTCTTATAGATTCGGCCACCTCCAGCAGAACCGTCTCGGTGCTAAAGCCCGCCCGGAAGCCAGACTGTGTTTCATGCAGTATATCGTTACTGGCAATGAAATGCTAAGTTGATGTTGGACCAGTTTTTCCAACATCTTTGCCGGTGCCGGGAGAAGAGAGATAGGGCGATAGTTTTTTAAATCCATCGGGTCAGCATTAGGCTTTTTTAGAAGGGGTAGGAGCATAGCATGTTTCCAAGACTCTGGAAAGATGCCAGTAGTTAGTGAATTGTTCCATAAGTGATTAAGGTTTGGATTAAGAGTATAGGCTAGGGCTTCCCACAGTTTCGGAGGACAGGGGTCTGCTGGGGATCCTGACTTGCACTTCAAAATTCCACCCAAGGATACCTCAAGTGAGATGGGAAGAAATGCAGACAGGGAAGCATCCCCAGCATGGCTCTCCCCAACTGCAGACTCGATGGTGTCCTGTATAGGCGAGAAGGCCTCGTAAACCTTATGAATTGTTTCCTCAAAAAAGATTGACAGTTTTTCACAGAGTAAAGGGGATGAAGGTATCCTACTCTCTAGCGCTGAGGGTTTGGTAAAGGAGCGGACTATATTAAACATTTCTCTGCTAGAATTATCTGACGTATTAATACGCTTCACAAAATGGTCCCTTCTGGCGATTTTCATAGCTTTGTGAAGATCTTTTACGGCATCCCTATAGTTTTTTTTTGCCGAGGGACAATATGCTTTTCTCCAATATGCTTACACTTGCTCTTTGCCATTCTCAGCTCCTCTGTGAACCATGGCGCCGAAGGTGCCCTTCTAGGAGAGCTGACTAATCTCGCTGGCGCAAGCTTGTCCAAGGCACCCGACATCCACACATCCAAGGTCATAGCGTCCTTATCAGGGTCGTTGGACCATTGGGGTTGGCTGTCCAACAATACCGGGCCTAAGGAAGCTGGCGTCAATCTCTTCCAGTTCCTTTTGAGCATTTGTAGAGGTTTCCCTTTACATTGAGGTATTGTTCTGCTGCAAGAGAATGGGATCAGGAAATGATCAGTCCAAATCTGTTCTTGCGGGGATTCGACGACCAAAGAAGAGATGTTAGAGAACACCAGGTCAAGTGTATTACCAGCACTATGGGTGGAGGAGTTTACGTGCTGCGTAAGATTGGCGCCCTCAAGTGACAGCAGTAGTTGTGATGACTGGGTACACTTCACGTCTGAAATGTGGAGGTTAAAATCTCCTAAGGCCAGATAGTTTTTATATTGTAAGGACTTTTGCGCAATAAAGTTACAGAGGTCTGACGTGAGACAGGGGGGGGAGCTAGGAGGTCTGTAAATAAGAAGTCCGGCTAGGGATGCCGTCGTGCCGGTCTTAATACAGAAATTTAGTCCCTCAATTTCTCCAAGGTTAGAAACCTCCGACGTTGTGATCTCACAGGAGTCTCTCACAATAATAGCAACCCCACCACCCCTTTTATCTCCTGGCCTGTTTGCACAGCAAATTTTAAAGCCAGGCGGAATGGCAAGTGCTAAAACAGGATTAGACTCCTCTTGTAATGTACTGCTTAGTGTAGTGCTTGTAGTGTATTGCTTAGTATGTTTTATGGCAAGGGACATTTTGAGTATTATTTTTCTAATTAGGATGTAGTGCTTTTAGAGGTTCCGGCCTACAAGCACCTGAACAACTACGATTATTATAAACAAGAAGAGAGAATGGCCAAATACTTTGTTCCTATTGTCACATTAGATACAGCTTATGCACATAGACACAATTTGACCTGCCTACTGACTGACATAGAAAAGAAATTTGTAGACCAGATAGAAGATAGACATAGACAATCGCTATTTAGGAAGTTATGTTCCAAAAGCTCTTGATTTACAGCAACAAGGGAAACTATGCATTAGACAGCCACAGACATATTATGATAAGGTATATGTGGGTGAGAGTGTATGTGATCATAGTTTTTTGATTGAAGATTCTGTGAAGAAATCCTTGCAGGAGACGATGAAGGTTTTGCCGAATGTGTATTATGTGTGTGGAAGGAACACGTATGTCCGATTGCCTCTGAATTGGTATGGCACATGTTATATGGATGCCGTATTTCCGAAGATTTACCATGTAGAGAATTTGTGGCCATTGGAAGGCAAGCAGTTTCGTAGAGAGAAACGGGATACAAGTGCAGGAGAGATTGTGGGAGATGTTTCCGGAGCAATGATACCGAGTCTAGGAGTGGTTTTGAATGATATGAAGATTAGAAAGTTGTCGAAAGTTGTTAGTGAATACGGCTCAGTCTTTGTTGCTTATAGATGGAGAGATTGTCCCTATAAGGGCTATGGTAATGCAGAATTGCCTTGCCCTAGACGTATTGCTAGCAAAAGAGGGTGGAGTCTGTAAAATGTTGAGGGTTAAACAGTGCTGTACTTATATCCCAGACCATAGTAAGGATCTGAGGAAGTACATAAGTAACATCACTGAGATACATCATGAGATACATGACCTGGCAAGGATTTGGGAAGGTCGGAAGTTGGTTTGCCAATCTTGGGAAGGAACTTCTTAGTTACATGTTGAAACCGATCATAATAATTGTGATCTGTGTCATCATATTATTGGGTGCCGTCAGAGCCTTTAAGTGGCATAGAACAAGGCAGAATGAGAATTCTCTTACACCGGAGGAAAGGAGAATGAAGAGACTGCAGGACAGTCACTATGAGAATTTCAAGAATATGGAAAAATTTAGACAGGGAAAGATGGCTACTACCTCTGTTTAGGTCGGTCTTTTCTGCAGGGAGATCATTTTTCAGTGAAGTGTACTAATTGTGATGACACTTGTCATCAGAGGGGGGGTTGATAGAGCGCAACTTTGCTCTTTATTTGTAGGGGTGTGTTATAATCAAGGTTAGTCTGCATCCACATGTAATTTGATGTGTTAACGTGATTTCTAATAATGTGCAAATGGAATATTACAGATTTATTCATGTAATCAAAGAATTAACATAGTAAATGTACAGATTTAGTTAAATTAAACGTGTGTGAAGTATATTCATGACTGATGAACATATCTTTTATAACTGTTTCTATAATGTGTGTATATCAAAAGTTCAAATATGCATGTATTTTAAATGTGTGCAACGTTCTTATGTTAGCCGAAGACTCGGTAGGCCTAACTTTAGTTTCTCCCTGTTCGCTCTCGGGTTGAAGGTTGTTAATTCGAATTTATGTGTTTGTGGAGTTCTGTCTTTTCTTGTCTCTGATGCAAGTGCAGGAATTTGTTCTTGTTAGTATGAATAACGTCTTTCTTTTAGGAGTTGGACAGGTTTAGGGAGGACAGGATGCCTTTGAATAAGCAGAGCCGATAAAGTAGGAGGATGTCATTTGTGTCTGGAAAAGCCTGGGAACGAAGGTCATCGAACAAGAGACTGGATGTTGATTACCACATGGAAGGTTACCTAACAAGGAATGTTTAATTGGATGAAGTGGTCTTGTGATGTATTTGGGGGTGTGGTAATCGACTTTTGTATTGGGGATAGGGACAGAGTCCGATCTCACTTCTGCCTTACCTGAAGAGAGGAGAACATCTTAGAACGAGCTCTGTAGCTTTATGCTACTCGACCCAATTGATGTGAGTGTGCTTTTTAGGACGTCTTCATGTGCTGACACCTTTCAGGGAGCTTACCTGGGAAATGCTAAGTAGGGATGTCATGTTAGAATGTAGTAGGGACAGACCAATGCTTTTATTTATGAACCGCCAATGAAGAAATCTCTTGATGTAGTTTCGATAATCATTTGTGTCGTGATCCTTGAAGTGGTGATTATGTGCATGTTGCACCGCTTAAATTTAATTAGTAGATTTGTATTTGTATTAGTGTCCATGTATTTTTACACTCTGGTAATGAGGTGTCTGCATGTTCAACTTTTCTTGGCGTTGTAATAAATATACTAAACTTAGATTAAGAATCTATATTACTTCGGCGTCATGGGCATTGGTAATGTGTAAATGATAAATGAGTTTTCTCTCCTCCACACTTACAAGCAGGTAATAAAGAACCATCAGCCAGGGGTTCTAGAATGAGTCTCCTTCACCCTTATTGACCTATACTCAGCAGATACTAACGTTATAATTGCCGGCGATTTTAACTCGACTTTTGAGCCCCTTGCTAATGAGGAATGGCACCTCACAGAAGAGGAAGATACACAGTGGAGCATCCCAAAGCTTGAGCTTGCACCCATAAAAAAATGGACGGATGTGGCCATACAAATTAACTCCATCTGCCTGGAAAAGAGTCTGCGGGTGGCAAACGGAAGGTCCCCATCAGACAGATTTGGGGCAAATACATTTAATAATGGATCTAGTGCCAGTCGCATAGACTATATATTAATTAGCCTTAAATTGTGGCACACCCTTGGTGATATGGTTGTGAGGGATCGGATAAAGAGCGACCATAATCCGCTGTGTGCGACTCTGGGATTACTGCGGCAAAAAGTATCTACACAATGCGGGAGCGAATTGCTTCCTTGCAATGTTGTCCCTACTAATGACATGAGGTGCCTAAAATGGGTGAAGATAGTAGAAAAGCCCGAATCTATAGCTAGTATCTCTAAGGAAATTGATTGTGCCCTAACTGAGCTAGAGTTTAGCATAGCTACTATTGAAGTACCTGAGCTTACCACTCAGACTCACAATAAATTCTTTGCCCTTCTGCGCACATATTTTGTTAAGCAATGTAAGCCTAAAAAGCTATAAATCAGAAAGTCTGCCGCTGGTTTAATAAGGCATGTAGACAGGCAAGAGAATCACTTGGGAAAGCTCTTAAAGTAGGTGAGCCCGTCGCAGTCCGAGTAGCTAGACAGATATATAGGAGTATCCAGAAAAAGGCCAAGAAAAATTGGGATGAGAAAAGATGGCAGGACCTTAAGGAGGCTTGTGCCTCGAGTGATAGCAAGCAATTGTGGAATATAGTAAAGTGGGACAGAGGAGGGCAACCGGAACAGCCACAAAATCATGTAATGCAGGAAGATTGGGTCAATCATTTTAAACCCTAATACGCCTGTAGCCCCATTGAGTTAAACTCGGTTGAACCTGCTTACTTGCTGTATTCAGAAGAGGCTTTTTGTAGTGCCGACGTCAATGTAGCACTTAGATCTGTAGCAGGTGGCAGAGCACCTGGCCCAGATGGTGTCCCTGCAGATATGTTCCTTTATGATAAAATAAGATGGTGTAGGTACATTTTGTTGCTGGCTAACTCTGTTGCTAAGGGCGCGCCAGTACCTGACTCGTGGAAAGGGGCAGAAATTATCCCAGTTTATAAAAAGGGGGATAAATCTCAGCGAGGTAATTATAGGCCCATCAGTTTAATGGATTCCCTGCAAAAGATAATGGGGAGGCTAATTCTTAATAAGATCCAGGAGTGGATAGAGGAGCATAGTATTTTATCCCCCCTGCAGGCTGGCTTTCGGGCATACACTAGCACCATCGACCAGGTGTTTCGTTTTATTTTGTTGCCCTGGAAGACGGTGGTCCTGGGCAAAGGCAGCTTGTATGCTGCCTTTGTCGATTTAAAGTCAGCATTTGATCTTGTTCCCCGCTCTAAATTATGGGTGATTCTGCAGGAATTGGGGATGCCTCCCGAACTGCTAACACTCATTATCAGAATGCACGAGGATAATTATGCTAAAATTCGATAGGGCTCCCCGGGAATGTTTACTAGTGCTTTTCCAGTAGAGAGAGGTGTGCGCCAGGGCTGCGTTATGGCACCCACATTATTCTCCTTGTTTATTAACGGAATAGTGAATTGCATGGAATCTACCACTACTGATGCCCCGACATTAGCAGGTGAAAAAATCCCTATTTTGATGTTCGCGGACGACACATTGATTATTTCAAAGACCCCAAGTGGCCTTCAGCGGGCCCTGTTAATCTTCGAGGAGTTTTGCACCACGCGGGGTCTGGAAGTTAATGTGTCAAAAACAAAATGTATATCTTTTAACCCACATAGAGCTTTTAAAGGTAGTATTTTAATGAATAATCGTTCATTGGAGCAAGTCAAAGCGTTTACTTATCTGGGGGTTAATATACAGAGTGATTTAAAATGGAACCAACAAATTGACCTGGCGACACTAAAGCATCGACAATTGGCGGGAGTGCTCCAATTGGAGCATAATACCTCGCTCACAAAACCAATTAGTCCGGTGCTCCAGGTATATAATATGAAAGTGGTAAGCTCAGCCCTCTACGGAGCAGAACTATGGGGGTGTGAGAATTTGATAGGACTTACCATAGCAGAAAATAGGTTCCTACGTAAGATTACCAACCTCCCTCAAAGTACCCCAGTGTGTCCCCTACTTTACGATCTTGGGAGAAAGCCCTTGGCTGATATTGCAAAATTACGTCCGTTACTATATTGGCGTAGATTATGGACTACACCTGAATTGATATCATATGCTGCGGGCTTTATGGATATAATAAAGGCTGATAACTTTCACCAAATCAAATGGTTACGTGAGGTTCGAGATACCCTAATAAGTATTGGCCTGACAAGGTATTCTACCTTTACTATGCGGTCATTACTTCGTATTACCATTACTACGCATATTTTAGTTCGCAGATGCCATTACTTAGCATGCGTTTACTTAGCATGCATTTACTACGCATGTTCCATTACTTAGCATGCACTTACTACGCATAATGGAGTTACTCTGCATTGTAGTATTAATTCTGTTAATGGGTTCAGGGTGCGTTTAAGGTTTTGGGGTGTTGGGGTATTTTTGGGGTTCAGGGTGCGTTTAGGTTTTGGGGTACAGGGGTATTTTTAGGGGTTAGGGTGGGTTAGGGTTTTGGGGTGTAGGGGGTATTTTTAGGGTTCAGGGTGCATTTAAGGTTTTGGGGTGCTGGGGTATTTTTGGGGTTCAGGGTGCGTTTAGGTTTTGGGGTGCTGGGGTAATTTTAGGGGTCAGGGTTGGTTAGGGTTTTGGGGTGTAGGGGGTAATTTTAGGGTTCAGGGTGCATTTAGGTTTTGGGGTACTGGGGTATTTTTAGGGGTCAGGGTGGGTTAGGGTTTTGGGGTGCATGGGGTATTTTGAGGGTTCAGGGTGCGTTTAAGGTTTTGGGGTTCAGGGGTATTTTTAGGGGTCAGGGTGGGTTAGGTTGTAGGGGTGTAGGGGGTATTTTTAGGGTTCAGGGTGCATTTAAGGTTTTGGGGTGCTGGGGTATTTTTGGGGTTCAGAGTGCGTTTAGGTTTTGGGGTGCTGGGATATTTTTAGGGGTCAGGGTGGGATAGAGTTTTGGGGTGTAGGGGGTATTTTTAGGGTTCAGGGTGCGTTTAAGGTTTTGGGGTGCTGGGGTATTTTTGGGGTTCAGGGTGCATTTAGGTTTTGGGGTGCTGGGGTAATTTTAGGGGTCTGGGTTGGTTAGGGTTTTGGGGTGTAGGGGGAAATTTTAGGGTTCAGGGTGCATTTAGGTTTTGGGGTACTGGGGTATTTTTAGGGGTCAGGGTGGGTTAGGGTTTTGGGGTGCATGGGGTATTTTGAGGGTTCAGGGTGCGTTTAAGGTTTTGGGGTGCTGGGGTATTTTTGGGGTTCAGGGTGTGTTTAGGTTTGGGGGTACAGGGGTATTTTTAGGGGTCAGGGTGGGTTAGGGTTTTGCGGTGTAGGGGGTATTTTTAGGGTTCAGGGTGCATTTAAGGTTTTGGGGTGCTGGGGCATTTTGGGGTTAAGGGTGCGTTTAGGTTTTGGGGTGTTGGGATATTTTTAGGGGTCAGGGTGGGATAGGGGTTTGAGGTGTAGGGGGTATTTTTAGGGTTCAGGGTGCGTTTAAGGTTTTGGGGTGCTGGGGTATTTTTGGGGTTCAGGGTACGTTTAGGTTTTGGGGTGCTGGGATATTATTAGGGGTCAGGGTGAGATAGGGTTTTGGGGTGTAGGGGGTATTTTTTGGGTTCAGGGTGCGTGCCAGGGGATAGGTTACTATTACAATTCATTTTTTGTTTTAAAGTACCAATAACGCGTTGTAACGGTATGCGTAATAATTAACTGCGAAGTAAAAGCATTTTTAATGTATTTGTATGTATTTGCGAAGTAAAAGCATGCGCACTAAAATCATGCGTAGTAATGGTATCTGCGAAGTAAAAACTTCAAAGTAAATACCTGCCGAGTAACGGTATGCTAAGTAACATCATATATTCGCCTGACAACACTATGGGAAGACCCAACTGTTGCTCGCTTCCCCCCGAAAAAGTTTTTAAAAGAAAAATACTGTGAGATGGTAATGCACAAAACCCTGAGAACTAGCGAGTCATCATCGCTTACAGGAATCTTTCTGGAAATAAAATTTATCCCGAGACTAGAACAATACTGGGACACAATAACTAACCCACATGATCGGAAGTTATATTTCCAGCTTAGGGTGGGTTCATTGCCTTTAAGAGCTTTCACTGCCAGATGGGCTAAATCTGGTGATAACAAGTGCCCTGTATGCCAGGTCCATGTGGAGTCGTTGGCACATCTACTGTTTGCTTGCCCAGCATATACTGACCCACGACGTGCATGGCTGGTGCCCATTAGTAAATTGCTAGGCACTAGAAGGAGTGAAGAAGCTGAAAGAATTCTACGTACCGATACGTCAACTCCTATTACCGTAGCAGTAGCAAAATTCCTAGGGTGGTCATGGGCCATAAGGTCGCATTTTTTATCTATATAATATGGGGGTATCTGCCATTGCTCGTTTTGCACATGTACCAGGGGATTTATAGCCATACACTATTTTAGCTGTTAATAGCTTTATCAAAGCGTGTGGATAATTATCCAGGGCTAAAGTTTTGTGTTCCTTTAGATGAGAATCTCATAAATGTTCCTGTTCTTAAGCATATATTACTGTTTTTAAAGTTTTTATTGAAATCCAGTTTTTTATGATGATTTGATTTAATTTCCCCAAGCAAGTTTTATATTTATGCCTGGCATTGTGTGTAATGAAATATTTTTGTACCATGCTTTTATGACTAAGCTGTCGAATAAAGCTTGTTTTGGATTGGATAATCATTTGTGTTGTGATCCTTGAAGTGGTGATTATGTGCATGTTGCACCGCTTAAATTTAATTAGTAGATTTGTATTTGTATTAGTGCCCATGTATCTTTACACTCTGGTAATGAGGTGTCTGCATGTTCAACTTTTCTTGGCGTTGTAATAAATATACTAAACTTAGATTAAGAATCTATGGGGCAGATGTATCAAGGATTGCATTTGCGATTCCTTAATAGCGAATTTTAGCGAATTGCTATTAAGGAATCGCAAAATGCTATGTATGTAGGAATCGCAATAATAATTGCGATTCCTTAATATTCCTTAATTGCAAATTGCGATTCGCAATTAAGGAATATCTTCCCATTCATTCCTATGGGCGTAGAGCCCCTTAGGAATGAATGGGAAGACATTCTCAATTTGCGAATCGCAATTAGAGAATCGCAAATTGAGAATGCAATTTCAAGGGTGCCAGGGTGTCCTTTTGACACCCTGTTGCACACCTGAAATATGTATGTGTGCACATGTGGCGCACATACATGCCCTAAGGGCATGTATGTGCGCCACATGGCACTTTGACAGATGCTAAAAAGTGCATTTTTCAAAGAAATCGGATATTACCACCAACTTGAAGTTGGTGGTAATTTACGATTCCTTAAGGCCAAATTGCACTTTTTTGGTGCTTCTACATTGGATTTAAGGAATCGCAATTTGCGATTCCTTAAATGCAATCGCAAAATAGGAATCGCAAATTTTGCGATTCCTTATTTTGCGAAGCAGTTTTGCCTTAATACATACCACTAAGCAAAGTTGCGTTCAGCAAACGCCGAAATTCTGCGAATTTCGGCGTTTGCTAACGCAATTTTGCTTGATACATCTGGCCCTCAATTCCTTCAAGCGTCATGGGCATTGGTAATGCGTAATTGATAGATGAGTTTTCTCTCCTCCACACTTACAAGCAGGTAATAAAGAACCATCAGCCAGGGGTTCTAGAGTGAGCCTCCTTCACCCTTATTGTCCAAGGTAAGTGAGGCTATGAGGTACAAAGCTTTCGGTTATCCATTGAGCATGAACCTTGTCTAAAACCTGTTGGTTAACAAGCCCTTTGCGTCACTCTACTCAGCCAGTGCCGATCCTCTGGTGAACAGTTTACTGCCCATGTAGGACAGAGCTATTAAGTGATAATCAGCAGGGGAATGCCAATCTGCTACTGGGTAAAAGGGGACCCCTGTGCTCCCCTTCCATGACAGTAGAAGAATCTCCAACTCTTTAAAGTATTAGAACATAGGAAGATGTTAAGTGGCTCAAAATTTCGAAATAAGTTAGTTTTAGTACAACTGTGAAAATATGAAACAAAATGAGGAAGTATTGACAGGATAGAGCAATATACAGGATCACAGAGTTTGGTGAAGCAGGAGCGAGGCGATGGGAACGCAAATGTTGTGGTAGACAGTATGCGCTTTCTATTTTCCATGCAAGGAGCGCGTATGAAGTTTTAAAACAATTTCAAAGGAACCCATTTCAGGCGAATTGTAAGAGATATCATGTTAAAATGTTGTTTAAAGTATCTAGACACATCACAATCTATCCGTTCTCCGTAAATTGAGTGAAACTAAAATCTGTGAAGATCGCAGCCTTAAATTGTTCATCTAAAATAATGTTGTCATTCAAGTTTTCAGTTGGTATTACATTTCCGATGCTGATAAAAAGCAAGTGGTACAAACAGACCACATTATTCTTTCTACTCAGTCTATTTTCCTGTCTGCTGCCCTATAAAACAAATGTTACATGTGTGCTTTGCTTACGGTTTGTGTCAAATGCAATTAGTATGTCTACCCTAGAATTACTGACTATGGGGGGAATTGGATGTCTTTTCACTTTGATATCATCTCTGAATCACATTTCTGGCTTTGCTGTTATTATTCCTATTTAATTATATGCCCACAGTTTTCCACGTACTATAAAACAAGCATTAATAAAGCCAATAAATCTGGTTCGTTTTATGTTTATTTGTTCTTTGATGTAATGGCCATGTGTTATTGCATAATATGTTTGGTGCAAGAACAGAAAACACACAAATAAGTACCTATATGCACACACATAGATGCAGATTTACTAACATTTTGCGTCATTGATACACCACATTTTATGGCACAGCCACAATGCATAATGTTATTTGTGATTTGCAAAGCCACGAAAATCAGCTTTGCGTGGATTTGCAAAGGATTTTTCCCAAAAAGTAAAGGACGCTACTTTGCATTAGTGGAGCATGGGTGTTCCGATGCATCCACCCATGGGTTTTGTTGCATTCCCAGATTTATTAAAGCTAGTAATCCTGGGAATGTGCCAAAACGCTACACCTCCCTGAACCATTCTTAACGAGAAGAAATATTTTTATTTCTCCTCATCACCTCCTCTTTCTATTGATGCTGCATTCTGCAGCACAAATACTAAGAGAAAAATTCCTTTAAGGATTATTTTTGCTCAGTGAGGTATTCCTTCCTGCACAAAAACAATCCTGCCTGTAACACAGTCACCCTTCACCGTGGTGCAAGGGTGTATGCGTTGACGCTAGGCAGCACACTCTGCCAGCGCAAGGAGAGAGCAGAAATACTCCATATCTTTGTAAATATAGAGCATCTCTAGTCTCTCCCTTTCCGGCAGTGTAGTGCAGCAAGTTACTTTGCTGTGTCACGTTGCGTGAAATAATAGTAAATGTGCCCCATAATACCTTGATGCACATGTACTGTTACACAAAAGTAACACACATACAGATATATATGCTCTCAGACAACTCATGCTCTCAGACAGCCCACAAATACAGACATAGTGGATGTTGGATAGAGGCATGGGTGCAGTGATGGCCTTGTGGTTGGTTACAAGGATGAGCAAATGATTTGATGGCTGGGGCTGCACAATGAAAGGTGGGTGGTTATATTGCTGTATGTGGCTTCATAGTTGGATGGATGAAAATGGACTGGATAGAGATATGTTTGGTTGTGGGTCAATAGATGAATGCTTGGGTGTGGATGAATGCATATTAATTTTGGTGAGGGTAGATGGGTGCATTGGAGTGGGTGGCTAGATGCATCACTGTGGGTATGTGTGTGTGAGAGCTGGATAAATGACTGTGGATGGAAGAATAAACTGATGTTCGTATGGGTGGATAGGTGTAAGGAACAGTGGCATTGTTGGCATGCTGACTTTATTAGACCTCTCAGTGGAATTCATTTCTGTCGACTGCCCTTTACTCACACAACACATGACAGATTGCATGATTCAGGGCTCAGCCTTTAAACGGCCGAAATCATTCCTTCTAACCGCATCCAAGCTATTAAGCAAGGGCCTTTATGTCCGAGCCAAAATCTGCCCCTGAGGTGCTTCACAATAATTATGTTTGTGTCCTACTCTTTTTATCGTTACCTTTTTCCATTTTCACATCTTCTGGAAAATGCCTAAGTGTTTTTCATTTTTTTTGGTCTTGTGCAAAATTAAAGTGTGACCCCCATATTCGGCCTCCCACGAGTCCTTGAATCTCTATGGTAGTGGATGAGTGAAAGTATCCTACAATGAAATCCATCAACGTTGAAAGCTGTGCTGTCTGGAGAGAACCATTTGCTTTGGAACCGGATTTGTGGCCTTATCCAAAGGGTGATTGCTCTACTGGGTCCCTTGTGGTCCCTTGGCATTTTGTATGACTCGACCCCCACGTTTGAGCAACAAATGCTAGCTACCTCCAAAGGTTGCTTTAGCGTCTGAGGATCTTGCACAGAGTTTTCTCTTTCTCCCCTTTTCCAAAGATTTACTGATGCCAAGGAGTGCAGTAACTCACTTTTCAGGTTGGAAAAGGGAATGGATAACCTCATATTTCCTCGCAGTGAAGTGGAAGGGTTTTTCAACATGGGGAACTCATAGAGGGCTACAATTCCACTTGTATAGAGTTCTCCTCTGTGAAGAATTCTGCACAGAGACATTTGCGACCTTTGGAAATAGACACATGACATTCCCAGGCCCTTGGGAATACTCACATGACATTCCCAGAAGTATGCACGAAAACTGTACCTGGTGCACCCTTTCAGCCCTACTTCTGGGGATGTTTCTGAATTAAAAAAATAGAAAATTACGCTCAGACGAGGTGTAAAACTCCATTTGTACTTTTTCTCTTTTTGGGGCTTGGCCCTGTCCTGTTTAAGAGCCAATTTAAGGGAATCCTAGGAGGCGTAAACCCAAATTACAAATGCAGATTTCCTCACCACAAATGCAGAGAAATGTGCACTCTTAAATCCCACTCAAGGATTTGGAAGTGGGTATTCCAAATTGTGGTTTGCCTTGAAAATTTGGGAGCATTCACAAACAAGTACATTTGTACCCAATTCCAGACTCTTCTCCATACCCTTTCCACCCTAAAAAATGGCTGAAGATTTACTCCAGTAAAGTAGCTCCCTCACCAGAATTGCTGAGGTGTAGGGGAAGGGCTTTCTACATAGAGAAATTTTTTTCTCTCTCAGAAAATAAAAAAGTGTATGTTTGCACTAAGAACACCTATTTCACACTTGTGAACTTCTCTGCAATAGGCAACTCAACACAGAGGGACCAGGACCCTTGGAAATAGTCAAATAACAATACCAGAAGTACACCTGGCCCAGCTTATTAAGTATACTTCTGAGAACGTTTATGAACTCCAAACAAAAAAATGAGCAGTGCTATTTCAGAATTTATTTATGAATAGACCCCTGTTTTTTAAGGACATCTTGTAACCTAACCTGGAAAGTGCACTGAAGATCACCCTCTTTATATTTGTTCCCCAGTAAAGTGAGAAAGCACAGCATAGAAAATGGGCAAAACCTGAGGCCCTACCACTGTAGCACTTAAGCATTACACATTTGTTAGAAATTGGGTTACTGGTTAACTGGGGTGAGAGACCTGGTCAAGCAGCAGCCACAATCGTAGAACAGGGTAAGGCACAAGCAGACCTCAAATTAACCAGTGCTCAACCCCCCTGGTAGCTTAGTACAGAGCAGTCAGGCTTAATTTAGAGGCATTGTGTAAGTATTTGTGCAACACTTCAAACAGTAAAATAGTGGAAACACCACACAAAAGATCCCCCACCAGGTTAGAAACATGGAGCTTAATTTAATAGATAAAACAACCCAAAATGACAAAAATCCAATCAGTAGCACTGGAGTTATGAGTTTTTAAAGAACAAACAGCAATATAGTGCCAAAAAGCATAAAGAACCAACTGCAGCTCTCGGTCGCACCGGAGCAGGTCAATGTCAAAAGTGCAGGCTGACCACGATGGAGTGCGGGTCGGATGCAGTCCCAGATTAGCTCCGCTGAAGTTTTACCTTCTCAGGTTTTGTGCCAAGAGTCCCATTTGCATTGGAGAGGGTTGCAGGGAGCGGAGAGTGTCACGGGCGCTGGCCGGTCTGGCGCGAAGAACAGGCCAAGCGTTGCAGATGGGCGGGCTGGAGCTTGTAGTGCAAAGACATGGGCTGGCAGCGGCTCGTGCTTATTCTCAGAGCAAACAGCATGGTTCTGGAGCAAACAGGCCTGTTCGTGGTCACAATGAGCCCACAAGCTTTATTTCAAGAACTCAAGAGCCACACCGAGGGCCCAGGACCTGAGAGGGGGTCAGGAACTCACAGAAGATGGGTCTAGGAGCGGTTGGGAACCCTTTTATGTTCCTGAGGCCTGAGCCCAGCAGACTAGCCCTTTGGGTCACTCTGGTATACTGGGTTTAAGATGAAGTTGCAGGCTCAGTTGTTTTTCCAAAGGCAAGAGGACAGCAGGCAGTAGGTTAGGCCAGCATGGCAGCTGTTCCTTTAGAGCAGCAGCCCAGCAGAGTGGCAGTCCTTGGAGCAGCACAGCAGTCCTTCTTCCTGGCAGAGTATTCACAGGCCCAGAAGGTTACTGAAGAGTTGGTGTCTGAGGTCCTTCTTTTATACACTGATGCCCTGGTTCTGGAAGGTGAAAGAAGCTTCTAGACAGTGCCTTAGAAGTGCATGGAATTTCCTGCCTCTACTGACCTGGTTCCAAGCTGGCTAAAGTGACAATGCAGAGTTGTTAGACCCTTTGTGTGAAGGTAGAGCACAGGCCATTCAGGTGTAAGTGGGGCTGTGTTCAGCTCTGCCTCCCCATCCTGTCAGCAGATAGCCCACTCAATACACATAATCCCTAATTTGACTATCTGGGAGGAATTCATAAAGTCTAACTTTCAGTTACACCCAGTCATGTGACCTAGGCCAGGCTATAGAATATATGACGTTACAACGCAAACAAATACAACGCATGCTTTTACAACTCAACTACCATTACATAGCAAGTTTTTGCAACGCATACCATTACAACGCAAGTGGAGTATAGTAAATTGAATGATCCATTACAACGCATACTACAACAACGCACACATTTACAACGCAATATATATATTTTTTTGGGGATAATAAACCCCTGGAGCGGAATGCAGGGAAAACAGGGGTTTTGGGTGGGGAAGTGTATTAAAACGTAAATAATGAAAATTGATACACAAGCATTAAAATGAATACTCCAGTATTAAAATTGATACTCAAGTTTAATATTAAAAAATTAGATAATAAAATTTATATAAATGTATTAAAATAATTGCTGCAACACATACTATTTTAAAACACAATATTTAATTAAATTACCCAATGTTAAAAAAATATCCGGATAACAAAATTAATACTCGAGTACTTTTTTCAATTTTTTTTTTTACTTTATAATTTCAATAAACATTTCCAAAATGCATAATACACATATAAATTAAACATAAAACTTAAATTAATATAAACTAATTTATTTACGACATTTTAACATAACATACACTTAACCAACATTTTCAAAATTTTATGATGTAAACACAAAAAAATACACAAAAATGAAAATACTACTTAATAACACAAATTAAACTACTATTAATAAATCGTAAATTTTCACATAACAAAAACAGTATAATACACAACTAATACCAACAACAATAAAAAAAGTTCTGTTTTACAAATACGAAAAAAAGTCCTAGAACTCTTTCAATGAAATTACTGTGACCCGGAAATAGCCAAAACGGATGTTAAAACCTACTAAAATAAAAATATACGAAAAGTAACATAACAAAATAATTATTTATATTCTCACACACCATTAAAAACACAAAGAAAAATTAAACGCAAAACATATTTTACTTTCAAATAAAGTTCAAGACAACAAAACGTATAAAAGGAGCCATCCACCATTTTTAAAATTGCAGTTACCTGATTACCAGAGACTGCACGCGGGATTACACTTTGCAATTTCTACTCGTCGAAGAAAGCCAGCTAAAACTCGAAGTAAGTACAAATGTATAGCTACTTAACAAGTTTTTAGAGACGCAAATAAACTAAATTCCAACATATTTTTTTTTTTCAGTTTGTTACAAAACTTTACAACCTCCAACGAACTTTACTAAATACTCTATTTGGGACAATATATATCTATAGTAAGTCACAACATATTTTTTTTTCTGGTTTAAAACAAAATGTAAAATAGTTGTTTTATACTAAATAATACTAAAACGAACGAGACTTCACCAAAAAATTAATTATTATTCACTTTACAAAATATATTCAAAGTTAAAATAATGTTTCCGTTTAAACATTTTTTAACACTTGATTCTAAAAATGTGCAGTATAATAATGTATTAAAATTACTATTCTTACTACAAAGGGTGCTTGCCTGTGAGAAAATGCTGGATAGTGTTTAAGTTAAATTAACTATTCCAACTCTAAAAGGTGTTTAATTCAGAAAATGTACAAAAAAGGGTGCTTGCCTGTGAGAAAACGCTGGATAATGTTTACATTAACATAACTATTTCAACTCCAAAAGTTGCTTGATTCTGAAAATGTGCATGATAACAATGTATTAAAATTACTGTTCTTACACCAAAGAGTTCTTGCCTATGATAACATGCTGAATATTGTTTAGGTTAAAATAACTATGCCTACTCCAAACTATGCTTCCCTCTGAGAAAATGCAGGATAGTGTTTAAGTTAAAATAATTATTCAAACTCCAAAAAATACTTACCAAAAGTTGCTTACCTGAGAGAAAATGCTGGTTAGTATTTAAGTTAAAATAACTATTCCAACTCCAAAAGATGCTTGATTCAAAAAATTTGCAGGATAGTAGTATGTTAGAATTACTATTCCTACTCCAAAGGGTGCTTGCCTCACAGAAAATGCTGGATAGTGTTTATGTTAAAATTACTATTCCAACTCCAAAAGATGCTTGCCTAAGAGAAAATGCTGGATAGTGTTTAGGTTAAAATAACTATTCCAACTCCAAAAGGTGCTTGATTCAAAAAATTTGCAGGATAGTAGTATGTTAAAATTACTATTCCTACTCCAAAGGCTGCTTGCCTCACAAAAAATGCTGGATAGTGTTTACATTAAAATTACTATTCCAACTCCAAAGGATGCTTGCCTAAGAAAAAATGCTGGATAGTGTTTAGGTTAAAATAACTATTCCAACTCCAAAATGTGCTTGATTCAGAAAATATGCAGGATAGTAGTAAGTTAAAATTACTATTCCTACTCCAAACGGTGCTTGCCTCACAGAAAATGAGGGATAGTGTTTAGGTTAAAATTACTATTCCAACTCCAAAAGGTGCTTGCCTGAGAGAAAATGCTGGATAGTGTTTAGGTTAAAATAACTATTCCAACTCCAAAAGGTGCTTGATTCAGAAAATGTGCAGGATAGCAGTATGTTAAAATTACTATTCCAACTCCAAAGGGTGCTTGCCTCACAGAAAATGCTGGATAGTGTTTAGGTTAAAATTACTATTCCTACTCCAAAAGATGCTTGCCTAGGAGACAGTGCTGGATAGTGTTTAGGTTAAAATAACTATTCCAACTCCAAAAGGTGCTTGCCTGAGAGAAAATGCTGGATAGTGTTTAGGTTAAAATAACTATTCCAACTCCAAAAGTTGCTTGATTCAGAAAATGTGCAGGATAGTAGTATGTTAAAATTACTATTCCAACTCCAAAGGGTGCTTGCCTCACAGAAAATGCTGGATAGTGTTTAGGTTAAAATAACTATTCCAACTCCAAAAGGTGCTTGATTCATAAAATGTGCAGGATAGTAGTATGTTAAAATTACTATTCCTACTCCAAAGGGTGCTTGCCTCACAGAAAATGCTGGATAGTGTTTAGGTTAAAATAACTATTCCAAATCCAAAAGGTGCTTGATTCAGAAAATGTGCATGATACTAGTATATTTATATTACTATACCTACTCTAAAATATGCTTGACTAAAAGAAAATGCTGGATAGTGATGAGAGTAAAAGAAATATTCTTACTCCAAAAGCTGCTTCTTTCAATAAACATGCATAATATTAAAACGTTAAAATTACTATTCCTACTCTTATTTATTTTTTATATAAACAGATTACTGCAATACAACTTCAAAAATAAACAACATCTCAACAAAGAAATCTCAAAATCCACTGGACAGCAGCAAAATCATAATCCAAGGTAATTCTCTCAAATATAACTAAGAAGAAGCAAATAAATTAGAAAACATACAAACACAAAATACATCATCAACATAAAATATTAACAATGTTCAATTTTTTTTTCCAGCTTTCAAACCTTCAAATAAGAAAAAAAAAAACAAAACAAGGTAATTGCCACATCAATAATTATTTACATTTTAAACTGTACTAAAATTATTTTCCAGAAAATAATATTTTATCTCCCACACAAAAAGACATATAACAGGTAAATAAATTCATTACACTTGAATAAGAATGACAGATAAACACAAATTTAAATCTTGACATGAAAAAAGTTCATTGTATATAATTATAAAACATGATTATATTGTCCCTTAACCAAAAGTATGCTATTATATTTCAGAGAAATTATGTAACAAAACTTAAATACACTAACATTAATTATCTGTAATGTTTTTCAGACCACAAAACAACTCAAAATATTAAATAAAAGGAAAAACAACCTAAAGATTTTTATAAAGGTAAGATTACAAAAACAAAATCCAACAAATATAAAGAACTATAGTATTCTCACTAGGAAACTTCACCAGTAAACTACATATACCTAATAAAACTCAAAATATATTTTTATTTTCAGAAACACTGAAAAACACAACTAATTTTCCAAAAGAACATTGCAACATCTAATTCAAAGGTAAGATACATTGATTTGTTTTCCTATACAATTAATTAAACTTCCTTCCTCCCAATAAAGCAGGATTGTCGATGTTAAAATACAACAAAAATAGAGATACATCAAAATAAGAACAATAATCAGATATTGGAAATGCATACATTATAAACTGTGAAAAAACTAATATAAACATACTGTCATTTTCCCTCTAAACAGGTATATATCACTAAATTTTAAATACATAAGATTGTTCATTTCTTTCTTCTCTTTACAGGAAAAAAATGGCAACACCATCCAAAGAAGCAAAATACATCCAAAGCAAAAGAGGGAACAGGCTGCTGAACCATAGTGGATATGTTTATTGTAAGGAGAGACTATCTGAACCCAGATGTCATTGGAGGTGTGTGCAATATTACTCAACCCATTGCACAGGCAGAGCGGTTACTCTTGGTGACACTGTTTTAAGGACCACAGACCATAACCACTCTGCCTCTGCAATGGAGATTGAAGTTCGTGAAAGAATAAATGAAATTAAAGATATTGCATCCACCTCCAATGAACCCTGTGGTTCACTTTTAAGGGAGGTATCACAACAGATTCCCCCACATGTTGCAAGTAGTATGCCCACAATACCTAATTTGAGAAGAATTATTCAACTTCAAAAACAGACAAGTAACCCACAAAGAGTAACACTCCAAACATACTCTGACATTATAATTCCACATGAACTCTCTGTTACTGCTTCTAATGAACCTTTCCTATTGCATGATAATGAAAACCCTCAAAAGAGAATCCTAATATTCAGCACACCACAAAATTTTGTACGGTTAGAAAACAATGATATTTGGATGATGGATGGAACGTTTAAAAGCACACCCCATCCATTCAACCAAATATACACTATTCACGCATACATTAACAGTACAGTAACTCCCTTAGTATACAGTTTACTGCCTGATAAACAATCCTCAACATACACTGAATTTTTATCAGTGATAAAATCTAAAACATCTAACAAAAGCCCTAGAAAAGTAATAATTGACTTTGAAATATCTATGATTAATACAATTACAAAAACCTATCCAGAAACCCAAATTCAAGGATGTTTCTTTCACTTTTCTCAGGCATTTTGGCGCAAACTTCAAAAAACATCCTTAATTGAAGATTATATATCAGACAGTAAACTACAGTTTGAACTCAAAAAACTAACTGCACTTTGCTTTGTTCCTCCTGACAGTGTAGACGAATACTACATTTCAATTACTGAATCTGAATATTTTACAGCAAATGAAGATAAATTGGCACCTATACTAAATTATTTTGAAGACACATGGATTGGCCATCTAAGCAGGTTGGGTCACAGAAGGAGGCCACGTTTCCATGTGGACTGGTGGAACTGTTACTCGACCTGCTTAGAAGGAGGAGCAAAAACAAACAATGCCATAGAGGGATGGCACAACTCCTTCAACAAAGCAATTGGCAAACCTCACCCTAATTTCTATCATTTTTGGTAATTTTGAAGAAGGAGCAAAGTTTCCAAGAAATGAGAATGGCACAATCATTAACAGGTAGTCTGAACCCACGTATTTCTACCAGAACTAAGGAAATGTCAGAAAGACTATTGGGTGTTATTCAACAATTTTTGTTGACAGTGGCTTCAGACTACCTTGATAATCTTGCACACATCCTACACTTTTAAAACACATTTACTTTACTTGTCTGTTTTACCCTAAAACAACTCCTACTAATTCAATTGATCATATTCAAAAGATATTAAAATTAAAAATAAAAGTCGGGTCTTCTTACCTTCAGAAGTTTTCTATCTTCAAATCTTGGATTTACATTCCATCCATTACTTCACCAAGAGTCCTTTTTTCTTTAATCCATAGTAAATAACAGCGAATCCATTTAAAAATCCATTACCGGATGAAAAATATATTAATATGCACACTAAAATTAGTGCATATGTGAAAATATGCACCCAATAAAAAAATCCTTAAAAATTTATATTTTTTCTGAAAAAAACGCAACAAATTCCAACATTGCAATCCACTTCTAATCGAAATCCAATAACATTTCGATATCGCTAGAAATCCAAAATAAGAAAACCCAAGAAAAAAATCCCGTTTTTTTTTTTTTTTTTACATAGAAATTCCAAAAATTAAATCCATCTCGAGCCAAAATCCTGTAGAAAAAAATTTAGGAACACATCCAAAGTGTATTACAGTTTAACCAAAGTTTAAATACATCTAACGACGAAAGTGATAAAAATGTGTTATTTCTTAAACAACGTACCGCTAAACCAAAAAGGTACACATTTCAAAACACTTTTGTTTCATTAAGTGTTTATTATATATACCATTAACCACTTAACAAAACAAATATAGTTTTAGAAATAAAAGACCCAACGTGGAACTACTACTGCAACATGTAATGGCGGAAATTAGTTTCTGAAAACACATGAAACCTACGTAAAACACATTTACTAAATAGATATACCTCCCTCATCTCTCCTTACAATAAACATTACCACTACACTATGAGGGTCATTAGCATGGCGGGCGGACTTTGTCCGCCTGCCATACCCCCGGGAAATGGAACCGCCCGCAATGCATGCGGCGGTCCCGCACATCCTATTAGGATGCGCCCGCCACACTGGCGGGCGCATTCCGCATTTCTAACATTGCGGCAGGTGGTGCTGAAAGCACCGCCCGCCGCAATGCCAGAAATGCAAGTTGTGCATTTGACAGTACAACGTGACAGGCACCGCGTGGTGCCTGCCACGTTGTACTGTCAAATGCAGGGGGGTACCATAGGTACCCCCCATGTGCACCCCCCAGAATCCCTGGGGGCCCGCTTGAGAACAGCATGCCTTTCCGTGGCGGCGTCGCCGCCACGGAAAGGCATGTCCCCGCATGCATTCTAATATGGATGGTGGTGTCTACCAGACACCGCCACCATATTACCAGCTTTTCCGCCCGGTCGACTCATCGAAATTTGCATGCGGGCGGAGGAATATGTCGGGCGGATCGCCACCGCCATGCGGGCGGTGGCAATCCGCCCAACATACTAATGGACCCCTATGTATTTTAAGAATGTAAATGTATCTTACCTTAACGCAGCTCTCCCTTGCTTCTGTTCTCTCCAGCGACAATCTCCGTAATGATGAAACTTACGTCTACACGTCGACGTCATATGTTTTAGTAAAAATGAAAAAGGACATTTCTCTCATTGAAAACAATGGAAAAGCGTGAGAAAATTATTAAAAAATGTATTATAAATGTTACTCTACATAATAAAATACAAAACTATTTTAATCAAATGTGTTAATATATACTCTACTTTTCTATATATTTTTCTGAATTTATTACAATGAATCTAAAAATGTTAAATTAACAATAAATAATTCTAAAAAGAAATTACCTGTTTCCTATTTCTTTGTACATGTTTATTTACCTTTAATAAAAAGATAAAATACCAAATAATGATTTTTTAATTTAAACATTTTTATATATATATATGTATTTATTTTTTTACATTTATTAATAATTAATTCCATATACTTTACATTAAAATATATATTTCATTAATCACAATTTACTATTAACAGTAATAGTATTTAAACCTAACATTAACTTTATTTTTCTCTATTTACTTTCTTTATTTAAAATATTGATTAATATTTAATTAGTTTTTAATAATACTTTCTTTAAGTTTTTAAATGACAAATAAATACTTATAAACATTAGTTATACCTGAGTAATAATTTACTAATAATTTTAACTTAAACCTTAAAATTAAGTAAATAATTTTTATCATCAAAATTAAATATTTACCAACAAAATTAATACCTCAGTATTATAATTTTTTAAATCTTATATTTAAAAATACATTTTCTGTAAATGTTTCCATAATAATTATAACAGTAGCATTAATATTAATATCTGAGTATTAATCAAAACTTATAAGTATTCCATAAATTATATATTATTATTAACAAACATATTAACTCCTAAATAACAATATAAATATATAAAAACTAATGAACTATAAATAAATTATTATATTTTATAAATAAATATTACTTAAATTATTTAACATGCATTATCTAAAAATATAACAAACACTTACCATACAATACTTACCAATGCGTTGTAAAAGCATGCGTTGTACCTATATATACGTAATAATAGCATGCATTGTAAAATCATGCGATGTAAGTGTACCTGCGCTGTAATGGTTGCGTTGTAAAGGCATTGCGTTGTAATGCCTGCGTTGTAAACGATGTTTCCCCAGGCTATAGGGAGAAAAGTGCTGAAGGCAGTAAAGTACAGCTTTCTAAAAGTGGCATTTTTAAAATGGTGATAAAAAACATGACTTCACCACTGAATAGGACTTTTCACCCAAATTCCAAAGACACCAACATGATCTGGTTATCTCTTACCATTTGGAAACTGAACTTATAAAATATAATAAGGCAACTCCAATGTTATCCTATGAGAGAGTTATGCCTTGCAGTAGTGAAAAATAATTTTAAGATTGTTTCAGTTCCAGGGTATGTAAAACTAAAAAGTACATGTCCCACTTCTTAAATACACTGCACCCTGCCCATGGGGCTTTCTGGGGCCTCCCTTAGGGAATAACCTATATTTATTATAAAGGAAAAGTTGGGCCTGGCAAAAAGGTTTATTTTCCCTGTCAGGCCTGAGACATGGTTAAAGTGCTACTTAAGTGGGTGGTACAATCAGTGCTGCAGGCCAGCTAGTAGCATTTAATCAACAGGCCCTGGGTACAGGTAGTACCACTTTACTAGGGACTTACAAGTTAATTAAATATGGCAATTGGGTACAAGCCAATGTTACCATGTTTCAAGCAGAGCTCACAACCACTTTAGCACTAGTTAGCAGTGGTAAAGTGACCAGAGTCCTAAGGCCAACAAAAATAGGTTCAGCAAAATAGAGGAGGAAAAGCAAAATGTTTGGAGGGAGACCACCCTAAGGCTAGCAGGTCTAACAACATTGTTGAAAATGATCATCTCAAAATAAAGCTCATGTCATCCTCCCATAGTTATAACCCAGCACCAGATCACAAAGAGGACTATGACAAAAAGTAAGAATAGAGCAACTGGAGAACACATGAAAACGTTAAATGTGCACACCTTTCAATGTTCACTCCTGGGATTTCTGTGGTCTCCTGAAAGTGTTACGCGTGAGCAGTGCTGTGTTTGACCCTACTATTTCCCAGCTCTCATTGTGAGAACCACATATACCCTTACCCACAAGACCTGGTTACAAGGGAAGAGTTGGCATCTGGAGACTGCAATAGCAGGGTAAAGCACAATGGAGACTGGCCATTAAGTTGTGTAGCAGTCCACTCTGCAGGGAACTCTAGGATGCACCAATATCATGCAGTGAGTTGGACATCACTGGCAGGATAACTGTGTTTCTATACTGCAGCTCACTCTGGTGGAGCCCTGCCCCTCACACATACACAGCCAGCACACCTAAAACCATTTACCAATCAGAGAAAGGCCTTTAAAAAGGCACAACCACAGATGATCCGTGTTTCAGCAGCTTCCTCTGTACAAGAGATGACTCCTCATGTTGACCAGACCTACTTATCTGCCTTGACTGATAAGGTATTTAGACTTTCCAGTGACCCTGTTTCAGTTTCTGCCTTATTTTCCTTCCTATTTAAGAATAGTTTCCTTAATTCTTGTTCCTCACATTTTTGGACCCCTCTCTTAGCAGGGGCGGCACTTCCGTTGGACCGGAGGAGCGTCGCCCCACTTGCTTGCCCCCTAAAGCCCTTGGGATGAAAAATAAAATGGTAATTTATTACCATTTTATTTTTCATCCGCCCATACAGAACAGTGCGTCAGGATGGGGCAGGGCTTGCAGAGTGACAGCGAGGTAGAGAAGTCATCAGAGGGCTGCAAATGCACTGTTTAAAGTGCTCATGTCTTTTTGGCCGACTGTCTTGCGACGGTCAGCCACACAAGCGCGCTTTAAACCTCTCAACCCAGGTGTATTAAGACAGCTGGGTTGAGAGTTGGTGCAGGCCTCCATAGCACTGTGGAGTGCAGAGACCAACCGCTCCCTCCACTCAGGGCGCTGCTCTCATGATGGTAAAGCAGGGACTGATTGATCAATGAGTTTCCTGGTGTCTGGGGCCTTGTATTGCTCGAGTCCCAGTCCCCGGTTATTGTCCACCAGTATGTGCATCTCTTTGTGAGGAGGCTGGCAGTGGTGGAAGTCCAGACCCTCTTCATGAGCTCTGGAAGAAAGCAGTTGTCCCGAGCACAGCAGAGGGCTTCAATAAGATTTTAATTATTTAATTTTATTTTGCCCGTGAGTCCACCCCTCCCGTAGATGCCAGCAGCCACTGTCTCTTCGCCTGCATTGTTTTGACTCATTTTCACTCCTGATCCAGTGAAGCTATCCATGGGGGTTCCATTTGACTGATTGCACGTACATTTTTTAAGGAGATTTATCACAATTTCTATGATGTTGTTGCTGAAAGGGGGATACAGATTATCAGCAGCTGTGCATTGTGAATCAGGTAGGTCACTTGCTAAGTCTGGTAGACGAGACAAGGAGGGAATTATCAAAAGAATGTACACTGACATTGTCCTAAGAACATTTTAATTATCATTCCACCTATTTGTTTCAGCTCCCCATGGCATCATTGATATCTGTATCCCTACCCCAAGGGGAACTCCTTGCTGTCCAGTCTGATATTCTGTTAAGTAGTTGTCCTATTATGGGGTAGGGAGGAGCCTCTACGGATCGACCCCTGAGAATACATTAATCTTAGCCAGATCAGGACAGAAAGTCAAATGCCCAGCCAAATTGTCAAAGATAGAACAGCTGACTATATCGATGATCCCTCAGAGAGATAATCAACATCGTACATTTAAGGGCTACAAGTAGAATCTAAAGAGGATGAAGGTTACCACCTCCTTAGATTTCTCGAGCAATTTTCAAATTGGTTTCAAACCTAGAACTCTGAAAATCACAGTTTTCCACTTTCCTTGGCTTCAGAAACTCCCTACTTCAAGTACTGAAGAAAAGCCTCAGTTGCTTCTCTGAAAAACAAGCACCAAAGTCTCATCTGTTTCCACACTCATGTCCATCTACCAACTGTACTTAATTCGGGACAAAAATGAATCAAACCACCAGAAGGGGGATTGAAAATTAACTAGCCTTTCAGCTCTCTTGAGCCAGGAGCAATGGGCTAGATGTAGGTGTAGCAACAGTATGCACCAGAATAAAAGGAGCCACTTTTGCACCTAAAGAAGAGCATACTCTGCATAAGAACGCACAGTGTAGAAGGGCAACCTCTCCACCAGCACAACAGCATGCAGGCACCACCAAATGATTTATCTGCAGAAGATTACACCATGCAGAAGAGGTGACTCTGCATATGCACTAGGAAATAACCTACACATGTACAAGGTCACACAAATGTCAAATGTATCTCATCTTTATTGATTTTTTCCTGGTATATGTGGTACTGCTTTATACACAAAACCCATGCAAAAGAAGATTCTGAACCCTCTTTGGCCGTCTGCTATAGATAGCTGATAAATTTGCGTGGGTGGTTATTCAGTAGCAATAGCTTTGTAGTCAAATTTGCATTATTTGAAATAGATCCATGCTTTCATTAGAATACATTAAAGGTCACGAAATATGGTGTTGCTGTTGTCAAATCTCCTTTTGCCTGTGATCAGTCTAGCAGTTATAGTGGTGCATGTGAGGAACACTGGGATAGCATTTTCCAGTCAGGAGAGATCTTTAACTACTGTTTTCAAATGGCCTGAGGAAAATATGTGAATAATTGTTATGAATGAGTGAAGAAAGAAATTTGACATTTGGCTACTGTAGCATGAGGATGAGGCTATACTCCAGGACGAAACCAAATGATTTTATAATGTGAGAGAGATTGCAATATTTCTTTCAATTTCAGTAGGTCTAAAAGCAATGAGATGAAATTATTCCTATGAGACGGTGTAAAGAGGAGGGTGTGACATGTAATGCATGAGGATCTTTTCCCACACCTTTTATGTGGTCTTTTTAAGACAAGTGATACAAGTGAAAATTCCTAAATTGTCACCATTTTTAGGCAGATTTGTGTGTCCTTCACAGAGCAGTGCACTTGCTTTATGATCAAACTCAGCGGCTCTGTGTACAAGTTCAAAAAGGCAGGGTAGAGGATCCAGCCTGGAGTACACCGCAACACATTTTCCATCTTCCGGAGATGTAGTTGCCAATCTTTTCTAAGAATCAGGTCAATCTCCCAGGATGAACTGTGTCAAAAACCACTAAAAAGTCTATAGTTCTGAGTGAACACAGGTCTTTTTCTTTGTCCAGCACATTGTGCACATCCACATTATGTTCAGTGTTTCTGTTTCTATGGTGAAACCAAGATGAAATTCTTATTGATAGGCTGTAAGCCGATATTACTTGGCAATGATGGTGTTCATATAATTTGCTATGCACCTCTCTGTGGCCTGTCGTAGTCAAAGGAGGTTAGATACTGGTCTAACGTTGGATGAAAGGGCCGGATCAAAAGTGTGTTTCTACAGATTGAGACTAATTCGTGCCGTCTTTAATGAGCCCAAAAACTTCCTTGGAAGACAAAGGGATTTAGAAGGGTGCACCAGGTATATCGGAAAATATGGATGTTTTCTTTAATCAAATTTGCATGCACATGGTCTAGACAATAGCTTGCTGGTTTGAGCAACCTATGGCTAGACTAATATTGGTGGTGGAAATAAAAGACTTCTAGGTGTTTGTATTATTTGGTTTCAGAACATCTTTTGATCATTGATCAGGTCTGAATATGTTTCTGATGGAATATATCTAGTCAAGTGTATGTCAGAATATTACATGCAGAAATATCATCATACATATAATTGTGTCCTAAAATCTTTACAAAAAAATCATCTCATTCAGTGTAGATTTTCTGTGATTAATTCTAGTGGGGTGTTATTTTTGTAGATGTATTTAGGACATAATATTTAGGTCAGATGATATTCTGGCAATGATATTCTGGTAAAATGCCTTGCTTGAACAGTAGAGGATGGATACTTTACATTTGGTGAGTAAGGGTGAAGTGTGGATTCAGGGTAAGCGTCAGGGTAAGGTGAAATATGTCAGAAGAGGTGCTGAGAAGGATTGGACAAAATGTTGATTTGTTCTTGGGTGACCATGGAATAGCCAGAAAAAAATACTTAGCACTGTGAACCATATCTAAAATGGTAGGGAGTGAGCAAGCAAAGCACATGAGTGAATCACGTGACCCCCAACCCTGTCTATCAGGGGATTTTTCTTTGATTATTTCTTTCTTAAGACACTCACATTGGTTGTTCTATTGAATATCGTCCCCCAGAATATATTGTGGTAAAGGACTATCATGGACAGAGTATAAAGGTACCATATGTCAAAAGGTCGGTGCATAAAGGGAAGTATACATTTGCTATTCCTAACTCCACATCTATATACCTTGAAGATATATACTGCCAAGTTACATATCTGTGGAGTTAGGTATAGATAATCTAGACTTACTTACATGTCAATTTTTTATGTTCGATACTTTGTTCTCTATATTGTGTCCCATTGATATTCTGGTGTCGATATTCAGGGTGTACACCACTCACATTCTCATCTCCTCATTTCTTCATTCTGTTTTCTTTCATTTTTTCCATTTTTGTTTCCTTCTTTCTTACTTTCTTTTTTCTACGTTTAGGTTTTTCTTTCCTTCTTTTCTCCATTTTCATTTTCATCTTTTATCCTTTACTTTTCCGCTCTGTGCCTTCTCCAGCCATTATTTCTTATAAGGTTTCATTACAGACTTCTTTCCAAATATTCAGTTTCTGTCTGTTATTGTCTTCCTCTTCCCATCTTTGCCTTCTCTCATCACATCCCTGTCTCCCCTCTATTTCCCTTTCCAATTTTGATCCTCTCTCTCTTTCTCTGTCTCTCTCCTATCTCCTCTCCCAGTCTGTCTCAGTCTCTCTTTCTGACTCGGCCATCTAACCATCACCCCCTTGTGCTGAGAACTGTAAGTCTTGATTCAAAATTAAGAATGCATATCAAGAACAAATAATTTATACAATGGTGTTGGCTAGGAAGGAAACCCCCCACACACACTGAAGCTCCTGAAGTGAGGGGTTTATTCTGTATGCCTTTGTTGGGTAAAGATGGATGTATTCAATGGATCACTGACAAAATATCGAAGGTCAAAAATCGACCGACACAAAATATCGGAGCAAGAATATCGATGTCAACAATATCGATATCCTATCTACAACATGGTAAGTACAAAAATATCGGAAAAAAATATCGATGTCAAAAATATCGTTATTAAAAATATCGTTTTTTTTTGTTAAAAAAATATGTAAAATAAACTAAATAATACATATAATATATATATAATTTAATAAAACATTAATTAAACATATACATATAATATATAATATATATACTTAATAATCAGTTTTAATAATTATTTTAATAAATTATAAATTATTAAAAATATTATAAATTACAAATACATCTATACACATAAAACAATAACATAAATAAAAATTAAGGGGCCCATTACGATGGCGGGCGGAAGCACTACCGCCGTGCTGGCGGATGCAAAAACCACCAGTTACCGCCGGCACGCAGCAGTCCACACGCCCGCCCAATTACGATGCGAAAAGCAGGCCAAACACCGCCGGCAAGCCAGCAACACCGTCCGCCATCAAAGTGCGCCCGCACACGTAGCGGCGCAGCACAACTGACACACACCGTCCGACGAAACACGTCCCGCCCGGCGCATAAATTACGATGCCGCAAACAAACGGCTCCCACGGCAAAGAGACACCGCACGTGAAAGAGAGGCGGAAACACGGACGCAGAGCACGGACAACGAAGAAGCGGCACCCCGGGCATGAATCCAGCACTGCAGGCCCTTCCCATGCTTCTGCTGATGCACCACCAAGGACGCAACGTACCGCGGAGACGCAGGTAGGCACACACACAACAAGTGCACGCAAACAGCGCACACAGTGCAAGGGCGGAAAAGCGGACAACCCCCACCAGCGCGTGCACACTACACATCCACCATTGCATCCACATATGACACACAGGCCAAATCCTAACATCGCGGAACACATGTGTACACACCACCTGGGACTAGGAACCAACCACCCCGTCACGGCCCCAAAGCGCCGATGACGCCGCCACACATGCGCACAACGCAGAGGCCAACCGCAGCGCCATGCATGCGTCGCACACAGACACAGGGACACAACCAAGCAGCACACACATCAGCCCCACCCCGAACGCACATGACACGTGACAGGCCGGCCACAGACATGTCCCCAACGCCCAATTCACGGACAACACCCAACGCCACACAACCGACGCACACATGTCAGTGAAGTCACGCAACAGCAGGACACACCCCAGTGTAACAAACATGGCGAAGCACACAGCGGCGGCAACACCAACTAGGAGAAGCAGGGCTCCTTCGGGAAGAGGAACGCCAGTACCACACTGAAAAACCCATACCACCCTGCACATATGAACAAGACACATGAAACGGAACACCAAAGAGCCCGGGGACCGACAACAGGTGGCCCAAGAATTACATCCACACACAAGGCCCAACGCAGAGCGGAAAGGCAGTCTGCCGCCCACACAAGGGAGAGCAGACAGCACTGAATGACCTTCCATTCCAACACCGAAACCACAGCCCTACGACAGAAGCCGGTGAATACAGCCATTGTCCAAGAATAGACCAACACAGGCATGCCGAGGAGACCGACCACAGGGCAGATAGCGCATATCACAGAAGCACACAACGGACGGGGAAGAAAGAAGAAAACACTCCCCATGTCGGCCACATGCAAGTTAATTGGAAGGAGTCACACAGCACTGACCTTGAACTGTCTGAGAAGCATGTGGGAAGAGGGCCCGTGTCCTCCAAACAAGCCAACAGAACACAAGTCCTGTCTCCCCACGACTACACAGAGCTCACAGCAACCCCGGAGTGTGCACATTGCAGACTGCACACACAGCCGGAGCACGCCACCACAACGCACCGCTGCGAAATGGCAACCGCAACACACCTACCCAACTACGCCGAAGAGCTCAAGCTGTACCAAACCAGCACGATACATACATTGGGATGCGATCTCCTGTCCCTGCTGAACGTAAGTTACCGACTGACTTACCGCATCACATTGTTCAGCTGCGTCATGCCCGTCTTCTACTGTCGGAGGTGTCCCTACCAGCATCCCGTCGAGATATGCCTCTCCAACCCGGCATGTCTGAAGGCGGACCTGCTACCACTACTCCTCCCTCTGGACGCACACGACAGGGCCTGCTCTGCCTATGGGGGCATGGCGTATGTGGCCAACATCGCACGCGCACTGAAATGGAACCACTGTGCCTCCACACGACGGATCATCGAGAACAGCTACATCGAATGTCACCCAGCATGCCCCATCATGGTCCTCCAAGGGACAACCTACGAACAACACCTTGACAGCCACCATCCGCTTCATTGGCTGGCAAACATGTACACCACCAATGACATGGAAGCCCTGCTGGACGGCATCGCATACCTGACAACCTGTAAATACGTCGGACCACAACGCAGGTTCCCCGAGTGACCTATGAAGTCCAACCCCGCACCCATGCTCAGCTTCCGCACGGACTGGCCAGTCACCACCACAACAGCCATACCAAACGACCGGCAACTGTAACCACACCATCAACGACATCGCCATGACATCGGATATGACCGGGACATGCACACTGTTCCCCATCACATCCAGGAACACCGCATGCATCGTGGGAGGCAGTGGCATGGGCTCTGTGCATCGCACCCACATGGACGGAACTGCACGAACAACCAGGACACGACATGGATCCAGCGCCCATGGACACACACACCGCTCAGTGGACATGAATAGGTCGCCTGGAGTCTGTGGGTGCTGCACCCCTCCCACCCCCGCCCCGGGAATCCCATACCAGGACCTTTGCATGGACGACAAGTGCATACAACAACAACACGACCCCAGTGACTGTGACATGGCCAGTAACCACCACAGTGCAACAACAAGTGGCACGCCGCTGCATGCACGCAAGCACATGCCCTGATGTCATCTCACATGCACGCGTGCATGAGGAACAACCGCAGCAAACCTGTCACATGGAACTGAGATGGACTGTGCCCATGATGCCGAGCGGTCTGGTAGGCTACATGTATACCGTCTGTGTCAAAGTCCGCAGCTCCGCAGCTATACGTAAATGTACATTAGCACAGCCTTGGCCAAGCAGATGTAACCCCACACCCTATCCCATTTGTAATCATGCTCAGTATATCCTCAATATGTATTCCGCTGCCAGTAGTGTCCACTATACTGCATCACAGAGGACAGAAGACTCAATATAATGTTTGAAACCAGAACTGTCTCCGCTGACTCATTTCACAAGTACGAATGAGAGAGGATGAGAGTATGTGAAGTACACGGCAGTCGTGACATGACCATGTAGTCCACTGGTATTGGATGTCAACGCAAATGAGTAGCACTACTGTGGAAGACACACATGTGTCGTGTGAAGTCGTATGGACGCAGTGCTCAGGTGGGTGGGTGCGACGGGTAGATGCGCACATGCCAAGTTGGAGCACGCCGTGTTGGGAGGGCTCATGAACAGTACACCACCGCTTCCCTGGGCATTGTGAGAGGACACCTGTCGGGGGAGTGAACACGTGTGTGCACAGCAGCCGGGCACACGTACAAAGCGGTACCAGGCGCACCTCAGCCCACCCTCTGTGGACGAGCTGGATCCTGTTGTGCGCCCGCCATGCCCCTTGACAAGGCACACACAGCCCCAGTCGACCAGGTGTAACCCCAACATAGTCAATCCGCACAGGCGATACAGGGCACGGGATGGCAGTGGAGCATGGTGTGTGAGAGGTCTCCTCGCGCTCCTCCTGGTCATATCACGCAGGCAATAGAACCTCAACGTCTAGCATGGCACAAGTCACATGGAAGTGTAGGGGGACGCACCACAGCACGAGCAGCACTGACGTCACGGGAGGTGGCTCGCACCATCCCATCCATTGCCCATCATACCAACCACGACACATGCCATTGCGACTAAGTGCAAGCGCGTGCGCCACCACCCCTGAGCCCTCCCCAGAGAGGCCAAAGAGTGAATGTGTGGGCCATCAGCCACAGACGGACGCGGCATGGCCGCAAGGGCAGCCACAGCCACTGGGTGTCGCAGGTGGCGGATCCGGAAGGCGAAGACTGTGATGCATAGTCCATGCAGGCCGGGTCTCCATTTGGGGCACCACGCAGGTGGACGGCGTCCCGCCACACATCATACCCTGAGACAGCCCACTCGTGCAACTGGACCCACACATACACTCCTTGCCCTCTCTGGTGCGAGCTTGGGGCTGCCTGTGCAAGCGCTAGCCTCGCAGGTGAGCATGCATATTGGGGGCGAGGGGAGGACATGAGGGCTGGGGCGAAGATGACTGTATCACTGTCAGTTAGTACAAGGGATGACCCAGATGTGGAAAGGAAGAGACGTGTCCCGTGTGTACTGCAACTAGTCGCCAATCCAACTACCCCCCATGTCCGGAATGTAAGCCCGCACCTAGGCCCGCCCATCCGCCACATCGAACATACCACCAGCACGACAACCTTCCCATTCGAAACACTGACTGGGGTGGCGACCAGTGAACAATCATGTGTAGCCTACCCACGCGTACATGTGGGCCCTCCATGATCCATGTCACCTGCGGCAAAGACATGACATGCGCAATGAGGGAAGTGAGGAGAGCTGTCCGCCCCACGCGCAGAAGGTGCATCAGCTCCACAGACCCAGCAGCGAGTCCAGCAGGGGTCACATGTGCAGGGGCAGCTGTGCCTGGTGTGAAGGCACATGCATATAGACAGCACATCGACCAATGTGTAGTCTGCCCACATCCACAGTCCATCATCATGCGGACATAGGAATTGAACACAGGGCAACACATCTTAGCTGGTGCACCCACCGTGACCAACAATGCGCAATCATCGACGCACCCGCCCTGTGCATGGCCCCCACCCAACGGAGGCACATCCAGTGCCACCATCCCACACACACAAGCCTTCCACGGAACATGCTGTGTCCAATGGTCAGTACAGAGTCAGCGCCCATCTGGTGGATCCTGAACAGGAGACACATGCACACACATGCCAGCTCCCACTATGTACGACTGCCACCTGGCACGTGCAATGTAACCTCTCACCTGTGACGTGTGACTGCAAGCACACAGCCGTCTTGGCATGGGGCTGTCAATGTGGACACCAGTCAATGTTTCGGGAGCTGTGATCCGTACAGTGCTGTACATAGGGTGCAGTGCTGACACCTACTACTGTCTCATATCCCCTCGTGCCACAGGTCCCACTTGTATTGGCCGCTCAGCCCGTGCCCACATCGTCGTCGCCGTGTGCCATACTCATCCAGCCTCGGAAGCAGTACCATGCTCAGCAGACACTCATGTTGCCGTGGCGTTGCCGCTTGACGAATATGCAGTCAGTCCCCATCAGCACGCCCGCAAGTCATTGGGGCCTAGATCCCCATGTGCATGCACATGGCAGTGGTATGTCTCACTTGCCATTGCCATTGTTGGGAGACCTGTGTAAGTGTATTGTGGCCGTGCCGTCCCAGCTTGACAGCTGGGCTGTGGCTCATGTGCTTGCTCAGTCATGTCAGTGATGTGTATGCGAAATTGCTATGTGCCGTGTTGCTTTGACATGTGTCCTCTGTCATTTAACCCAGGCGGAGACCGAACATTGACCGCCCATACCAATTGCTGGCGGACATGGACGATACAGAGGTAATCAGGAAGTTTCGGCTGGACAGGCCAACTCTGCATCGACTGTGTGCCATGTTAGAGCCCCATCTCCGTCCCCGCAGGGTGTATCCGACTGCTGTCACCCCCACGGCTAAGGTGATGGCCGCCATGCATTTCTTCGCCACTGGGTCATTCCAGCACACAGTGGGCAGTGGAGGAGGGATGTCCCAGCCCATGTTCAGCAAGGTGCTGAGGGATGTACTGGCAGCCATGATGCTGTACCGGAACAGGTACATCAGATTCCCCAGGGCTCGTGAATTGGCGGCAGTGAAGGGTGCATTCTATGCCCTTGGCAGAATCCCACACGTCGTGGGAGCCATTGACTGCACTCATGTTGGCCTTGTTCCACCACAGGCCACTGAGCACCTGTACCGCAACAGGAAGCACACGCACTCCCTGAATGTGCAAGTGGTGTGCCTTGCGGACATGGTGATCACCCACGTGTGTGCAAAGTTTCCAGGCTCGGCCCATGACGCACACATAATGCGCAACAGCATCTTGCCACGACTGATGGCCAATCTGCAACAGGATCGTGGCTGTATTGTCGGTGAGTATGTGGAGTGGTGTAGCGTGCTGGTTGTGCGATGCTGTCCCCTGTCCAGTTGGAATAGCAACGGTTCTCTGTGTCCCTCACACCCAGGTGACTCTGCGTATCCGAATGGGGCATGGCTGCTCAGTCCATTGAGGAATCCTCGCACCCCAGCAGACGATCGATACAATGAGGCACATGGGAGGACCAGACGTGTGGTCGAGCGTACCTTTGGCCTCCTCAAGTCCAGGTTCAGGTGCCTGGACCGCACCGGGGGTGCACTGGCGTACTCCCCACAGAAGGTGTGCCAGATAGTGGTGGCGTGCTGCATGCTGCACAATCTGGCCATTCGGAAGCAGATCCCCCTCATTGTGGATGACGGAGATCAACCAGGGCCCCAGCCCGCAGACCAGGACAGCTCGAGTGAGGTGGACAGCGGAGAGGAGGAAGCTGGGAATGTGCGCCAGCAGCTCATCGCCCGCTACTTCACTTGACGGTGAGTGTCCATGTACGACGGATGATGTGTCTGTATCTATGCAGGTGTGTGTGTGCTGTGTCAGGGTGGCCGTATGTTCACTGCGTGCAGTGTGTCAACGCTCCATGGCCAGGGTAGTATGCCACTGTTGGTGACTGTGGCATTGTGCCCTATTGCTCTGTGCGATGTGTGTACATTGCTTGTAGTTGTTGACATGTACTGTGTGATGGGTGTGTGACACACTCATTGAATGTGCTCCTGTTCTGTCTCCCACCCCTAGGTCCCTACAGGCCCTCCGGATTCCATTTCCATGCCACGCATCAGGTGCCTTTCCGCCCAAGGTGGCCGTTGTATTCCGTACAATAAAGACACAGGGCACAAACAGCAGTTAGTGAAAAAGGTGCATTTATTACAAACTGTGACATGTGATTGTGTGTAAGGTGATGACAAAAGTGGTGCGTGCAGTGACAATGAGCTGTCGGTCATGGCTGCGTGATGATCAGGGTGTACCCACTGGTTCTATGTCCATAGTCCAACACACACATGCCATCCAGATGGCTGTGTGGAGTGGGATCGTAGAGCAAGTCAATGCAGTGGCTGGTCAAGGAAGGCTGGCGGAAGGCTGGCTGGCTGCCTCACTTGCGACTGGAGCGTGCGAAGTCCTCCCGGGAGATCTGTTTCCTCTTCGGACGGCCCCTTCCACGTTTGGGAGGGGGTGTGTGGTGGCGACCTGCTGGTGGTGGGTGAGGTGTGCTCACTGGCTGTGGACGCAGGGGAAGTGGACACTGCTGCCCGAGCCTGCGCCCTAGCAGGTGGTGGCGGAGGTGGTGTTGCTGGCCTTGCCTGTGACCCCACCGCCACCACCAGCTGGCCCATGAGGTCCACGAGTTGGTCCATACGGGACACGAATTGGCCCATATGGGCGTCCATGGACCTCAGCACCCCCAGCACCTCCCGCGTGTCAGTAGCAGACCTGGCCCATTGTCCTTGGGCCTCTTCATAGGCCCCAAGGACTCTGGCCATTTGAGGCAGGGCATGGCTCCCAGGGGAGGCTGGCGTTTCCCTGACCCTGCTCCTCCTACCAGTCCTGCTGCCACCGGCCTGCCCACTAGCCACATTGCTCACCACGGTCCTCGCTGTGGCTCCCAGGGTGGATCCAGTCGGCCGGGCCACCACCTGCGCTGGGGCTGGTGCCAGCGAAGACGTGGTGGTGGTGGAGGCGGTGGTGGTCGGTGCGGCGATGGTGGCGGTTGCGGCAGTGGTAGTGGCCGCAATGACCGTGGGTGTGGCCGCAACGACAGTGGCAGCAGGGGACTGGGACTGTTCAGCATCCCTGGATGATGGGTTGGTGGGTAGGAGGGGTCCTGGGGAGCGGCTGGGCCCTGCCACGCCAGATGGGCCAGCTTGGTGGTCCGTGTCCGAAGAGGTGGACAGATCCTCCAGATCCGTGTGTCCTCGTTGGGGGCTCGTAGGCTGGCTGTGCTGGCTGCTGTCTCCATCCCCAGCGTCCAGCAGTTCGTCACCTGTGGAGAGAATGAGATTTGTTATTGTGTTGCACCTGGCGAAGTATGTATTAGTCGTCTGACATTGGCAGTTCGTGCAATCTCGTACATGGGTTTCCCGGAGGCGAGTGTGTGGCTGTGGCATCTGTAGGTGTGTGTGCTAGGCAATGGGACTGTGTGCTGTGCACATGTGGCATGGGACGGATTGGCCATGCCGATGGGTGTGTTGCTTTGCCCCTACTCATTGTGACTCTGGTGTATGCGGGCTCCTGGCCCATCCTGGGTCTGGTTTGTACTTTGCTTTTGGAGTTCAAATGGAACGCTTAGGAACGCATATGGCAACATGGGGGCCATGCCCCAGATTCGCATTTGGGAGGGTATATGCTTTTGGGGTACATGCTGTGAGCCATGGGTGCCGAACGTGACATGTGTTGTGGCAGCATGACAGTGCATGGTCTGAGGTGTGTGCATGCCTGACATGCCCTGCATATTTGCTGTCTGTTGTGGTTACTGGACATGGCATTGGACGCATCGTTATGAGTGAGTGATAGTTGTGTGCCAGCCAACGTATTGCAGTTGTCCCATCTCCTTGGTGTGCGTGCTGCCCTGTGCCATGTGCATCACTGCAGTGCTCGGGGGTGTGGCCCATGTTGTGTGTTGTTGCTCACAGTGTGTCGTGCGCTTAATTGACTTCTGGCACATGGTTGGTCATGGGCATGTGTCTTAGCGTGACTGCTGTATGTGTGGCAGCTGTGCGGATGACATGCCTTTCATGAGACTGGGGCTGACGGATGGGATGGATGGTATGTTGTATGTGCATGGTGTGTCTGTGTGTTTGATGGGTTCAGTGGTGTTCGTGTGCATTTATGTTGTTCCGCTCTGTTGCGTCTAGTGTTGTTTGTCTTACATAGGCGTAGTTGTGGGGTGTGTGGTTGACAGGCAGTAGGGGCTACATGGACAGGACTTCAATGGTGTTTCGGTTGTGTGTGATGAGTTGCACAGTGGCTGCCGTGTGGGACTATATTCAGTGTGGCTTGTGCATGCAGACGTGGCTCCTTGGGTGTTGCTATGTCTGTGATGGGTCATGTGGGGTGTGAGTCTGCTGTTCATGTCCGTGTGCACATTGTTCACTTGTTCGTGACGGTGGGCGGTGCTGCGTGTCCGTGTGCTACGTGACATGTCCCATGTGTTGGTGGTGTTATGGTCCTCATGCCTCCAGTAATCCAGCCCTGTCCAGTTTCCCACCTGCAAGTTGTTCGTGCGTGCACTGTACTGGATGCCACATGGCTCTTAGCGGGGGGTGCTCCATGTTGCAGGTCTGTGGGGGTGGGGGGGTGTAGTGGGTCGTGGGGGTGGCTGTACACCCACTGACACCGATTGCTGTGGACCGTGATGTCTGCCTTTCGGCTGTCGTTGTGCACTGCGGTGGCTGACACGTGGGTGTGGGGTGTGGGGGATGCTCCTCCTTGCTGTGCTGTGGGACTGGGGCCTGGTGTGTGTTGTACTTGGGCTGTCCACCGTCCCACCCACTGCACTTTGTGTTCCTGCCACTTACCTGTTACTTGTCGGTTAGTGCAGCTGTGGCGGACACATGGGTGTGGTGGGTGCTCGTTGTGGCGCTTCTGGCATATTTGGGGACCTGTTGGTGGTTACGTGGCTGGCTTAGTGTACACATGTCCCCACGCATCTTACAGTTGTTCGGGTTGGCCTGTGTGTGGTAGTGTCTGTTGCATGTGCGTGTGATGTGTTGTGTATTGTGTGCTGGACATGGGGGTGTTTGTCCCTGGGAGCTGTGGCATGGTGGTTGCGCATGTGTGTACATAGCGGTGTGCTGGTATACATTAGTTTGTACTTACCAGCCTCCACTCCCCCTGCTAATCCGGCGAGGATCTCCGGATGGATTACGACTCGCACCTTCTCCTCCCACGCTTTGAAGGTCTTAAAGAGCGCGGGATTCCCTCCGCCAGTGACGGCAGCCAGCTCTCTGTTTTTGCCCTCCTTCTTCTTGACCAGGCTCTTTACGTCATTCCAACGTTTGTTTATCTCGGTTCTGTTCCTGGGCAGGGTCCCGACTGCATTGACCTGGTCTACGATCCGGGTCCACATTCTGTTTCTGGTGGCTAGTGGTGTGTGCTGGACCATGTTCCCATAGATTTGTGGGTACACCTTGATGATCTCGTCGACCATGACCGTCAGCTCCATGGGCGTGAACTTGGGCATCCTTTGTGGTGCCATGGTGTTTGTGGTGCTGGTGCGGTGTGTGTTGTGTAATGTGCAGGGGGTTTGTGGTGCCGGTGTTTGGTGGTGGTGGTGGTGGTGGTGGTTGTGATGTGTGCGTTTCTGTGGTGTGCTGCTGTCCTTGCTGTGTCACTGTGTCCTCTCCTCTCCTCTCTGGTTTGCAATGTAGCAAGGGGTTGTGGTCTGTGGGAGTGCTGCTTTTGTACTCACCTATGTGGGTGTGTCCTCATGGTCTGTTGTTTTCAGGTGTGTTGTGTCTGGGGTTCTGGCCTTTGTAGTTTTTGTCTGTCCAGGGGGTGTTTTCGGGATGTGTACTGTGCTTGTGTATTTGTGCGTGCCTTGCTGTGTGGACTTGTTGGCCATGTTGTGTGCTATTGGTTTTGTGTGCGGATGGTTTCTGTGCAGGTACGTGGGCGCCATGGCTTCTGCCGTGTCGATTCTCATCGGCGTTGTTTGCGCTGGCGGGCGGTATTTTTGTTGTTTTTCCGCGCTCATGGCGGTGCGATCGTAATTTCACGTGCGGTGTGTCGGCCGTGTGGGCGGGCGGTTTTGTGTTGTCGTGCGTGTTTCCGTCCGTGGCGGGCGGTTTGACTCCGACTCGGACGATGGCGGGCGGTATTTTGTATGATTTTTCCGCCGATGGCGGTTTTCAGTTTGTGTACTCATAATGGCGTGGTCGGTGTTCAGGCGGTGTGTGCGGGCGGATTTTTGCCGCTTCCATGCCTGGCGGATTTTTTTACGCCGGGTATCGTAATGAGCCCCTAAATAATTATGTATAAGAAATTTAAAAAAATTAATTTACTTTTAATATTTTTAAAATAAATTATATACTACATTAACTAAAATAATACAAAAATATTAAATAGCGGAAGGAATAAAACTACTATTGCAACTCCCAAAAACAACAGTAAGAAAAATGTTGGATAGCGTAGAGCTTAAAATTACTATTCCCACTCCAGAGAGTGCAACAGTAGAGAAAGTATTGGATAGCGTAGGGGTAAAATTACTATTCCCACTCCAGGGAGTGCAACAGTAGGGAAAGCGTTGGATAGCGGGAGGGTAAAAATAATATTCCCACTCCAGTGAGTGCAACCGTAGGGAAAGCGTTGGATAGCGTAAGGGTAAAAATTACTATTCCCACTCCAGTGAGTGCAACAGTAGGGAAAGTGTTGGATAGCGTAGGGGTAAAAATTACTATTCCCACTCCAGGGAGTGCAACAGTAGGGCAAGCGTTGGGTAGCGTGAGGGTAAAAATTACTATTCCCACTCCAGTGAGTGCAACAGTAGGGAAAGTGTTGGATAGCGTAGGGGTAAAAATTACTAATCCAACTCCAGAGAGTGCAACAGTAGGGAAAGTGTTGGATAGCGTAGAAGTTAAAAATAACATACTTATAAATAAAATAATTTTTTAAAATAATTAATGAATTATTAAATAACTCTAAACTATTTACCAATGCCAATAAATAATTATTAAAAACATAATTACCAATGGAAAATGTATTAACAATAAATTAATAATAAATACCAATAAATAATAATTAATAAATATTAATTACCAATTAACTAATATTGAACAATTAAATTCTTTATTATACCAATAATAATAATTATTAAACATTAATTATCAATTGATAATTACTTATTAATATATTAGTTAAATTTATCAATAAATAATATTTGATAATATTTAGGGGCCCATTACGATACCCGGCGTAAATAAATCCGCCAGGCATGGAAGCGGCAAAAATCCGCCCGCACACACCGCCTGAACACCGACCACGCCATTACGATTACACAAACCAAAAACCGCCATCGGCGGAAAATCACACAAAATACCGCCCGCCATCGTCCGAGTCGGAGTCAAACCGCCCGCCACGGACGGAAACACGCACGACAACACAAAACCGCCCGCCCACACGGCCGACACACCGCACGTGAAATTACGATCGCACCGCCATGAGCGCGGAAAAACCACAAACATACCGCCCGCCAGCGCAAAACAACGCCGATGAGAATCGACACGGCAGAAGCCATGGCGCCAACGTACCTGCACAGAAACAATCCGCACACAAAACCAATAGCACACAACATGGCCAACAAGTCCACACAGCAAGGCACGCACAAATACACAAGCACAGTACACATCCCGAAAACACCCCCCGGACAAACAAAAAATACAAAGGCCAGAACCCCAGACACAACACACCTGAAAACAACAGACCATGAGGACACACCCACATAGGTGAGTACAAAAGCAGCACTCCCACAGACCACAACCCCTTGCTACATTGCAAACCAGAGAGGAGAGGAGAGGACACAGTGACACAGCAAGGACAGCAGCACACCACAGAAACGCACACATCACTACCACCACCACCACCACCACCACCACCACCAAACACCACCACCACCACCACCACCACCACCACACCCCGGCACCACAAACCCCTGCACATCACACAACACACACCGCACCAGCACCACAAACACCATGGCACCACAAAGGATGCCCAAGTTCACGCCCATGGAGCTGACGGTCATGGTCGACGAGATCATCAAGGTGTACCCACAAATCTATGGGAACATGGTCCAGCACACACCACTAGCCACCAGAAACAGAATGTGGAACCGGATCGTAGACCAGGTCAATGCAGTCGGGACCCTGCCCAGGAACAGAGTCAAGATAAACAAACGTTGGAATGACGTCAAGAGCCTGGTCAAGAAGAAGGAGGGCAAAAACAGAGAGCTGGCTGCCGTCACTGGCGGAGGGAATCCCACGCTCTTTAAGACCTTCAAAGCGTGGGAGGAGAAGGTGCGAGTCGTAATCCATCCGGAGATCCTCGCCGGATTAGCAGGGGGAGTGGAGGCTGGTAAGTACAAACTAATGTATACCAGCACACCGCTATGTACTCACATGCGCAACTACCATGCCACAGCTCCCAGGGACAAACACCCTCATGTCCAGCACACAATACACAACACATCACACACACATGCAACAGACACTACCACACACAGCCCAAACCGAACAACCGTAAGATGCGTGGGGACATGTGTACACTAAGCCAGCCACGTAACCACCAACAGGTCCCCAAATATGCCAGAAGCGCCACAACGAGCACCCACCACACCCATGTGTCCGCCACAGCTGCACTAACCGACAAGTAACAGGTAAGTGGCAGGAACACAAAGTGCAGTGGGTGGGAGGGTGGACAGCCCAAGTACAACACACACCAGGCCCCAGTCCCACAGCACAGCAAGGAGGAGCATCCCCGACACCCCACAGCCACGTGTCAGCCACCGCAGTGCACAACGACAGCCGAAAGGCAGACATCACGGTCCACAGCAATCGGTGTCAGTGGGTGTACAGCCACCCCCATGACCCACAACACCCCCCACCCCCACAGACCTGCAACATGGAGCACCCCCGCTTAGAGCCATGTGGCATCCAGTACAGTGCACGCACGAACAACTTGCAGGTGGGAAACTGGACAGGGCTGGATTACTGGAGGCATGAGGACCATAACACGACCAACACATGGGACATGTCACGTAGCACACGAACACGCAGCACCGCCCACCGTCACGAACAAGTGAACAATGTGCACACGGACATGAACAACAGACTCACACCTCACATGACCCATCACAGACATAGCAACACCCAAGGAGCCACGTCTGCATGCACAAGCCACACTGAATATAGTCCCACACGGCAGCCACTGTGCAACTCATCACACACAACCGAAACACCATTGAAGTCCTGTCCATGTAGCCCCTACTGCCTGTCAACCACACACCCCACAACTACGCCTATGTAAGACAAACAACACTAGACGCAACAGAGCGGAACAACAGAAATGCACACGAACACCACTGAACCCATCAAACTCACAGACACACCATGCACATACAACATACCATCCATCCCATCCGTCAGCCCCAGTCTCATGAAAGGCATGTCATCCGCACAGCTGCCACACATACAGCAGTCATGCTAAGACACATGCCCATGACCAACCATGTGCCAGAAGTCAATTAAGCGCACGACACACTGTGAGCAACAACACACAACATGGGCCACACCCCCCCGAGCACTGCAGTGATGCACATGGCACAGGGCAGCACGCACACCAAGGAGATGGGACAACTGCAATACGTTGGCTGGCACACAACTATCACTCACTCATAACGATGCGTCCAATGCCATGTCCAGTAATCACAACAGACAGCAAATATGCAGGCCATGTCAAGCATGCACACACCTCAAACCATGCACTGTCATGCTGCCACAACACATGTCACGTTCGGCACCCATGGCTCACAGCATGTACCCCAAAAGCATATTCCCTCCCAAATGCGAATCTGGGGCATGGCCCCCATGTTGCCATATGCGTTCCTAAGCGTTCCATTTGAACCCCAAAAGCATATCCTCCCAAATGCGAATCTGGGGCATGGCCCCCATGTTGCCATATGCGTTCCTAAGCGTTCCATTTGAACCCCAAAAGCATATCCCCTCCCAAATGCGAATCTGGGGCATGGCCCCCATGTTGCCATATGCGTTCCTAAGCGTTCCATTTGAACCCCAAAAGCATATCCCCTCCCAAATGCGAATCAGGGCATGGCCCCCATGTTGCCATACGCGTTCCTAAGCGTTCCATTTGAACCCCAAAGCATATCCCCTCCCAAATGCGAATCAGGGGCATGGCCCCCATGTTGCCATATGCATTCCTAAGCGTTCCATTTGAACCCCAAAAGCATATCCCCTCCCAAATGCGAATCTGGGGCATGGCCCCCATGTTGCCATATGCGTTCCTAAGCGTTCCATGTGAACCCCAAAAGCAAAGTACAAACCAGACCCAGGATGGGCCAGGAGCCCGCATACACCAGAGTCACAATGAGTAGGGGCACAGCAACACACCCATCGGCATGGCCAATCCGTCCCATGCCACATGTGCACAGCACACAGTCCCATTGCCTAGCACACACAACTACAGATGCCACAGCCACACACTCGCCTCCGGGAAACCCATGTACGAGATTGCACGAACTGCCAATGTCAGACGACAAATACATACTTCGCCAGGTGCAACACAATAACAAATCTCATTCTCTCCACAGGTGACGAACTGCCGGATGCTGGGGATGGAGACAGCAGCCAGCACAGCCAGCCCACAAGCCCCCAACGAGGACACACGGATCTGGAGGATCTGTCCTCCTCTTCGGACACGGACCACCAAGCAGGCCCATCTGGCGTGGCAGGGCCCAGCCGCTCCCCAGGACCCCTCCTACCCACCAACCCATCATCCAGGGATGCTGAACAGTCCCAGCCCCCTGCTGCCACTGTCGTTGCGGCCACACCCACGGTCATTGCGGCCACTACCACTGCCGCAACCGCCACCATCGCCGCACCGACCACCACCGCCACCACCACCACCACGTCTTCGCTGGCACCAGCCCCAGCGCAGGTGGTGGCCCGGCCGACTGGATCCACCCTGGGAGCCACAGCGAGGACCGTGGTGTGCAATGTGGCTAGTGGGCAGGCCGGTGGCAGCAGGACTGGTAGGAGGAGCTGGGTCAGGGAAACGCCAGCCTCCCCTGGGAGCCATGCCCTGCCTCAAATGGCCAGAGTCCTTGGGGCCTATGAAGAGGCCCAAGGACAATGGGCCAGGTCTGCTACAGACACGCGGGAGGTGCTGGGGGTGCTGAGGTCCATGGACGCCCATATGGGCCAATTCGTGTCCCGTATGGACCAACTCGTGGACCTCATGGGCCAGCTGGTGGTGGCGGTGGGGTCACAGGCAAGGCCAGCAACACCACCTCCGCCACCACCTGCTAGGGCGCAGGGTCGGGCAGCAGTGTCCACTTCCCCTGCGTCCACAGCCAGTGAGCACACCTCACCCACCACCAGCAGGTCGCCACCACACACCCCCTCCCAAACGTGGAAGGGGCCGTCCGAAGAGGAAACAGATCTCCCGGGAGGACTTCGCACGCTCCAGTCGCAAGTGAGGCAGCCAGCCAGCCTTCCGCCAGCCTTCCTTGACCAGCCACTGCATTGACTTGCTCTACGATCCCACTCCACACAGCCAGCTGGATGGCATGTGTGTGTTGGACTATGGACATAGAACCAGTGGGTACACCCTGAGCTTCACGCAGCCATGACCGACAGCTCATTGTCACTGCACGCACCACTTTTGTCATCACCTTACACACAATCACATGTCACAGTTTGTAATAAATGCACCTTTTTCACTAACTGCTGTTTGTGCCCTGTGTTTTATTTGTACGGAATACAACGGCCACCTTGGGCGGAAAGGCACCTGATGCGTGGCATGGCAATGGAATCCGGAGGGCCTGTAGGGACCTAGGGGTGGGAGACAGAACAGGAGCACATTCAATGAGTGTGTCACACACCCATCACACAGTACATGTCAACAACTACAAGCAATGTACACACATCGCACAGAGCAATAGGGCACAATGCCACAGTCACCAACAGTGGCATACTACCCTGGCCATGGAGCGTTGACACACTGCACGCAGTGAACATACGGCCACCCTGACACAGCACACACACACCTGCACAGATACAGCCACATCAGCCGTCGTACATGGACACTCACCGTCAAGTGAAGTAGCGGGCGATGAGCTGCTGGCGCACATTCCCAGCTTCCTCCTCTCCGCTGTCCACCTCACTCGAGCTGTCCTGGTCTGCGGGCTGGGGCCCTGGTTGATCTCCGTCATCCACAATGAGGGGGATCTGCTTCCGAATGGCCAGATTGTGCAGCATGCAGCACGCCACCACTATCTGGCACACCTTCTGTGGGGAGTACGCCAGTGCACCCCCGGTGCGGTCCAGGCACCTGAACCTGGACTTGAGGAGGCCAAAGGTATGCTCGACCACACGTCTGGTCCTCCCATGTGCCTCATTGTATCGATCGTCTGCTGGGGTGCGAGGATTCCTCAATGGACTGAGCAGCCATGCCCCATTCGGATACGCAGAGTCACCTGGGTGTGAGGGACACAGAGAACCGTTGCTATTCCAACTGGACAGGGGACAGCATCGCACAACCAGCACGCTACACCACTCCACATACTCACCGACAATACAGCCACGATCCTGTTGCAGATTGGCCATCAGTCGTGGCAAGATGCTGTTGCGCATTATGTGTGCGTCATGTGCCGAGCCTGGAAACTTGGCACACACGTGGGTGATCACCATGTCCGCAAGGCACACCACTTGCACATTCAGGGAGTGCGTGTGCTTCCTGTTGCGGTACAGGTGCTCAGTGGCCTGTGGTGGAACAAGGCCAACATGTGTGCAGTCAATGGCTCCCACGACGTGTGGGATTCTGCCAAGGGCATAGAATGCACCCTTCACTGCCGCCAATTCACGAGCCCTGGGGAATCTGATGTACCTGTTCCGGTACAGCATCATGGCTGCCAGTACATCCCTCAGCACCTTGCTGAACATGGGCTGGGACATCCCTCCTCCACTGCCCACTGTGTGCTGGAATGACCCAGTGGCGAAGAAATGCATGGCGGCCATCACCTTAGCCGTGGGGGTGACAGCAGTCGGATACACCCTGCGGGGACGGAGATGGGGCTCTAACATGGCACACAGTCGATGCAGGGTTGGCCTGTCCAGCCGAAACTTCCTGATTACCTCTGTATCGTCCATGTCCGCCAGCAATTGGTATGGGCGGTCAATGTTCGGTCTCCGCCTGGGTTAAATGGCAGAGGACACATGTCAAAGCAACACGGCACATAGCAATTTCGCATACACATCACTGACATGACTGAGCAAGCACATGAGCCACAGCCCAGCTGTCAAGCTGGGACGGCACGGCCACAATACACTTACACAGGTCTCCCAACAATGGCAATGGCAAGTGAGACATACCACTGCCATGTGCATGCACATGGGGATCTAGGCCCCAATGACTTGCGGGGCGTGCTGATGGGGACTGACTGCATATTCGTCAAGCGGCAACGCCACGGCAACATGAGTGTCTGCTGAGCATGGAACTGCTTCCGAGGCTGGATGAGTATGGCACACGACGACGACGATGTGGGCACGGGCTGAGCGGCCAATACAAGTGGGACCTGTGGCACGAGGGGATATGAGACAGTAGTAGGTGTCAGCACTGCACCCTATGTACAGCACTGTACGGATCACAGCTCCCGAAACATTGACTGGTGTCCACATTGACAGCCCCATGCCAAGACGGCTGTGTGCTTGCAGTCACACGTCACAGGTGAGAGGTTACATTGCACGTGCCAGGTGGCAGACGTACATAGTGGGAGCTGGCATGTGTGTGCATGTGTCTCCTGTTCAGGATCCACCAGATGGGCGCTGACTCTGTACTGACCATTGGACACAGCATGTTCCGTGGAAGGCTTGTGTGTGTGGGATGGTGGCACTGGATGTGCCTCCGTTGGGTGGGGGCCATGCACAGGGCGGGTACGTCGATGATTGCGCATTGTTGGTCACGGTGGGTGCACCAACTAAGATGTGTTGCCCTGTGTTCAATTCCTATGTCCGCATGATGATGGACTGTGGATGTGGGCAGACTACACATTGGTCGATGTGCTGTCTATATGCATGTGCCTTCACACCAGGCACAGCTGCCCCTGCACATGTGACCCCTGCTGGACTCGCTGCTGGGTCTGTGGAGCTGATGCACCTTCTGCGCGTGGGGCGGACAGCTCTCCTCACTTCCCTCATTGCGCATGTCATGTCTTTGCCGCAGGTGACATGGATCATGGAGGGCCCACATGTACGCGTGGGTAGGCTACACATGATTGTTCACTGGTCGCCACCCCCAGTCAGTGTTTCGAATGGGAAGGTTGTCGTGCTGGTGGTATGTTCGATGTGGCGGATGGGCGGGCCTAGGTGCGGGCTTACATTCCGGACATGGGGGGTAGTTGGATTGGCGACTAGTTACAGTACACACGGGACACGTCTCTTCCTTTCCACATCTGGGTCATCCCTTGTACTAACTGACAGTGATACAGTCATCTTCGCCCCAGCCCTCATGTCCTCCCCTCGCCCCCCAATATGCATGCTCACCTGCGAGGCTAGCGCTTGCACAGGCAGCCCCAAGCTCGCACCAGAGAGGGCAAGGAGTGTATGTGTGGGTCCAGTTGCACGAGTGGGCTGTCTCAGGGTATGATGTGTGGCGGGACGCCGTCCACCTGCGTGGTGCCCCAAATGGAGACCCGGCCTGCATGGACTATGCATCACAGTCTTCGCCTTCCGGATCCGCCACCTGCGACACCCAGTGGCTGTGGCTGCCCTTGCGGCCAGGCCGCGTCCGTCTGTGGCTGATGGCCCACACATTCACTCTTTGGCCTCTCTGGGGAGGGCTCGGGGGTGGTGGCGCACGCGCTTGCACTTAGTCGCAATGGCATGTGGCGTGGTTGGTATGATGGGCAATGGATGGGATGGTGCGAGCCACCTCCCGTGACGTCAGTGCTGCTCGTGCTGTGGTGCGTCCCCCTACACTTCCATGTGACTTGTGCCATGCTAGACGTTGAGGTTCTATTGCCTGCGTGATATGACCAGGAGGAGCGCGAGGAGACCTCTCACACACCATGCTCCACTGCCATCCCGTGCCCTGTATCGCCTGTGCGGATTGACTATGTTGGGGTTACACCTGGTCGACTGGGGCTGTGTGTGCCTTGTCAAGGGGCATGGCGGGCGCACAACAGGATCCAGCTTGTCCACAGAGGGTGGGCTGAGGTGCGCCTGGTACCGCTTTGTACGTGTGCCCGGCTGCTGTGCACACACGTGTTCACTCCCCCGACAGGTGTCCTCTCACAATGCCCAGGGAAGCGGTGGTGTACTGTTCATGACCCCTCCCAACACAGCGTGCTCCAACTTGGCATGTGCGCATCTACCCGTCGCACCCACCCACCTGAGCACTGCGTCCATACGACTTCACACGACACATGTGTGTCTTCCACAGTAGTGCTACTCATTTGCGTTGACATCCAATACCAGTGGACTACATGGTCATGTCACGACTGCCGTGTACTTCACATACTCTCATCCTCTCTCATTCGTACTTGTGAAATGAGTCAGCGGAGACAGTTTTGGTTTCAAACATTATATTGAGTCTTCTGTCCTCTGTGATGCAGTTTAGTGGACACTACTGGCAGCGGAATACATGTTGAGGATATACTGAGCATGATTACAAATGGGATAGGGTGTGGGGTTACATGTGATTGGCTGTTGCATGTGGGATGTGGGCTTCAGAGTTACATCTGCTTGGCCAAGGCTGTGCTAATGTACATTTGCGTATAGCTGCGGAGCTGCGGACTTTGACACAGACGGTATACATGTAGCCTACCAGACCGCTCGGCATCATGGGCACAGTCCATCTCAGTTCCATGTGACAGGTTTGCTGCGGTTGTTCCTCATGCACGCGTGCATGTGAGATGACATCAGGGCATGTGCTTGCGTGCATGCAGCGGCGTGCCACTTGTTGTTGCAATGTGGTGGTTACTGGACATGTCACAGTCACTGGGGTTGTGTTGTTGTTGTATGCACTTGTCGTCCATGCAAAGGTCCTGGTATGGGATTCCCGGGGCGGGGGTGGAGGGGTGCAGCACCCACAGACTCCAGGCGACCTATTCATGTCCACTGAGCGGTGTGTGTGTCCATGTGCGCTGGATCCATGTCGTGTCCTGGTTGTTCGTGCAGTTCCGTCCATGTGGGTGCGATACACAGAGCCCATGCCACTGCCTCCCACGATGCATGCGGTGTTCCTGGATGTGATGGGGAACAGTGTGCATGTCCCGGTCATATCCGATGTCATGGCGATGTCCTTGATGGTGTGGTTACAGTTGCCGGTCGTTTGGTATGGCTGTTGTGGTGGTGACTGGCCAGTCCGTGCGGAAGCTGAGCATGGGTGCGGGGTTGGACTTCATAGGTCACTCGGGGAACCTGCGTTGTGGTCCGACGTATTTACAGGTTGTCAGGTATGCGATGCCGTCCAGCAGGGCTTCCATGTCATTGGTGGTGTACATGTTTGCCAGCCAATGAAGCGGATGGTGGCTCTCAAGGTGTTGTTCGTAAGTTGTCCCTTGGAGGACCATGATGGGGCATGCTGGGTGACATTCGATGTAGCTGTTCTCGATGATCCGTCGTGTGGAGGCACAGTGGTCCCATTTCAGTGCGGGTGCGATGTTGGCCACATACGCCATGCCCCCATAGGCAGAGCAGGCCCTGTCGTGTGCGTCCAGAGGGAGGAGTAGTGGTAGCTGGTCCGCCTTCAGACATGCCGGGTTGGAGAGGCATATCTCGACGGGATGCTGGTAGGGACACCTCCGACAGTAGAAGACGGGCATGACGCAGCTGAACAATGTGATGCGGTAAGTCAGTCGGTAACTTACGTTCAGCAGGGACAGGAGATCGCATCCCAATGTATGTATCGTGTTGGTTTTGTACAGCTTGAGCTGTTCGGCGTAGTTGGGTAGGTGTGTTGCGGTTGCCATTTCGCAGCGGTTCGTTGAGGTGGCGTGCTCCGGCTGTGTGTGCAGTCTGCAATGTGCACGCTCCGGGTTGCTGTGAGCTCTGTGTAGTCGTAGGGAGACAGGACTTGTGTTCTGTTGGCTTGTTTGGAGGACACGGGCCCTCTTCCCACATGCTTCTCAGACAGTTCAAGGTCAGTGCTGTGTGACTCCTTCCAATTAACTTGCATGTGGCCGACATGGGGGAGTGTTTTCTACTTTCTTCCCCGTCCGTTGTGTGCTTCTGTGATATGCGCTATCTGCCCTGTGGTCGGTCTCCTCGGCATGCCTGTGTTGGTCTATTCTTGGACAATGGCTGTATTCACCGGCTTCTGTCGTAGGGCTGTGGTTTCGGAGTTGGAATGGAAGGTCATTCAGTGCTGTCTGCTCTCCCTTGTGTGGGCAGCAGCCTGCCTTTCCGCTCTGCGTTGGGCCTTGTGTGTGGATGTTATTCTTGGGCCACCTGTTGTCGGTCCCTGGGCTCTTTGGTGTTCCGTTTCATGTGTCTTGTTCATATGTGCAGGGTGGTATGGGTTTTTCAGTGTGGTACTGGCGTTCCTCTTCCCGAAGGGGCCCTGCTTCTCCTAGTTGGTGTTGCCGCCGCTGTGTGCTTCGCCATGTTTGTTACACTGGGGTGTGTCCTGCTGTTGCGTGTCTTCACTGACATGTGTGCGTCGGTTGTGTGGCGTTGGGTGTTGTCCGTGAATTGGGCGTTGGGGACATGTCTGTGGCAGGCCTGTCACGTGTCATGTGCGTTCGGGGTGGGGCTGATGTGTGTACTGCTTGGTTGTGTCCCTGTGTCTGTGTGCGATGCATGCATGGCGCTGCGGTTGGCCTCTGCGTTGTGCGCATGTGTGGCGGCGTCATCGGCGCTTTGTGGCCGTGACGGGGTGGTTGGTTCCTAGTCCCAGGTGGTGTGTACACATGTGTTCCGCGATGTTAGGATTTGGCCTGTGTGTCATATGTGGATGCAATGGTGGATGTGTAGTGTACACGCGCTGGTGGGGGTTGTCCGCTTTTTCCGCCCTTGCACTGTGTGCGCTGTTTGCGTGCACTTGTTGTGTGTGTGCCTACCTGCGTCTCCGCGGTACATTGCGTCCTTGGTGGTGCATCAGCAGAAGCATGGGAAGGGCCTGCAGTGCTGGATTCATGCCCGGGGTGCCGCTTCTTCGTTGTCCGTGCTCTGCGTCCGTGTTACCGCCTCTCTTTCACGTGCGGTGTCTCTTAGCCGTGGGAGCCGTTTGTTTGCGGCATCGTAATTTATGCGCCGGGCGGGACGTGTTTCGTCGGACGGTGTGTGTCCAGTTAGGCTGCGCCGCTACGTGTGCGGGCGCACTTTGATGGCGGACGGTGTTGCTGGCTTGCCGGCGGTGTTTGGCCTACTTTTCGCATCGTAATTGTGCGGGCGTGTGGACTGCTGCGTGCCGGCGGTAACTGGTGGTTTTTGCATCCGCCAGCACGGCGGTTGTGCTTCCGCCCGCCATCGTAATGTGCCCCTTAATTACCAATTAATGATAAAACAACAATACATTTATTTATAGAACCCAAAAATTCTAATTAAAAAAATTACCAATTAATAATTAATGTCCAATAAATTAATTATCAATACCCAACAATAAATTTAATAATTACTTAATTTGATTTCAATTACTTCCAACACTATTCCCCTATAAACGCACAACACACTCCAATAATAAAATAATACACTTAACATAATGATCAATTAATCAATTAATAAAAATTAATAACCAATTAATAAAATTAATTACCAATTATTAATTAATTAACAATAATCTAATTATCAATACCATTTAATTAAAATAAATTATAACTTAATTACAATTAAATTACTTCCCACCCTATTCCCCTATAAACCCACAACCCGCTACAGAACTTAAACGTAAAAAATAATTAAAATTAATTTATAATTCCTAAAAATTAATAATTAATTTAGTATAATTAAATTACTTCCCACCCTATTCCCCTATAAACACACAACCCGCTACGGTACTAAAAAAAAAAAAAAACTTAAAAAAAACATTATTAACATATAAAAATTGTATACATATATTTTTAGACAAGTAGAACACTTAACAAAAACACATATAACACATACATATTAAACACATAACAAAATACATAACAATAATACAAATATCGATATTAGTAACATCGATATATTTGATTTCGATATTACTAACTCGATATTACTTACATCGATATAAAAAAAAATCGATATTACTTACCTTAGGGTCGATATTCTGTCCATCGATATTCTTAACATCGATATTCTGTCCCTTCGATATTGTCACCTCGATATTAGTGTATATCGATATTTAATTTTCGATATTTTGACTGCTCACCGTATTCAATATTATAGCACGTCTGCAATAGTAGTAATAATTTGGAGTGGGGTATACAGGATTTGAACCTTCGCATTTCATTTTTTTGTGTTTCTGAGCCTTTTTTAATCAAAGAGATTCTGAAAACCAATGGTTGGTTTGGTCTTCTTTAAGATTATTTTGGCGTTGGAGAGGGGCCACTAAGCTGGCTACCATATGAATGATTTTAGTTTAGTTCTTCACTGTATCATTGATGTCAGCTGACGTATTCAGTTGCTTAATTTTAAAAGCAAGGAGATCCTGGAGTATGGTAGGTGAACATTTTCTTACTGAGGGAATCTGACTTTTTATGACACGGGTAGTGGTGGTCAAGTTAAAGTGCAGGCAATATTGTCAAACACACTAGGAAAGTGGTCTGACCAATAAGAATGGTAAAAAGCATTTCAAAATGTCTGTTTCATTTGCTAATAACTTGGGCAACATTTGACATATCTGCACAAAATGTACTACCTACTTGTTATGTTGGGCACACAGCCCCAAATTTGAGTTTGCAAATTTGTGACTGGGTCAGTAGATTTGGCTTTACAATTTTATGTAAAGGTATTCGCTGTCTCTTTTTTTAAGAAAGGAAATTTCACAATGTGACTATGCACCATTTAAGACCATGTGCAGTTAGCAGATTGAAAATGTGGGCTGGCACAGTGTCTGGCCAGAGTACAGGTCATCTGCCCAGAGCCTGCTGCACATGGAGTCAGAGGCACGGGCAGGTCAGGTTCTGTGTCCCAAGCTTGTGATGTATGGCCATACAGGACCAGGCACATTTGAGCCCATTGAACATGTCTTCAGGCCATGCCTGGGGGCTTGTAAGCACTGGGTTGGATGCAGTCTAATGTGCATGGTTTAAGATTGTATTCTAGGAGGAGGTGCAGTGGTCATTCCCCTTACACCCAGAGCCCACTGTGCAGAGCCAAAGATATGTACAATTGGTTCAGTGATGGAGCAGTTAGTGCAGCTACTGCAGAGCCTGGATGTGCAGAACTGAAGGCCATCCATAGCAAGGTCAGTGACCTAGAGGTACATGTAGCGCCACACCCTGCACACAGTCTTTTGTGCATGGCTGTAGGTTGGGTCATGGAAATGAATATGACACTGGAATCTCCTCTCTAGAAGCCCACATGTACATTCTACTACTGAATTTGTATGTCTATGTGCTATGTTGCAACGCCTTTCACTAGGTGTCCCTGTATTCAGATATGAGGTGAGGATGCAGGGGCATACGGTATATCCCTGAAACCTAAAACAGTAATGCAACACTTGTAATTTTGGTTCCTAAGGGCCAGATCTACAAAGATAAAACCAGTACATAATGCCAATATCTTAGAACTGTCAGCCTTGGATGGTCTTCCCCCAAACATTTTGCCTTACTCCTCCATATTTTTCTGATCTCGTTTTCGTTGGCCTTAGGACTCTGTGCACTTTACCACTGCTAACCAATGCTAACGTGTGCTCACTCCTTAAAACGTGGTAAAATTGGCTTATCCCCAATTGGCTTATAAGTCCCTGGTACAGTGGTACTACATGTGCCTAGAGCCTGTAAATTAAATGCTCTGCAGCACTGATTATGCCACCCACTGAATAGTCTTGCAAACACGCCTCAGGCCTGCCATTGCAGCCTGTGTGTGCAGTTTTAAACTGCCATTTTGACCTGGCAAAATAAAACTTTTGCCAGGCCCAAATCTTCATTGTTAATTCATATTAAGTCCCCCCTACGGTAGGCCCCACACAGTCCACAGGGCAGGGTGTAATGTATTTAAAAGGTAGGACATACTTTCAAGTTTTACATGTCCTGGTGTTGAAAAACTCTTAAATTTGTTTTTCAATATTGCAAGGCCAACCTCTACCATAAGATAACATAGGAGTTACTTGTTACATTTAATAAGGATATCTTCCAAAGGGGAGCAGGTAAACAGATAGGGGACGATTCCGATTCGGGCCGGAAAACGTACCGACCGACTCGGAGCCGGAATTCATTCCGACCGACACGTACCGGTGCAGCCCGACCCGCAAAGTACGATGAGAAGCATGCAAAATCGTACGGAACACAAGCCGAACGACCGAACCGCGCGGAAAACAGCTATCCGGCCGGAAAACCATGCGAATCGAACCGACCGACACGCACCAGGAAGAATCCCGAACGAAACGTACCTGCGAACTCCGACCCGCCAAGTACAATGCAACGCGTGGAAAACACGACCGAGTCGCACGGAGCCCAAGTCGTACGACCGACACGCATACAAAACTGCGAGCCGAAGCAACCCAATACACTGCGACCGACGCGTACGCAGCACAGAAAACAGCACAAACACAGCGTGAACGAATCTGAGAAGCTCGCACGAGACAACTGCATGGTCCGACTCGGTCAGAAGAACGTCTCCTACATGCACAAAAAGTACTAAGGAAAAACACACAAAAAAGGCCAAACAAGCAATTACAAAGCCAATAAATACTGGGTGGGGAAACAGGGAACAAAGACACACCCACAACTCCACCCATATAAAGGACACAAATCCCTACCATGATCCTTTGCAAATTCAAATTACCTGCCAGCACTCAACACCAACAGACAGCAACCACAC